>PISX010000911.1:0-226701 GCA_004024625.1 Mellivora capensis
AGATGAATGGATAAAGAAGATGTGGTATATATACACAATGGAATACTATGCAGCCATCAAAAGAAATGAAATCTTGCCATTCGCAATGACGTGGATGGAACTAGAGGGTATCATGCTTAGTGAAATAAGTCAATCAGAGAAAGACAACTATCATATGATATCCCTGATATGAGGAAGATGCAACATGGGGGACTAGGGAGGTAGAAAAAGAAGAAAAGAAACAAGATGGGATTGGGAGAGAGATAAACTATAAGTGACTCTTAATCTCACAAAACAAACTGAGAGTTGCTGGGGGGAGGGGGTCGGGAAAGGGGGGTGGTGTAATGGACATTGGGGAGGGTATGTGCTATGGTTAGTGCTGTGAAGTGTGTAAACCTGGCGATTCACAGACATGTACCCCTGGGGATAAAAATATGTTTCTAAAAAAATTAAAAAAAATAAAAATGAACGGATTAAAAAAAAAATAGAATTACCATATAATTCAGTAAGAAAAATGAAAACACTAATTTGGAAAGATACATGCTCCCAATGCTCATTGCAGCATTATTTACAATAACCAACATACGGAAGCAATGTAAGTGTCCATCCATAGATGATTGGATAAAGAAGATATGTTACATATATGATCTACATGCAATGGAATATTATTTGGCCATAAAAAGGATGAGATCTTGCCATTTTCAACAACATGGATGGACCTAGAGGGTATTGTGCTAATAAGTCAGTCAGAGACAAATACCATATGATTTCACTCATATGTGGAATTGAAGAAACAAATGAACAAGCAAAGGAAAAAAAAGAAAGAGGAACCAGGAAACAGACTCTTAACTACAGCAAAAAACTGATGGTTACCAGGGGGGACTTGGGTGGGGGAAGGGATGAAAGAGGTGATGGGGATTAAAGAGGACCTTTACCTTGATGAGCACTGATGTAAAGAACTGTTGAATCTAAAAAAAAAAAAAAGAACTGTTGAATCTATATTGTAGCCTGAAACTAATAAAACACTGTACAGTTATACTTCAATAAAAAAAGAAAGAAAAGAATATGGAAATATCCCTTGATCAGCAATTCCATTCTAGGAATCTGTCCTAAGGAAATAGCTAGACATGTGCTCAAAGACATTGGTACAATGATGTATCACTATTATTTTTCAAAGAAAAAAACATAAAATGGCACACCTGGGTGGCTCAGTCTGTTAAGTGTCTACCTTCCGCTCAGGTCTTGACCTCAGTGTCCTGGGATTGAGCCCCATGGCAGGCTCCCTGCTCAGTGGGGAGTCTGCTTCTCCCTCTCCTTCCCCCCACCCCAGTCTCCCCACCCCCAGCTCATGCTCTCCTGTCTCTCTCTCAAATAAATGAAATCTTTAAAAAAGAAAAAGAAAAAATGCAAAACTATATAAATGTCCAGAGGCTGAGCTTGGTCAAAACAAGTTTGGTGAATTCTTGAGAAAAATACTATGTAGTCATCATCCCAAAAGAAAATTTCAACAATACTATATTTTTACTAAGTGTGAATAAACTACAACATAATATATACCAGGAGGTACTGGGGGTGGGTTCCACCTGTCAGTGCTGAGTTTACATTATTTGCTTCATTCACCAAATAGTTTAGAGTATCTATATGTGCCAGAAACGGTCCAAGGCTCTAAGGTTATAGTGACGAACTGAAATGAGCATTTTTGAGGTAACTCTGTGCAAAGCGCTCAAGGACGCATTCCCGATGTGGTGGGAGCATGTATGATGGGAAAAGCTCTCCTCGAAACACTGCAAAGGGCAGGGTAAGGGCGACACTCAGCCGAAGTCAGCACACACTGGGCATGCAATAGCCCTCCCTTGGCCGACTTTCTTCAGCGGTGTGAAAATAAAAGAGAACTCATTTAAAACTGAGCTGGGAAGCCCTGACCTGGCTCTGTCATGCACGTACCACTCCTGGCAGCCCATATAACCAGAAGGAAGAAGGAAGATCATTCTTGACAAGGGAGGGTCAGTTTTCACAGAGCAATTTCTCTGCCTGTTTGTAAGAAAAAGAAGGATGATCCCTGTCCCAGCTACAGCACAGGACCTGCAGCCAATGAGAAACCACCCCAACCTCCAACTCTTCTTCTTCTCCAGTGAACTTGTGCTCAAAACAATCCTCCCTGATGTCTTCCTACAAGCTAATAAAAGCTGACCTTCCCTTCTCTTTGTCTCTGGACTTGCTTGTGGTCTGCCATACTTTCCAATACTTCTATTATTCCTACATACATGCTTATTTTGCTGGTTAAATAACCGGCTATTTTATTTGTAAGGTTGACAAGGACAGAAATCCTCATTTCTGTTCCATTCAGGGAAGCAGCTGCCTCCCAGGGCAGAACCAAAATGACTCTCCCTTCTGACCTCCTGACCGGTGTGGGGCCTGCCTCTCCAGGGACCCTTGTCCTTCCTGTTTGGAGACTTCTCTCCCAGTGGCCCTGGTTCCTCTTCCCAGAAGGCTGCTAGTGTCTTCGTAAATCATAGGGATGGAGGGCGGGAGGTGGGCAGCGGTCTCTGCAGAAGTTTTCTCCAGAAGCAATCTTGTCCTGCTGAGGCAAGCTACCTAGTCATCATCTGCCTGCATTCGTAGTCCTTCAAAAGACACTTCCACATTTCCCAATAATGCCTTCTTGGAGGGTCAAGTAAATGTGTGGGTTAGTGAACTGAAAAACTACCAGTAGGGCACAATGTCTGGGAACCTTTTGGGCTCTGAGGAAAACTTCAAGTTTGAGCGGCAACACCCTGGTAGGCTCTGAGAGCTGGGTTCCCAGGGTGGTGACTCCATGAGGACGCAGTGTGGAGTGGGGAGGAAGGTGGTTTTCCCCAGCACCTCATTTCATAGCCATCCGACAGGCTATAAAGTGATATCCAGCTCATTTTTAATTCTCTCATAATAATAAAAAACAGGGGTGCCTGGCTGGCTCAGTGGGTTAAAGCCTCTGCCTTCAGCTCAGGTCATGATCCCGGGGTCCTGGGATCGAGCCCCGCATCGGGCTCTCTGCTCAACAGGGAGCTTGCTTCCCCCTCTCTCTCTGCCCGCCTCTCTGCCTACTTGTGATCTCTGTCTGTCAAATAAATAAATAAAATCTTTAAAAAAACTAAAAACAAACAACAAACAACTGCAAGTGTTGGTGAAGATGTGCAGCCAGAACGCTCACATACTGCTGGTAGGAGTGCAGGACTGGGGCAGCCACTTTGGGAAACATTCTGATGGTTCCTCAGAGTTAGACACAGAGTCACCATGTGACCCAGCCAATGTTCTTCACGGTGTATTCCTAAGAGAAATGACAATATGTCCTCACAAAAACTTACACGTGAACGTTCATTATTCATAACAGCCAGAAGAGAAGAGAAGCCCAATGTCCATCAGCTGATGAATAAATAAAATAGGTACATCCATACAATGGAATATTGTTCTGTCATAAAAAGGAGGTTCTGATGCATGCTACATGTGGGTGAAGCTTGAAAGTATTGTGCTGAGTAAAACAAGCCAGTCCCCGAAGATCACGTATCAGATGGTTCCATTTATATTAAATGTCCAGAATGGGCAAAGCCATGGAGACAGAAAGTGGGTCAGTTATGTGGGGGAGGAGGGAGGATTGGGGGATGATGGTGGGGAAAGTACAAGATTCTTTGTGGGATGAAGCAAATGTTCTAAAATTGGTCGTGGTGATGCACTGAATTAAATGAGTAAATTGTTTGATATATAAATTATATCTCAATAAAGCTGCTACAAAAAAGAAGGAAAGAAAGCAAAGAAGAAGAATGAGGAAGAGGATGAAGAGGAGGAGGAGGAGAAGAAGATTTTATTTATTTTTTAAGATTTTATTATTTATCTGTGAGAGAGTGAGAGAGCGAGAGAGAGAGAGAGAGAGCGTGCACACAAGCAGGCAGAGTGGCAGGCAGAGAGAGAAGCAGGCTCCCCACGGAGCAAGGAGCTCTTTGTGGGACTTGATCCCAGGACCCTGGGATCATGACCTGAGCTGAAGGCAGCCGCTTAACCAACTGAGCCACCCAGGTGTCCCAAGAAAAATATTTTAGAAAGTGAGCCCGGGCCACGTGGGTGGCTCAGTTGGTTAAGTGTCTGCCTTCTGCTTAGGTCATGACCTCAGGGTCCTGGGATCGAGCCCCACATCGGGATCTATACTCAGTGGGGAGTCTGTTTCTCTGTTTCTCTCTACCCCTGCTCACTCTCTCTCTCTCTCAAATAAATAAAGTTAAAAAAATTTTTTTTAAATTTAAGAAACACACAAACAAATAAATAAATTGAGCAGGGGTGGATTAGCTAGAAACCACACCACTGCACTTTTAGAGAGGGCTGTCCAAAAGGACATTTTTATTTGCCTACAGACAACCTTTGGTAAGGAACACAATTCTGTATAGTTCAGAAAAGCTATAGAAATATAGTTATTAATATTAATAACTTACTTTGAAAAAGCACCTACTACATGCCTCCATATACACTTTAAACTTATTAACTCAAAACCATGAAGTATATTTACATCCATAACAGCACAGGTAGGACTGTTACTTAGATCAGGCTTAGCATACACTTCCTATGAAGAGCTAGATACTAAGTATTTTAGGCTTTGTGGGCCAGGAGGCAAAATTGAGGATATTATGTAGACGTTTACAGAGGAAAGAAACACATTTCCAAAATAAATGTTATTGATGACATTTAAAATATAATAATAATTGAGCACAATTTTTTATAATACCAGTTTACTAACAGAAGAGTGGAATTCCTTGGCGGGGATAGTATTTTGTTAGTTGAAGTTCGAAATCAGGTTCCCCATCATCAAAATTGATCACAAATATTCAACTGTTAATGCTGATTTATAATGAAATTTTATGTATTTCATTTTGAAATGTCTGTCCACACAGATAGGTACTGCCAAATGCTGACATCAGTCCGCGAACACATAATTTTAATTGAGTATATTCATTGCTCAAAATACAGTTATAGGGACACCTGGGTGGCTCAGTTGGTTAAGCCGCTGCCTTCAGCTCAGGTCATGATCCCAGCGTCCTGGGATCAAGTCCCGCATCTGGCTCCTTGCTCAGCAGGGAGCCTGCTTCTCCCTCTGCCTCTGCCTGCCGCTCTGTCTGCCTGTGCTCACTCTCTCGCTGTCTCTCTCTGACAAATAAATAAAATCTTAAAAAAAAACAAACAACCATTAAAAAAATACAGTTATAGAATTCTGTTAAATTCTCCTATTGGTGGCTGCCTTTTAGCATGTCATTATATTGCAAATTAATCTTATCCAATTGAAATTTAGGAAGATGCTCTTCCTAATTACATAGTAAAACAGATTTTGGAATATAGAAATTTTCTTCTTGTAATGAAGTCTGAAAAACACCACCGGACCTGTAGTTTAAGTGCAAAAAATATGTTGGCTGCAAATTTGTATAGGAAGGAAGATCTTGCTTTCTCATTTTAACTTTTGACCATGCAGGGAAGTGTAGAAAACAGCTACATATTACTTGTGACTTACATACAACATTAGTTGTTCAAATGACCTTACCACGGTATAAAATCTGCTTGTAAGTACTGTTTTTCCTGTTTTTGCCTTGCAATTACAAGCTGAGTTTATTAGGAACCATTATTAGGTTTTCAGCAAAAGATCACTTTACAAGCCATTCTTGTTTGGTAATAGTAGTTGAGAGTGGTTCTTCTCACTCAGAAAGATTTTAATCTCAGCCCTGCACTCAAAAACTTCCAATAAAACTTTACAACTGCTGAGCCATCAAACTGCTTCATTGTAGGGTAAGTCAGAATACCAGCTTCTATATCTGATAAAAGTAGGACGCCTTGCTGGCTCCGTCGAAGAGTACACGGCTCTTGATCAGGCTTGTGAATTCCAGCCTCACACTGGGTTTAGGGATTGCTTAAAAATTAAGAAAAAAATTCTTTAGAAAGAGAAATGCACAGACCCAATGATGGTTAAGTCAACTGGCAGCAAATGAAGTTCGCTGTTGACACTACTCGTTCCTTAACAGGTGATATATTGAAATATTGTCCACAGAATACTCATGAATAATAGAACAAATTACCATAAGCTCTACTTTTATTTATTTTTTAATAAGATTATTTATTTCTTTATTTACTTGACACAGAGAGAGAGAGAGAGAGAGAGAGGGAACACAAACCCAGGGAGTGGGAGAGGGAGAAGCAGGCTCCCTGCTGAGCAGGGAGCCCAATATGGGGCTCGATTCCAGGACCCTGGGACTCTGACCTGAGCCAAAGGCAGATGCCCAATGACTGAGCCACCCAGGCGCCACTACCTTTATTTTAAGTAAACCCTATCCCCAATGCGGGGCCTAACTCACAACCCCAAGATGGAGAGTTGTACACTCTACTGACAGAGCCAGCCAGGTGCCCCAAACTACCATAAGCTTTAAATGCCTAATGTTTTCATGCTTTGTAAATGAATCCAACTATAGCTTTTTCTGCTCCATATTTATTTCTACCACCTTCAGTTGTAACATATCTTAGTAGATTGTACTTCGGTTTATACTGAAATAGTGTTTTCTCAGTTCCTTTGAAAATATTCTTTAAAAAAGAAAAAAGCTTTATCAAGATTTAATGCACCCATTTAAAGGGTATAATTCCGGGTACCTTCATGGCTCAGTGGGTTGAGCCTCTGCCTTCGGCTCGGGTCATGATCCCAGAGTCCTGGGATGGAGTCCCGCATCGGGCTCTCGGCTCGGCAGGGAGCCTGCTTCCTCCTCTCTCTCTGCCTGCCTTTCTGCCTACTGGTGATCTCTGTCTGTCAAATAAATAAATAAAATATTTAAAAAAATAAATAAAGGGTATAATTCCATTTTTAAAAAGGTTTTATTTACTTTATTATGTTTAATATACGTATTTATATATAAATATATTTATTATTTTATTTATTTGAGAGAGTGTGCAAATGTGCACATGCATGGGGGGAAGGGTAGTGGGAGAGGGAGAAGCAAACTCCCCACTGAGCAAGGAGTCCAACATGGGGCTCAATCCCAGGACCCCAGGATCATGACTTGAGCCCAAGGCAGACACTTAACCAACTGAGCCACCAGGCAGCCCTTCATTTTGAAAATATTCTTTCCTATAGTTGTTCCACAGAGGCTAATTCTTTAGTCACTTCCAACTTGTCACTGACTCCTTGAATAAACAACAACTGAGTAATCCTAGTGACATTTATCAATCGTCAAGAGCCCAGGGGAAAGCCACTCAAAGGTATTCTTTAATTGAATATTGATATTCTTCCCAGTGTTCTCAGCTCTCTGAGCAGCTGTCTGTTCTTGCTGAAACAGTCTTTTTTTTTTTTTTTAAGATTTTATTTATTTATTTGACAGACAGAGATCACAAGTAGGCAGAGAGGCAGGCAGAGAGAGAGGAGGAAGCAGGCTCCCTGCGGAGCAGAGAGCCCGATGTGGGGCTCGATTCCAGGTCCCTGGGATCATGACCTGAGCCGAAGGCAGAGGGTTTAACCCACTGAGCCACCCAGGCACCCCAGCTGAAACAGTCTTAAACAGGTGTCTTTTCGGGGCGCCTGGGTGGCTCTCTCCATCGGGCTCTCTGCTCAGCAGCAAGTCTGCTTCTCCTTCTGCCTTATAAATAAATAAATAAATAAATAAATAAATAAATAAAATCTTTAAACAAAACAAAACAAAACAAAGAGGTGTCTTTCCTCTGGACACATTTCTTTGACAGATGCAATCAAACACAATTTAATGAACTCATCCCTATATCACTTTCCTTACTTGGCTAACGAATGAGCCACTTGGAAACTTGCTTTGATTGCAGCCTTATTTTCATTATTTAACTTCATAAACACATTCTGCTGCAATGAAATATTCCCCTTAAAATTTCCTACTTTTTCTGATGGTTAATTTCCTGTGAATTGGGAATACTGTGATATATTCTTAGTCTGGTAATAGTAACATAAACTATTATTTTAGCCCACGAATCATTTCACTGTATAATAAATAATGCTTGGTCATATAATTTGGTAGCAAAATAATCCATACTGTGATCTAAAAGCATGATATTGGGGCACCTGGGTGGCTCAGTGGGTTAAGCCTCTGTCTTCGGCTCAGGTCATGATCCCAGGGTCCTGGGATCGAGCACCACATCGGGCTCTCTGCTCAGCAGGAAGCCTACTTCCCCCTCTCTCTCTGCCTGCCTCTCTGCCTAATTGTGAACTCTCTCTCTGTCAAATAAGTAAATAAAATCCTTAAAAAAAAAGCATGATATTTGAAATCCATTCTTCTCTTCTTGTTTTTATGTGATGGGTGTGCCTTGGTAATTTTTTTTTAATATTTTATGTATTTATTTGAGAGATAAACAGAGAGTGAAGGAACCAGGGGAGGGGCAAAGGAAGAGGGAGAAGCAGACTCCCCGCTGGATCCCAGGACCCCTGAGATAACTATCTGAGCCAAAGGCAGACGCTTAACCAATTGAACCACCCAGGTGCCCTGCATTGGTGATTTAAACAAGAAAAAAAAATGTTCTGGTAAGACCATACACATAGCGTTGGAAACACGGTTGAATTCCAACTGCATCACTGCCACGTGTGCCATGTGCTGGGGAGCTGTGTAACATAATGAGACAGATTCTTGACTCTTGGGTTCTGCCAATTTAGCATGAAAGCAGCCACAGCCAATACGCGAACAAATGTGTGTGGCTGTCTGCCATTAGACCTGATTTGTGGACACTGAAATCTAGATTCTCCATAATTTTCACATTTCATAAAATCGATTCTTCTCTCTCTCTCTCTTTTTTAGTGATTAAAAAAATGTAAAAATCACTCTTAGCTTGTAAGTCCCAGAAAAACAGGCAGCTGGCTGAATTTGGCCCACAGGATATAGTCTGCAGAGTCTGCTTAGAGTGCCATCTGCCCAATAGGGCTAGGTCCTCCCTTTTCAGGGAAGGAACTCATCCCTGTCCGAAGCATCCTGAACACTGACGTAGGGATCGGTGCTCACTTTTAATTTCCTAGAAGGACCACAAGTCTTGCCTTCCGTGAGAATGGCACAAACCACCATCTTCTAGAGCTCTCTCCAGGTACTGAGCTAATAATACCATACATCCACTGTCTCCTTTAACTCAACCGTGAGAAGTCAGTTCTATGGGCAAGTTTTACAGAGTAGTGACTTGGGTCTTAGAGAAGTTAAGTAACAACGGGATATGTGACAGCCCTGGGATTACATTCCGGCTTTCAAAGGCCATGCTCTACTCACCATGCCACACCATTCGTATGTCATCCAGACACCTGTCTACATTTGCCCCACTTCCCTGCCCCTGTTCTCTAGCCAGGCTCCCTCACAGAATTACTGGTAACTTCTCCCTCCACTATGGAGTTGCGCCACGTCACTCAACATAGCTGGGATTGCTGGCCTTGCCCTCTCTTGTACGCTTCTGCAACTCACCTGTTCTCATGACACAAACTCTTTTTTGCTTTTTAAAGATTTTATTTATTTATTTGTCAGAGAGAGAGGGAGAGAGAGCAAGCGAGCACAGGCAGACAGCGTGGTAGGCAGAGGCAGAGGGAGAAGCAGGCTCCCTGCCGAGCAAGGAGCCCGATGTGGGACTCGATCCCAGGACGCTGGGATCATGACCTGAGCTGAAGGCAGCCGCCTAACCAACTGAGCCACCCAGGCGTCCCCATGACACAAACTCTTGATGACATGTGCCCTAGAAATCAGAATACCCCGGATGACTAGACCCTGGACTCTTATCTCAACCATCCCATGAACCAGTTATGTAAACTTGGTAAATCTGCCCCTTTCTGATCTTCAGTTTCCTTATCTGCAAAACTGGAGTGGTGGGTGTAGCGAAACCATCATTTCCTAAGCTCCTCTCCAGTTTCAACTTTCCATGAGTCAGCCGATTCCATACCATATTTTATTACCCAAGTGTTGCCACATCCCTTTATTGATAAGTGTTATAGAAAGTTATTATGCTGATAAACCCAGAGAGCCTTTGACCTTGAACCTTGCTACTTTAAGGTATGTGACGCAAAAGTCTATTAATAAACATGGCACCTCTGAAATGCCAACTAGTTGGCACATACACAAGGACACTTAAGAACAAAGTAACTGAACAAAGAGACCAACTTGATATTCAGCCAAATGCACAGACTGAAGAGGGTAGAGGATGGGAGATGATGGAGTGAGGGGTGACGGAAATGAAAGCCAATACTACCCAAATCATGAAGCACCT
Source organism: Mellivora capensis (assembly GCA_004024625.1). Lineage (NCBI taxonomy): Eukaryota > Metazoa > Chordata > Mammalia > Carnivora > Mustelidae > Mellivora > Mellivora capensis. The sequence continues at coordinate 10,222 of PISX010000911.1, forward strand.
TCCATGTGAGTGTTAGCAAAAGGGTGCAGAGGTGGATAGAAGATAGATATAGAAGATTAACATCACCGCCCTTGAGGAGTTCATAGTCTAGTGGGTAGTAACCAAAAAGCTAAAAATAGAAATTGAGGAGGAACAGAAATGCAGGAGTAATTGCAATCAAGTTAGGGAACCTTTTGACTGACCTGCCTCTGTGGAGAAGTAGATTGAGAAAGCTTATTTTATTGTGTGGTCTATCACCTGGGGGAACAGAGAGCCTCATGGGACAGTCATAGCCCTAAGGTTTCATTATTCCTGAAAGTTAACCCGACTTAGTTCTTTGGGTTCCAGTATAATGTTGACTGGCAAGGAACTGCAAAGGATGTCCCTCTCTCAATTTTTTTGTTTTTCTTTTGTATTATTTCCTCAGTATAAATTCCCAAGAGTAAAATTACTAATTCAAGTAAAATTACTAATTCATTAGTAAACATTTTAAGGCTTCGAGAAATTGTTGCCAAGTGATCTTCTTAAAGATTTACATTAACTTAACACCCCTGAAGTTTTCCTCTCATTCCACGGCATGAAGCACTTTCATTTTTTTTTCAAAGATTTTATTTATTTATTTGAGACAGAGAGAGAATGGGAGAGAGCAAGTATGAGAGGGGGAAGATCAGAGGGAGACACAGACCCCCTGCTGAGCAGGGAGCCCGATGCAGGACTTGATCCCCAGACTCCAGGATCATGACCTGAGCTGAAGGCAGTCGCTCAGCCCATTGAGCCACCCAGGTGCCCTCATTTTTTTAAAAAGTTGGGCTTGGGACACCTGAGTGGCTCAGTGGGTTGAGTGTCTAACTCTCAATTTTGGCTCAGGTCATGATCTCAGGGTCATGAGATTGAGCTCTGTGCTGGGTGTGGAGCCTACTTGAGATTCTCTTTCTCATTCTGTTCCCCTCCCCCCACACCCCTCTCCCTCTTTAAAAAAGAAAAAAAAATAGGCTTTCTTTCCTACCATGGTAGGTGAAAAATTATACCTCAGTATTTAAGTTCTCATTGATTTGACCACTATGAGGGTGAACAGACTCCATATATTTATTAGGTTATTTGTAATTCCCGTTCATGATTTTTGTCTCTTGTTTTAAGGGAAGGGCTTTTAAGGAAGGGAAGGGCTATTCATAGTGTTCTAATTACAGTATATGAGCTTTTTATAGATTTTGTGGATTAAAGCTATTAACCTTGGTTGACCCTTCATTGTCATCTGGGCTTTCCTGCTTCTAAGTCTAGACCCACAGGCTATAACTCATAGAAAAGTCCTCCAGCCAGTACCCTCCCATCCTGGTGGCCCCTACCAAACAAAACCTTAATTCCAGGCCAACCTTGGCTCCCTTCTTGCTCTATTACCCACTGCTGAATTCTCCTACGGGGAAGTTACTTTATTTATTTAGAGATTCATTCATTCATTTCACAGATGGAGATCACAAGTAGGCAAAGAGGCAGGCAGAGAGAGAGAGAGGAGGAAGCAGGCTCCCCGCTGAGCAGAGAGCCCAACTCGAGGCTCTATCCCAGGACCCAGGCAGAGGCTTTAACCCACTGAGCCACCCAGGCACCCCAGCGGAAGTTATTTTATGGAAGACTGCTGCCACCATAAGCCCAGTGTTCCCAACCTCTGTCCAGTACCACTCCATGTCCCCCCATTCCTCAACCGCTCCTCTAGATGTTCTCTCCTCCCTTCCTTTCAACCCCTCCACACACTTGCCTTCTCTTTCAGAAGGAGGCCTTGTCTTCTTTTTTTTTCAATTGAAGTGTAAGTGACATATAACATTGTACTTGTTTTAGGTGTATAATATATTGATTCGATTTAGGTTTCTACTGTGAAATGATCACTACAGTAAGTGTAATTCACATCCATCCCCACACATAGTTAACAAAAAAAAATTTTCTTGTGATGAGAACTTTTAAGATCTACTCTCTTAGCAATGTTCGTGACAGTGCCTCTCGTGTTCTAAGGTGATTTTCAGCTTATTTCATAGTTTAGGAGGTTGTAGGAATATGACAATTAATAATGAATTTGGTAAAGTTGCAGGATGCAAAATTAATATACAGAAATCTGTTGTATTTCTATAGACTAATAATGAAAAAGAAAAGGAATTACAAAAATAATTCCATTTCTAACTGCTTTAAAAAGAATAAAATACCTAGGAATAAATTTAACCAAGGAAGTGAAAGACCTACCCTCTGAAACTATAAGACACTGAGGAAAGAAAGACATAAATAAATGGAAAGATAAACTGTGCTTATGAATTGGAGGAATTAACTTTGTTAAATGTCTGTACTACCCAAAGCAATCTACAATGTAATCTCTACCAAAATATCAGTAGTGTTTTTCAACACAAATAGAACAAATCATTCTAAAATTTGTATGGAACCACAAAAGACCCTGAATAGCTAAAGCAAACATGAGAAAGAAGAACAAAGCCAGAGTATCACAATCCCAAATTTCAAACTATCCTACAAAATTACAGTGATCAAAACAGTATGGTACTGGCACAAAAACAGACACATAGATCAATGGAACAGAATAGAGAGTCCAGAAATCAACCGATGCTTATACAGCCATTTAACCTATGACAAAGGAGGCAAAAATATTCAATAAGAAAAAGACAGTCTCTTCAGTAAATGATGCTGGGAAAACTGGACAGCTACAAGTAAAAGAATGAAACTGGACCACTTTCTTACACCAGATACACACATAAACTCAAAATGGATTAAGACCTGGGGCGCCTGAGTGGCTCAGTGGGTTGGGCCACTGCCTTCGGCTCAGATCATGATCTCAAGGTCCTGGGATCGAGTCCTGCATCGGGCTCTCTGCTCAGCGGGGAGCCTGCTTCCCCCTGCCTCTCTGCCTACTTGTGATCTCTCTCTCTCTTTGTCAAATGAATAGATAAAATCTTTAAAAAAAATGGATTAAGACCTAACTGTGAGGCCTGAGACCATAGAACTTCTAAAAGGAAACATTGGCAATAAACTCTTGGACATCAGCCTTAGTAATATTTTTTTGATCTGTCTCCTCATGCAATGGCAACAAAAGCAAAAATGAACAACTGAGAGGATATCAAATTTAAAACTTTTGCATAATGAAGGAAACCATCAACAACATGCAAACATAACCTACTGAAGAGGAAAAGATATTTGCAAATGATATATTTGATAAGGGGTTAATATCCATAATATATTAAAAAAGTCATGCAACTCACCACTAGAAAAAAACAATCGATCTGGTTAAAAATTGGGCAGAGGACCTGCCTAAAGAGGTATTTTGCCACAGAAGACATACAGATGGCCAAGAGACACATGAAGAATGTTCAACCTCACTCATCATCAGGGAGCTACAAATCAAAAATACAATAAGATATCACCTCACAGCAGTTGGAATGACCAGTATCAAAAAGATAAGAAATAACAAATGTTGGTGAGGCTAATAAAAGGGAATCCTTGTGCACTGTTCATGGGAATGTGAATTGGCGTGGGGACTATGGAAAACAGTATGGCGGTTCCTCAAAAAATTACAAATAGAACTACCCTATGATCCAGTAAATCTACTTCCAGGTACTTACCTGAAGAAAATGAAAACACTAATTCAAAAAGATACAAGCACCCTTATGTTTATTGCAGCATTATTTACAATAGTCAAGATATGGAAGTGATGTAAGTATCTATCAATAGATGAAAGAAAATGTGGACAACAGAATATTACTCAGTCATAAAAAATAATGAGATCTTGCCATTTGTGACAACATGAATGGACCTAGAGAGTATTATGCTAAGTGAAACAAGTCAAACAGAGAAAAACATGTACCACACAATTTCAATTATATGTGGAATCTAAAAAAACAAAATGAATAAAACAACAAAAAATAAGCAGACTCATAAATACAGAGAACTGGTGGTTGGTTCCAGATGGGAGAGAGGATGAGGGTTGGGTAAAATAGGTGAAGGGGATTAAGAGGTACAAACTTCCAGTTATAAAATAAATAAGGTATAGGGATGAAAAACACAGCATAGGGAAATAGACAATAGTATTATAATAACTTTGTATGGTGACAGATGGTAACTGTACTTATTATCATGGTGAGCATTTCATAATGTGTGTAAATGTTGAATCACTATGTTATATACCTGAAACTAATGTAGTATTCATTGTACGTCAGCTATAATTAAAAAAAAAAGATTTTAAAAAACTATATGAATATTTCTCTTTATAATACATATAGCATGTTTATAATGGCTATATAATCTTTTACTAGGAGGTAAGTAAACATTTACCAATTGAATTAGATAATTCTAGACATTTAGGTTGTTTCCAATTGCTCACTCTTTTAAATCCTTGATGAACATCTTTTTGCCCATAACACTCCATATATTGAATTATTCCCTAGCAGAAGATTCTCCCAAAGTAGAATGACTGGGTCAATGGAAATGAAATTCTTATGACTCTTAATGAGTACTGACAGATTTCAAAGGATTTTTTAATTTACTCACCCACCCACAGTCCCTCAAGGAAGGACCTTTCCACCATGTTCTCATTAACATTAGGTCTTGTTAATTTCAGAAGTGAAAAGAATTTGGTTTGAATCATACCAATCACTAGATTGGTGAACGAAAGGACCCTGGTCTTTCAGCTCCAGTGTTGCCAAGTGATACTGGTCATCCTTGTGCAGGGGTCATGCTAATCTTCCCCCTGTGGTTCCAATTTGAGTATCTGTGCTGCTGAAGGGAACACACCAAGTGATATTGGTCAACAGGCTACTCAGCCCTTCTGACCATTGTGTTTCCTCACTTACAACATGGCAACTATGAGATCTAACATGCTTATGGGCTTGAGGATGAAATAAGAATATATGCAAGATGCTTGGTCTCCAGACAGGGGTAGTCTCCCTTCCTCTTCAGCACTATGTGAGAATTAATATTTTCTGTATCATGGGTCTTCTTGCACTTTCTCCTCTGTCAGTCATCTGTGCATGTCCTTTATCCATGTATCTGTTGGGTTTTCAGTGTTGTTTTTGTTTGTTCTTTGTGTTCTAAGTAAGCTCTACACCGAATACAGGGCTTGAACTTATGTCAAGATCAAGAGTTACATGCTCTCCTGACTACACCAGCCAGACACCCCAGTTTTTGTTTTTTGTTTTTTTAGGTAATTGGTATGAGGTTTGGAGCATCAACATACGTATTAACCTCCTTCCATCGTATCTGCTGTAAATCTGTCGTTCTCATTTGCTTTTTAAATATTTTTTTTTATACCCTGTTCTTAGTTTGTATAACAACACTGTCCCTCTGTTAGCTAAGAAATGAGAGGTCTCTGGTAATACTGTTTACATCAGATAAGGGGTCCCTTCTCTGAGATTTTAGAATTTTATGTAAACATATTCCAATGAATTAGCAGAACCTGCGGATAAATAAGGAAATAGTTCACTCAAATGTTCAAGTGCTCTTGAGATCCTTTTGGTCTTTGGATCATCAGGCTTTGCAAGGGCTACTTCGAAGATGGTGTTGATGGTGATTGCCCTGTTTGAGGCTGCCCAGCGTCTTTGACCACCATTCCATGTGTGGGGGTCTCCTCCATCATGAGTCCTGGGTCTCCAAGGTAGAAGCCAAGACCTTGCTTATGCAGCCTCTCTTGTCCCTGGGATGCAGGCCTCTGACATGGTGCAATCAGTCGGAGGCATGGGCACAAGACTCGTATTTACAAGACAGAAGTGAAAGGAAGCAGCAGCACCAGATGGAGTCCTGTCTCTGGAAGGATGAGCAGCTGAGGTGTCAGCCTCCTGCCTGGGGTCTGTGGTGGGAGCGGTGGGGTCTGTGCCAAGCAGCGGGAGCAGCCAGGTTGTCTCTGGTGGGGCACTCCTGCAGGGTGATGAGGCCATTGTTCCTGTCTGGGGATCCTCTGAGTCCCTGCTGGAGTTCTGTGAGCCATCTGATAGCCTTTAAAAAAGCCAAAGGGAGTGGAGGCCCACCTCTGCAACTGAGAACCCCAACTAATACAGGAGATTGTTACAGTCAGGATTTAAGGCTCTTCTTCTCTCCAAGAAAACAATAATAATAGCACTTAGTGCCCACTGAGTGCCTACAATATGTCAGGAAGTGTGCTAGGCCGTGTGTGTGTGTGTGTGTGTACATATACACACACATATTCTTCAACAATTCTGAAAATTATATATTTTTGTCCTCGTCTTATTTGTCATTTTTTATTTACATTTTTAAAGATTTTGTTTATTTATTTGAGAAAGAGTGAGCATGAGAGTAGGGGGAGGGGCAGAGAGAAGAAGCAGAGAATCTCAAGCAGACTTCATACCTAGCATGGAGCCCAATGCGGGGCTTGATCCCAGGACCCTGAGATCATGACCTGAGCCGAAGCCAAGAGTCGGGATGCTTAACCGATTGAGCAACCCAGGGGCCCCATCATCTTATTTTTTAAAATTAATAATTTTATTGTTTTTATTAAAATGACTTATCCTTATTAAATAAATTCAAGCAACATGGAAAAGCCTGAGGAGGAAAGGAACAGCCACCCACAATCCAGTGAGCAGTGTTAACACATGGAGGATGCCATGGAAGACATCTCTGTCCACGTGTATAGACTGATGGAGAGAGAGGGGGTGGAGGTAGATAGATGGATAGGGATAACTGTATGAGATGATATAGATTCTTGTTTTCAAATGGAACAAGACATTTAGTTTAGTTTTGTTTTTTTTAAAGATTTTACTTATTTGACAGAAAGAGAGATCACAAGCAGGCAGGGAGGCAGGTGGGGTACGGGGGGAGGCAGGCTCCTTGATGAGCAGAGAAGCCGATGCGGGGCTCGATCTCAGGACCCTGGGACCATGACCTGAGCAGAAGGCAGAGGCTTCTCTGCCTTCAGAGGCAGAGCCACCCAGGTGCCCCAAGACATTTAGTTTTTAATTGGAATTAACAGAAGGAAAAATCAACTGGGGGTAAAAATGAAATGATTTCTAAACTTAAAAAAATAGTTTCTTTACTACAAGAGATACTATTTCCCAAATCACGCCTTCAAGAGAAAGGAAGCAAGTACAGGCCTACCTCACAGGTATTGCAGGTTCAGTTCCAGACCACTGTAATAAGGTGAGTATCAAATAACGTGGATATCACAATAACCCAGGGCACCTGGGTGGCTCAGTTGGCCGGGTGACTGCCTTCGGCTCAGGTCATGATACTGGAGACCCCAGGATCAAGCCTCCCATAGGTCTCCCTGCTCAGCGGGGAGTCTGTTTCTCCTTCTGACTCTACCCCCCACCATGCTCCCTCTTTCTCTCATTCTCTGTCTCCCAAATAAATAAATAAAATCTTTTAAAAAATAAAGTGATTCAAATGGCTATTTTGGTTGCCCAGTGCATACAAAAGTTATGTTTATGCTATACTGTAATCTATAAAGTGTGCAATACCATTATACCAAAAAAGTATACATACCTTAATTTAAAAATACGGTATGGCTAAGAAATGCTAACCAACATCTGAGCTTTCGACAAGACATAATATTTCAGCTGGCAGAGGTCTTGCCTTGATGTTGGTGGTTGCTGACTGATCAGGGTGGTGGCTGATACATCTCTGGCAGCTGAGGCCTTACACAATTTATTTATTGATTTGAGAGAGAAGAAGGGCAGAGCACAAAGGGAGTGGGAGTGGGAGAGGGAGAAACAGACTCCCCACTGAGCAGGGGGCCTGATGTGGGACTCGATCCCTAGACCCTGAGATCATGACCTGAGCTGAAGGCAGATGCCTAACTGACTGAGACACCCAGGTGCCCACAAAATGTATTTCTTAAATAATAAGACTTGACAATGGAAATTACTCCTTGATCTATGTGCTCAGAATGGATGTTGTGTGAGCAGACAAGAAAACTCCTTGGCGTGAATCTCCTTGGAGATTCTATCAGAGCTTCTGGGTGACCATGTGCATTGACAATGAGCAGTAGATATTTTGAGAGGAATCTTTGCTCTGAGCAGCAGGTCTCAACGGTAGGCTTAAGATATGCACTAAACCACATTGTAAACAGATGTGCTGTCAGCCAGATTTTGTTGTTCCATTTATGAAGCACAGGGAGAGTAGATTTTGCACAATTCCTAAGGGCCTTAGGATTTTCAGAATGGTAAATGAGCATGGGCTTCAACTTCAAGTCACCAGCTAAATTAGCCCCTAACAAGAGAGCCAGCCTGTCCTTGGAAGCTTTGAAGCCAGGCATTGACTTCTCTCTAGCTATGAATGTCCTTGATACATCTTCTTCCAACAGAAGGCTATTCTGTCTGCACTGAAAATCTGTTGTTTAGTGTGGCCACCATCATGGGTTATCTGAGCTAGACCTTCTGGAGAACTCGTTGCAGCTTTTCCATCAGCACCTGCTGCTTCCCCTTGCACTTTCATGTTACAGAGACGGCTTCCTTCCTTAACCCTCATGAACCCACCTCTGCTGGCTTCCAACTTTTCTGCAAAGTTTCTGCAACTTCCTCACCTCTCTCAGCCTTCCTAGAATTGAAGAGAGTTAGGGCTCTGTTCTGGATTAGGCTTTAGCTTAAGGGAATGTTGTATGTGTTGACCTATCTAGACCACTCAGACTTTCTCCATATCAGCAGTAAGGCTATGTCACTGTCTTATCATTCATGTGTTCACTGGAGTAGCATTTTTAATTTCCTTCAAGAACTCTTCCTTTGGGGGCGCCCGGGTGGCTCAGTGGGTTAATCCTCTTCCTTTGGCTCAGGTCATGATCCCAGGGTCCTGGGATCGAACCCCGCATCAGGCTCTCTGCTCATCAGGGAGCCTGCTCCCCCCTCTCTCTCTGCCTGCCTCTCTGCCTACTTGTGATCTGTCTCTGTCAAATAAATAAATAAAATCTTAAAAAAAAAAAAAGAACTCCTCCTTTGTATTCACAACTTGGCTAACTCTTTGGTACAAGAGGCCTAGCTTTTGGACTGTCTTAGCTTTTGACATGCCTTCCTCATGAAGCTTAAATCATTTCTAGCTTTTGATTTAAAGAGAGAGATATGTAACTCTTCCTTTCTCTTGAACACTTAGAGGTCATTGTAGGGTTATTAGTTGGCCCAATTTCAATACTGTTTATCTCAAGGAACAGGAAGGCCTGAGGACAGGGAGAGAGATGGGGAAACAGCCCATCAGTGGAATAGTTGGAACACATACAACATTTATCAACTAAATTTGCCATGTCATATGGGCAACTGTTTATGTTGCCCCCCCAAATTATAATAGTAATATCAAAGATCACTGATCATAGATCACCATAACCGATATAATAATGAAAAAGTTCAAAGTACTGGGGTGCCTAGGTGGCTCAGTCTGGAAGTGTCTGCCTTCAGCTCAGGTTGTGGTCCCAGAGTTCTGGGATGGAGTCCCACATGGGGCTCCCTGCTTGGTGGGGAGTCTGCTTCTCCCTCTCCCCGCTTGTTCTCGCTCATTCAAATAAAAAATAAAACCTTTAAAATACTGCAAAAATTACCAAAATGTGACAGAGATATGAAGTGTGCAAATGCTGTCGGGAAAATGGTGCCTATATACTTGCTTGATGCAGGACTGTCACAAACTTCAGCTTGGAAAAAACACAGTATCTACAGGGCACTTGGGTGGCTTAGTCAGTTGAGCTTCCGACTCTTGATTTTGGCTCAGGTCATGATCTGGGGGGTGGGGTGGGTAGTAATGAGATCAAGCCCCACATCATGCTCTGTGCTGAGGTGAGGAGCCTGCTTAAAATTCTCTTTCTGTCTCTAACCCTCCCTTTCTCTCCCCCCACCCCACCACTTGTGCTCTCTCCCGCTCAACAAACAAAAATGCAATATCTAAAATGTGCAACAAAGCAAAGTGCAATAAAAATAACATATGCGTGTATTGTGCAAACCCCTGAGATACAGTATTTTAAAAAACTTATTAACTTCAAACAGTATGGATTGATCTACCTGCTGCGAAAACTGAGGGAAAGAGCACCCCATTCTCCCACACTTACTGTTTTGGTTACTGACATTATTTATGCTTTGTCAGGGTTTTGTAACATTTCTATTCTATTCCTAGATTTTAATTCTCTTTCTTCAGTCTTAGTTCTAAGCTAAACAGTTTCAGTACTTACCCTCATGGCTTATTCATTCCTATGTTCGGTATTTTGATTTTTCTCTTGGCTGGCAGGACTTCACCATGGAGCAATTTCTTGGGTGCTGGGTTCCCTAAAATCTTTCCTTTTAGACAATCTCTGCCTAGTTCTTTCATGAAGTACGTAACTTTGTAGATATTGTAGATATTGTATTTGTAGATTTGTAGATATTGCTTCATTGTCCTCAAGCTTTGCATGTTGCTGTGAAGTCTGAGATCAGCTCGACTCTGTCCTTGAAAGGGACTTCCTTTTCATACTTGAGATAAACCCAGCTTTAAAAATGGGGAAAAAAAGGAGCACCTGGGTGGCTCAGTGGGTTAAAGCCTCTGCCTTTGGCTCATGTCATGATTCCAGGGTCCTGGGATGGAGCCCCGCATCCGGCTCTCTGCTCAGCAAGGGGCCTACCTCCCCCTCTCTCTCTGCCTGCCTCTCTGCCTACTTGTGATCTCTGTCTGTCAAATAAATAAATAAATCTTTAAAAAAATATATAAAATTAAAATGGGGAAAAATAACAAAAACAAAAGCCAGAGGCAACTATGATGTGAGGGACGCCATGCTTTGTCAAGGCTTTAGCCTAGTGAGTATCTCATCCGAGTCCAGGAGATGTCTCTGAAGCCTGCAATCTTCTAAGAACTGCACGACTTGGCCTCTGTCTTGTATAACTACCTGGGACATTAGAAAACTTTGAGAAAAGTAACTCAGCCTCATAGGGCCTCAATTTCCTCTTTCATAAAGTGACCCAGGTGGACCATGTCAGTGGTTCTCAGATTCAAAGGTGTTAAAAACAAAACAAAACAAAAAAAAACTAGTGATATGTCCCAAACTTGTAATGTGGGCGGGCACATACACACACAAAAACACAAGGAAGGAAGGAAGGGAGGAAGGAAAAGGAAAGGAAAGTTAAGGAAAGGGAAGGGAAAGGGGAAGGAGGGAGGGAGAGAAGAAGGAAAGAACTACCATCTGTTATCACCACTGTTTCATAAAATAAAGGACATTTTTATAACTAAAAACAAGTATAAAAGACAGTATCTCTTAAAGACATTGCATTTAAGTCGAATAAATTTAGCTTTTTGAAAAACTGACCACTTATTTCATGCATTTGGCCTCAGCCCAGCAATGACTTCTTCCTGGCCCAGCCCCTCTCAAAAAGGTTTTGTAAGCCACAAGTTATGATGACCTCACTGCCTTGCTCTCCAGGTCACACCTGTGAGCAAAGGTGACCCTGTTCTTGTTTTCCCAGCTTATGATGACTATACCCCAGTCCCTTGGTCTTTAGAAAGGAATCAGTCTCAATGTGAAATGTGAACCAACCAATAAGGAAGTAAGGAAGAAGATAATTCTGTGGTTGGGGTGATGGTGTGAATAGACAAGGAAGACAGACCTTTTTCCTCAATTTCCTTAATCATCACTGGGCTATATATAGATCAAGTTCCCCATGGAGTATAACATTATAGTGTACTGCTCAAAATAACTTTTGTCTTATTGATATCATAGTGATAATGCCTTCCAGTGGGACTTGGCAACTGTGAAGTAAGCGGGAGGGAGAGACAGAGGAACAAATATTCTAGTTGTATACAAACAAGGCATTGGTCTCAAGTATGCCTACCAGGGCACTTATAACCCACACCTATTCAATGTTGGCTTCAACCCAGGCTAGAGCTAAATGAAGGATCCTATTCTTTAGATATACTTGAGAGACATCCTATCATTTAACCTCTCCACATACCTCTGAATTAGGAACTCAGTATTTCTCTTTTATAGGGGAGGAAACTAATGACCAGAACAGTAAAGCAATTCACCAAGATATCGCAGATGGCATGTGCCCCTGGGGATAAAAATACATTATATGTTTATAAAAAATAAAAAAATTTAAAAAAAAGATATTGCAGATGGGGCGCCTGGGTGGCTCAGTTGGTTGGGTGTCTGCTTTCGGCTCAGGTCATGATCCTGGGGTCCTGGGATCGAGCCTGCTTTGGGCTCCCTGCTCTGTGTGTGGGGGGTGTCTGCTTCTCCCTCTGCCCCTACCCTCTTTTGTGCAAACACTCTCTCTCTCTCAAATACATAAATAAAATCTTTAAGAAAAAACATCTCCTAGCTAATAAGCTCTTTCAAACCTACGTCATTCTGGTTCAAAACTCATTTATATCACAAAGCCTCAGCAGCAGGCTTAGAAAATATTAGCCACTATTGAATGTTTCTAATGTGACTTTTTTTAAAAGATTTTATTTATTTATTTGACAGAGAGAGAGATCACAACTAGGCAGAGAGGCAGGCAGAGAGAGAGAGGAGGAAGCAGGCTCCCTGCTGAGCAGAGAGCCCAATGCGGGGCTCAATCCCAGGAACCTGGGATCATGACCTGAGCTGAAGGCAGAGGCTTAACCCACTGAGCCACCCAGGCGCCCTCTAATGTGACTTCTTATCAAAACAGAACAGCAGCAACAAAAACAAACAAACCTAAAATCAATTCATTGGAGAATTTCAATGATAATCATTACTGTTCCAAGGCACTGAACTAGGAACCAAGCCATTCATATAAGCTACAGTTAGATTAGTGTTAATTCTAGAACGCTGCGCTAGTCAGGATGGACCAAGTGATGCTGCAGCAGGCGACTCCTCAATCTCAGAGCCTTAACAAAACAACAGGACGTTTCCAAGCCCAGAGAGCCAGGGTCCCACACCAACAATAGTGGCTCCGTCTCAACGTGTACTTCCATGATTGCGGAGGCGAGAGAAGTGAACCTCACACATTGGCTCTTAAAGTGTCATCCCGGAAGGGATACATTTCACTTCTGTTCATGTTTCTTTGGCCAAAGCAAGTCCTGTAGCCATATTTCACAGGAGGTGGGGAAGTACATGCTACCTTGTGCCTGGAAGGAGGAAAGCTGGATATTTCCTTAGTGAACCACAGAAATCCTCCTCCCCACCTCTAGGGAACCACTCATCTGTTTCCTGTCCCCACAGTTTTATCTTTTCCAGAATGTAATATAGATCCAGAATGTAATATACATTACCTGGTATGAAGGCTTTTACATCTGGCTCTTTTCACTTAGCGCCTGGTTCTGAGACCAAAGCAGGAGCCTGCCTCCTGCAGTGGTTTGTTCCTTTTCTTTGCTGAGTACTAGTCCATTGTACCCTTGTTCCCAGCTCATCAGGTCCCACTAGGAAGGGCTTCCTAGTGCATCTTTAAAGTGTTTCATCTAGGGGCGCCTGGGTGGCTCAGTGGGTTAAGGCCTCTACTTTCAGCTCAGGTCATGATCCCAGGGTCCTGGGATGGAGCCCTGCATCAGGCTCTCTGCTCAGCGGGGAGCCTGCTTCACTTCCTCTCTCTCTGCCTGCCTCTCTGCCTGCTTGTGATCTCTGTCAAATAAATAAATAAAAGCTTTTAAAAAAATAAAAAAGTGTTTCATCTACCAATGCCTGCTTGGGCTTCGCTACAAGAGTTCCTTTAAGCGTTCCTGTTCAGTTACATGTCATAGCTGTGCACATGCTTGCTATCAGGGAGTCACCAGCCTGCAGCTCCTAGAGTGACTGAGTCCCTAGGACCTTCAGCTTCAGCATATTTCTTCTGTTGCAATAGTTTATCTTCTCACTTACTCATTCTGTTTTAGCAAATGCCTGTTAGGTGGCATTTGAACATTTAATGTTCAACAGGACAGTCTTAATTCCCACCCTTACAGATATCCAATTTTGTGCTCATTAACCCCTTTGTTATATGGGGAGCAGGAGGAGAGGAGGGAAGGGGGAAATGACAGCAAGTCCAAGGTCTTTGGGGCCAGTTACTAGTGAATCAGCATTGAGATAACATTAATTCTGCAGTTGTCTTTCTTTGGGTGACAGGAGTTCCCTACTGTAGAGAACTGATATGTTCTCTTGGTGTTGCATTTCTTTGTTTACAGAGTCTTCTCACATGATTCTCCCTTTTAATCCTCACAACTCTGCAAGGCAGTCATTATGATCCCTACTTTAGGGATCAGGACTCTGAGGCTCAGAGAGTTGAGCAACACCTTCGGCCTAAGATCACGATCTGGGAAAACAGCCATGAAATTTAGAGAATGTCTCGTACCAGTGGTTGGAGCCCAGGCCTTGCAGTGGTGCTGTAAGTTTTTACAGGGTAAATAAAAAAATCAATAAATATCTTTATTCTTGGCATCTCTCTCTCTTCTTTTTTTAAAAGATTTATTTATTTATTTGACAGAAAGAGATCACAAGTAGGCAGAGAGGCAGCCAGAGAGAGAGGGGGAAGCAGGCTCCCTGCTGAGCAGACAGCCCAGGACCCTGGGATCATGACCTGAGCCGAAGGCAGAGGCTTTAACCCACTCAGCCACCCAGGCGCTCCTCTCTCCCTTCTTCTTGAAGATTTTATTTGTTTATTTTAGAGAGAGAGAAGCTAGTGGGGTGAGTCAGGGTGGGGCAGAGGGGGAAGGAGAGAGAATCCCAAGCAGACTCCATGCTGAGTGCGAGCCTAACATAGAACTCAATCTTGCAACCCTGAGATCATGACCTGAGTCAAAATCAAGAGTCAGGACGCTTAACTGACTGAGTCATTCCAGAGCCCCCAGCATCCCTCTTCTATCTTCCTGAAGTTCATGCTTGCTACGTCAGATGGCTACAGGACACCACAATCCAGTTCTGGGGATTCAGAGGTGTCTTGGCCATCCAGGATCCAATACACAAGGACTGTTGTGGTCTACCCCCCTATTTTTTGTCATTTCCCAAGCAACTGGAACAACTCAGTATGCATTGATGAAGTCCTTTAAGTCTAAGAGTCTAAAAATATTTTTTAGATCTTTGCTTACTGGCAAATCGAAAATGGTCAGATGCACAAGTAGAACAAGCACTCTGGCCAGCTTGTCTCACTGTTAGGTCCTAAAACAATACCACGGGTGAGTGGGTCTGGAAATGCTCTGATGTCCTGCTGAGGTGGGTAGGAGAACGAGAGGGGTCAGTTCTGGGGTCCTGTTGAAATCTCTGTTGGGACGGGCTAAGAAAGCTGGGTTGAGGGGAGCTGGGTCAGGAGAGGAGAGTGCTGCTGGTCATGCCCACTCCGAGCTGTCCGATGGACTGCCATCCTGATCTAATGTGCCCAAAGTTCACCCTCAGGCATCAAGCCGACATGGTTAGCCTCTCCTAGTGACCAAGGTTTCCATCATACAGCATCTGAGAGGCTCACCAGCCCTGCCATGAGAGGCACTGAAGGAAGCAACTAATTAATGAATATCTATCTAGCCAGGCAGCCATATTCACGGGCCAGCACGAGTGTAAGTCTCATGGTCTGCTGTCTTCACGTTCCACAGATTCTCCCGGCCATGGAGCACAGACATGCTTGCTTCCTGCCCCTTCCCGTCCAAGATGTGAAAAGGTGGCCTGGGGTGGTTACGGGGGAGGCATTCAGGAGGAAATATTGAATATCTGAACTGGTTAGCTCTTCTCTAATCCATAGAAAGGAAAGCAAACACCAGCAGGTGTTATACACCCGAGTCAGGCTTTGTTATCATTTAGGTCAGTGTGTCCGTCCATCACCAAAAGTGTATTTTCCTCACTGAGCTGGGCACTGAGGATCCAGAAATGACTCAGTCCCTATGTTTGCCACACAAGAGTTCCCTAAAGAGTTCCATTGTTAACTCGTGAAAGGTAACCTGCTGCCTTCTGTTTGCTTTTATTATGAGAAAAACGCACAGTGAAAATGATATTCATTTTATTGCATCATTTACTGACTAGAACGCCAGACTTAAAGTAGATATAAGTATAAAAATAACCAGATTCTTACAAATAATACTTTGCTGCTACAGTACTGAATAATTAGTGGAGGTGGCAATTATAATACAACTTTAAATAACATTCTCATAATGGTTTTAACAAAATCGACCAGGGGTTTAAGGTTTAAAGGTTTGCAAAAAGAAATTCGGGACAATGTGAAAACTCTAGAAGTTCATATTCCAGCAACATGCTCCATTTAACCGTAAGTCCAACAACACAAACATTAACGAAACTCAACAGCAACCCAGGATGAAAGACCTTCTTTTTTTGAAGAAACGGGCCAAGGTAATACAGAAATCTGGGTTAGTTTCCCGGATAGACTGGTTCCCTCCCACCCCCGTCCAGTCCCATCCTTCCTAGGCAAGAACTCTGCACCTGCATTGCGTGTCCTTACAAAAAAAAAAAAAAAAGATAAAACCAGAATCTAGTAAGCAAATCCTTTGAAATGTCCTGTTAAAAAATGCGGGGGGACAAAGCTGGTGTAAGATCTCTGTTTATAGACCTAAATTGTCCCCTTGGGTTTCACAGGCTTTTTTTGTGAGCACTTGCCAGCAAACAGGATGGATTATAACACTATGAAAAGGTACTTTAGCACAACAAATTGACTGGCATTTAATACTTTGATATTTCCAGTCTTTTAACCAGTCTCCTTCTCTGGGGACTTCAGAAAAGAAAAAAAGAACACACACTCAAAGGACAACTCTACAAAACCCTATCTGTTTCCATAAATGCACACAAAAACCTCAGAAAGATGCTTGGTCAGGAAGGAGGAAATGACATGTCCTTTCTAATCCCCACAGAAGTCTTCCCATAGAAAAAATATCTCTGATGTGAAGGGCAGTTTTATTTTATTTTTTAAAAAAGATTTATTTATTTATTTGACAGAGAGAGAGAGAGAGAGAGAGAGATATCACAAGTAGGCAGAGAGGCAGGCAGAGAGAGAGAGGGGGAAGCAGGCTCCCCACTGAGCAGAGAGCCCGATGCGGGGCTCGATCTCAGGACGCTGAGATCATGACCTGAGCCGAAGGCAGAGGCTTAACCCACTGAGCCACCCAGGCGCCCCTGAAGGGCAGTTTTAAAGTAGACAGAGAATACTGAAATACTGAACTTTGCATTCTTCCTGTCTCCAAACAAGTGTTCTCGTTTTGAAATCAGGGTAAGTATCTTAGAACGATGAGTCCGAACCTGATTTTGGAGCATGCTAGGCTAAACTAAGCCAGAATGCTCGGCTTTAGCTTCTTCAGGCTAAGTTCCCAGGGTTACCGGGTACTCGGGCCCTTGGCCAGTGGGCAAGATGGCTTCACGGAGACCCTACAAAGCCACACGCGTGGTATGTCCCTCAGAGGTGCTCTGGGAACTTCCACATCTGAATAAATACCATCCTTCAGAAACATTTTCTTAGGCAGCCATCCAGCCCTGCAAAGATGCTGCCCTTCTGTTTGGACCAACTTTAAGAATTACCTCTTCGAGAACTTAATAGTCACATCTTTGTTTAGAATTCCAAATGCTAGCAGCCAGCTCGATTACCCTCTCCATTCAACAGACTTGGCTCTAAGTGACTTAGCTGCTTCTGAAAATAAATTTTCATCCGAGGAGGAAGATTTGTCAGCATTTAAGACGTTCAACTGAATATGTTCACAACTCTGATCACATTCACAAAAATATGCTTCTAATATGTGGGAGCCACAGCCTTCCCGTGGACACAAGGCAAAACGGCCCTCAGCGGGCATATAAGTCTGGCTGTGTTTGCCAGAAACCCGGGTCATCACCTCACCCTTCCTACGCCCCAAGCCACGTACCAGTACACTTCTCGCTAAACACAAGCCAGCCACTCTTAACCTCACGTGTCCAAGAAATAGATGCAATTACATGCAATGAACCCAAAAGGACTTTTTCAAAAAGGAATCAACATTGTTTTTGTTTTATTTTTGCATTTCATGTCATTAGTTCAGTTAATGCTTAATAATATTAAGGGTCTTAAAAAAAAGTATATTATAAGCCCACTCTCTCCTGCCCTCTTTGACATATAAGGTCCATTTGGATGGTGAGGCATTCACAGAAAGGCAAGGCAGGGAGAGGGGTTGGAATCCTGGCTCTCTAAGGCAAGATATTCATTCTCTCTGGAAGTTCACGTGTGCAAGAAGCAGACACTCTCATGCATGCTTCACCAGGGTGTGATGAGGCCAAGGGCCTTGCACAGAGCCTGGCCAAGGTGGCAACACCAGAGATTCTGGTCATGAAAGGTAGACTTCATCAATTCTCTCCAGGGCCCTGGGCTGGCTCATTGGGCTGAGAGGAAAAGACAGGAGAAAGAGCACCCCCCCCCCCAGCTTAAATAAACCCACAGTGGCCAGGAGGCTGGCAGGTAACCCCCAACCCCCATCCTGCTCTGAGGCACTGCCCAGCCCTCTAGAAGTTGAAGCCTCTCATGAGCAGTGAAGTGTCCCTTTTTCCATCCACCTTCCCCTAGCTGTGGGGCCCCAACGAGGCAGGACCGTGGCATTTCTATGGGCACGAATCGCACATTCCAGGTGCAGGGGCAGGCACAGAGCATCTGTGCTGGAGCTGAGGGCTTCTGCTCCCCAGGGGCGCACCCTACCCTGTCTTTCCAGTCCAGAGGCTGCTGCTGTCCCACTGCTTGTTTGCCCTCCGCCCAGGCAGGACCCTCTGGGAGGTACTGAACCCCAGGCAGACGTGCAGCTGGCCTCTCCCTTCCTCACTCAGGGTGGGCAGCCAATGTGTAACTGGGGAGCAGTCATGCTGGTTTTCATGCATTCTTAGACCCTCGTGACCCTTGTGCTCTTGAGACAGCCCCTCCCCAACCCCACAGCCTCCTAGCAAGGAGATACATTTGAACCTCACATCGTTGGAGGCCTCCTTTTTTCACAGTAAAAGAAAAACAACATTCTTAATCCACTTCACACGCACCAAATGTACTCGCAAGAAAGCACTCTTGGAACTCACAGGACACTCTTCTGGATGCCAGCATTCTTCTCAAGAATGCTTTTGAGACAAAACACTTAACTTTGTGTAGCTTATAGCTTCTGGTCCTGACACAGGAGATGATCTGTCAGCTGAGACAGCATCGGGCACCTTTAGCTGAGAATGCCAGGGAACACCCCCCCCCCCACACGCCACCGAGGCTCTGGGTTCTGGGGATAAGCAAGGATCTGCATCAAGAGCCAGGAAGCGAGGTCACCTCACCAGGGAGGCAAGTCTGTGGGCCCAGGTGAGCAGAGGGCAGGAGCTCGGAGCTCTCCAGTTAGATGTGAGACCAGGGGGCATGAAGGCCCTTTGGTTCCCCAGAAAGAGGCAAGACCCAGAGATTTCAGAAAGGTGATGCCCTGGAATTTGAAGCTGGCATCCGCTGACAATAAGAGAATTTGTATCTCAGGAGATGAGTCCAATGTAATGACTAAAAAGCGTCACACCTGACTTGTGTTCCTGCTGCCAGCTGAGTGATGGTGGCTCGTGGAGGCCAGGGGACACAAAAGTTGACACTTAGAATGCTAAGGGTGAGGATAACAGAATAGTAAGGGTGAGACAGGCTCTGAAGAGAAGAGAGAACTCTGAGGAAACAACCATGCCCAGGACAGAACTGTCCCCAAAGGCTAGACCGCTTCCAGAAACGTAGCCCCTGAGCTCCAGGCTTCCGGGTGGGAACACTTCTCTGACCAGTGTTCTCCTTACTTCATCCCAAACCAGGATGTGTCAAAAGCACATGGCGGGAATAATCGCAGTTCCACAAGGAGCAGGTAAAGACACCGCGCCCTGGGGGTGCCCCTCCCCGCACAGGACCCAAGTCACAGGCATAATAAATAAGACACGCGGCACTTCCTTCCCAAAGGCAAACTCTCAACTCCTAAACTGGCCGGAAGTCTTTAGTTCTCCGACGCTGACTGAAACTACCACGTTTCTGGAGGGAACTCCGCAGTAGTATAAAGAGGGACGAATTACTGCATGAGCGAAAATAAGTTATTTCTTCAGTGAATAAACAGCTTTGGGCCCTTAGTTGAAAGAGGACACTGAGTTTATGGGCAAGATCCCGGATAGGGTCACAGAAGCCGCCCCAGAAGGGAAGCAGACTCACGGACGTGTGGCTCCATCCCAGCTCCCCGGTCTTCCTCAGGAACCCACACAGGCTTCCCAAAGCACGAGGGTTTCAGGAAGTGGACCATGCCGGGTCAGCCCAGGCCTCAGGCCACATCCGGGTGCTTCTCCTGCAGTGGCGGAATTCCCGCTCAGGCCCAGTCTGCATTCGGCTTCCCATTTCTACTGCACAGACATAGCAGCTTCGGCCTCCGCGGGGGAGGACAGAGTCCCGAGTCCCGCGCCGGCACCGGGCGCTGCCCTCAGGGAAGAGAAGAACCCCCGCCCCCTTCGGCTCTGCGACTCTCTGGGCCTCCTCCCCACAGCGCCTCACCTCACTACGGGCAGCGGGAGGCCTCTAATTAAAAGCAAATGCAACTTGTTTTGCCCTGATGCAGACTTGTTTGAAAAGGGGAGAATTAACTGCGGAGGGAAAAAAGAAATAATCTTAAATAAATGTCACCTTGACTACAAAATGGAGTGTGTGCTATGCCTCGCACAGTTCAGTTCCTCATTTTGAGGGTTGGGATGGAAACTGCAGAAGACCTAGAACCTACTAAAAATACTGTGTGCTCACCTGCAGCATCCTCAAACATTAGTGGTATGTTCATCCGTGGTTTAGCATGTAGATATCGGGCAGGGGAACCACGAAAGAGCCTGTACTTTGCAGTAAATTAATCACCAGATCGAGGCCTATGGGAGCGTCTGAGGAAAAGAGGCCTTCTTTTTGGAACAGTCTTAGAAAAAATCCAAAAGGAGAGCTCCCTATCCAATTGACTAAAGTGCAAACTAAGGAAAGACTGGGTCCTGACGAAGGTGCCTGAAGACATGCCCTAAGAGTCAGCCTGTGGTCCATGACCTATGGCCGGTGGCCCCGAGGTGGCTGCCGCATGGGGGGACTCCTGGGACTGGCCCCCTGTTCATGTTCACAGTAAGGGCAAAGGTGCCCAAGGAGCAGCCCTCAGTTCCACGTCCCGGATCCGTCTGTCCCCTTCCCCTGTGGTCACGCCCCTCGTGACAGGTCACGCCTGTCCCGCTGCTTCCTGCTTGCCACAGGAGTGTGGCTCCATGAGTCTTGGGAGCAGCCCGTGAGCACGCTGGCCCCCCTGGTGCAGTCCTGGTGTGTGGAGGGCCCACAACTTGCTCAGAGTGCTGGGCCCTCTGTCTCTCTTCCGCACTTAGAAGTAGTCTCTTCTCCTGCTCTCATCACTGATGAAAGATGGGTTATACTGTCCAGGGAAAATGCATGAGTGCCGTGACCCCGGCAGTCCAGTGTACGCCGGGTAGAGTCCATTGCGTTCAAGTTCAGGATTCCTTACGCTTGTAGGCTGGTGGCCAGAGAGAAGAGAAGAGAAGTGCATTTATTATTCATGGATTTAAATTTAATGTTTGTTTTTTTTCCTTTGGAAAAAAAAAAAGAGAAGAAAAAAGAATGCTATGTTTTAGTAAACCCAAGAGGGAGGCAGCTAACTCTAGTGGAGCAGGGTCTGATGTAGAAGTCAGGACTTCCCAGGCCCTCTCTTTGTGGAGCCTGGCATACCTTTGTCCATAGTTTCAAAGGAGATTTAAAAAAGTGATCAAGGGCAGCCCAGCAATTTTAGACCAATATAGGAAAAGACCTGGACTAATTATCCTAATTAGCATAAAGATTAATTATTACCTATCATCTTGACATTTTTAAAAAAGTGTCTTTCTTGGGGCACCTGGGTGGCTCAGTGGGTTAAAGCCTCTGCCTTCGGCTCAGGTCATGATCCCAGAGTCCTGGGATCGAGCCCCACGTCAGGCTCTCTGCTTGGCGGGGAGCCTACTACCCCCTCTCTCTCTCTCTGCCTGCCTCTCTGCTTACTTGTGATCTCTGTCTGATAAATAAATCTTTAAAAAAAAAAGTGTCTTTCTTGCAGAGCACAGCACCAAGGTCCCTACCACAAACAGGGAACTAACTTTTCCAAGGTCATAGGACTGCCTATTAAAGGTGGAGTCAGGACCCCAGAGTGGGAGGCCATCAGCAACAGGCAGCCGTCTCTGACCAGATCCTAGCCTAGGCCACGGCTCCCTAGCTGACGTGCAAAAGCAGCTCACAGGTAAACAACACAGCTACTTTGAGGAGGCTCTCAATGAGGCCCACCGGGAGAAAATGCTTGCCTGGCAGAAAACACTGGAGACAGCATATAATGAACGTGGATCCTAGGAGTGCCTGAGGTACACCTGAGGCCACTGTGAGAGACAGCCTTCTCATTCAGGGGACAGCTTCATACCATAAGCGTAGGCTCTACGGACTGCTCAGCCCATATCTGAAAGGAAGATGGGGCTGGTTTAAGTTCTTGATTATTTCTACTTCAGGCAACTCTTGCGCTAACTCCACGGAAACACACCGGGGTTGGTCCTCTGGTGCCCCTGGTCTGTTTGTCCCTACTCAATTTTGCCAGGTGTGGGGGAAGAGTCCCTGGAAAATGGTGTGAGGGTACAAGCACACCTGCTTGGGCAGCAGACACCCGCGGACTTGGGGTGCCGTGAGAAGAACAGGGCTTCCCACACGGAGAACACAGCCAAGCGCTTGTGCAGAAACATTAACACTTAACCCCAGTGCGAAGTTTGTGTCTGCGTCTGTCTTTCCCCTTATTTCTTCTTCTTTTTTTAAAAAAGATTTTATTCACATATTTGACAGAGAGAGAGAGAGAGAGAGAGAGAGATAGATCACAAGTAGGCAGAGAGGCAGGCAGAAGGAGAGGGGGAAGCAGGTTCCCTCCCTGCTGAGCAGAGAGCCCGATGCAGGCCTCGATCCCAGGACCCTGAGATGATGACCTGAACCAAAGGCAAAGGCTTAACCTTACACTGAGCCACCCAGGTGCCCTCTTACTTCTTGTTCTTCTCCCAGTTTCAAGTTTTCCAAAGGGTCCAATGAAAACAACAGCTTCCTTAGCATGAACCTCTCCCATCCAAAGTCTGAACCCTCAGGTTTCATCCCCATAGCAACAAGCAGGGTTGTAACTTCTGTCACAGCGCTGTTAAGTCCCCACGGGGCAAGGTTTCACATTTATTGCTACCTCAAAGAGGTCCATGTGGGATGAGAAGTCACCTACGTCTGTTTACTTCCCAGATCAGACAGCCTCATTTGTGTTTGCCACGTTACGTGGAATGAAACGGGCAGCGCACAGGTTATCCGAGGTAGGACAGAAGGAACCGGAGCTCCTGGGGGTTTACCATCTTCCCAGATGATGCCGTCCAGGGCTGGATGGGGCCCGCTGTTGAAGACCCACTGAGTGAACATCTCCTAAAACTCTGAGAAGTGCTGCTGGGGAGGCCACTGGATTGTTCTCTTTATCCCTGTCCCCAATCCCGCAAGCACAGGAGGTAAAGTGGGGCAGACAAGAGATGAAAATGTGAGGGCCACAGCCTAAATACCACTAAATTCTTTCTGCTAACTTTCAGTTTCCAATCTTATAACTCAAAAGCAAATTTGGTCCCAGGAAGGGTTATCGCTACAACCTCATAAAAGTAATGAGCTCGGTCGGGGGAAGTAGCCTTCATGATCTTGATGTCAAAACTAACAGATACCATGCAAATAGATCGTGAGTTGAATATTAAATTATATAAATAAGAAGCTCAGGCCACCATTCTCTTTAACTCTTAAGCAGCTGAAGTTATCTTTGTTTTACCACAAAACACAATCCCTGTACTTCTCAGAGGGGATCAGAGCCTGAGCTGTCCCAGGCACAGCAATACGCACCGAGTAATACACATCCGTCATCTGGAGGAGATTTTTGGTACTTCCGTTCTCGTGCATTTCAATAGCTTCTCGGCCCCATTCTTGTGAGCGGGGGTTTTTGGGGTACTCAGCATATGGGGACATTTGGAAATCTCCACTTTTGAAGATGAGTTTGCTTATGTCATTTTTACTCTTTCTGTGGAATGGAAAATAGTTGATGATTTAAATGAACAATTTCTGTAAAGAAATATCTATGAAAGCATGTTTTTATTTTAGAAGGTAAATTAGACGGAAAGCTACCATTACATTCTTTTATGAATGCCCACTGAAGAAATGGCATTATTGTTATATTTTGCCTAAAACAAATAAAAAGGCAATTAGATGCAAAAAAAAAATTGCAGAAAGATCTTCCAACTGGAAGGGACAGGCTACCGTGGACAGAGAGGATGAACAGCTATCTATAGTGAAGCAGGGGACTCCTGCTCCTTCTCCAGGGGACTGAGGTCACTGCATCTTGGGGGCAGTCAGGGAAATCAGAGTCATAAATTCCCAGAATGCTGGAGCCAAAGGGTCTTTAGGATTCTTTAATTCTACGGTCCTAAACCTGCCTGAGGATCAGGATATACACGGAAACTTATAGGTTTCACCAAAATTTATGTCCCTGGTCCCCCCAGATGGGCTCTGGGGACGGGACAGCTCTGGCTTTGTGAAAAAATAAGACTTGTACCCCAGGTCACGTTTTGCTACTAGTGAAGCTGGGATAAGGTGCAGACCTCCTGCCGCACCAGCCAGGGCCCTTTTACCCCATGAAGCTACTCCATTGACCATAAAACCAGGCTCTCTCATTTGCAAAAATGCCCATCTGTTTACATTATCTTCACACATTATCATTCAGCAGATCAGGGAAAGCCCAGGACAAGCTCCCCTACTTGTGAGGGTTCCCTGGCTGGAAATGGTGGAAATATTTGTGATTTACCTATGGAATGGGCCTAGGAGCAGACATTTTTCGTTATATTTGCCCTGGATAAAATAATCTGAAGTTTCTTCCTTCTTACCTCCCTTCCCTATAAATAAACTTTCTGGGAAGGCACAAAATGACTCAGGGTCATAAAACCAAATGTCCCGCATGTGGCTTAGGCGTTGTTCCTTCTTGCAAGTTCAAGAACAGATCCGCCACTGTGTTGCTCCCTGGAGGGTGGGGCCTCCGGTTTCAAACAATGACCTAGTAATTCATGACTACCTTCCCTTTTGCTAAAACCCATAGGCACTGGCTCCTTCTCCAGGTGGCCGTACTACCTGGTTCTCCGATACTTAGCAAATAGAAGGCTTACTTCCTCTTGAGGTTTAATCCCTCTAGTTTCTGGTCTCCTACCCAGGATTTTATTTCCACTCATAGTTTGTCTTTGATGATCGGGTGGCAACTTAGCAAATGTCAGGCAAACACAGTACGGTGAGGTGTGGGTTCCCAGAAAGGCAGTTAGGGCAAACTGCTCTCTGCAGCCTTGCTGAAGGTGAAAGATATCCTATGGTCTCCTTCCTATCAATGGTCGAAAAGATAACTTGCTATTTTGGTAGGTTCCTGCCATTTGTTACGTCAGAAAAATTCCTGCCATTTATAATCATCTAAATCAAAGGTCAGATTTTTCCATTATCTGACTAGATAATCACCCGCAGAAGTGACCAACTCCTTCCTTTCTCCTCCTTTCCCAGCAGATACCCACTGCACAGGCTTCCAAGAAGCCCAGAGGCCAGCATGCTGCTGAGCGTGTGCTCACCCCATGTGCTGACTCCTGATTGCTTACTGGCGAAACAGCTCAGCTAACCCTTTCACCTTTGTTTGCTTCTAAATTTGCCCATTTGAAGTATGTAAGCCAATGGTTTGAGTATATTCAGACGTGTGCAACCGTCACCACAATCAATGTTTACAACAGTTGTGTCACCCTAAAAAGAAGCCTCTTACCCTTTACTCCCCAGTTCCCACCCCTCACTCGCCAGCCCCAAGAAACCACTAATCTACCTCTCTGTCTGTGAGGTTTGCCTCTTTTGGACAGTTCATACAGATGGAATCATACGAGAGGTGGTCTTTTGTGCATGTTTCTGTACATATTCACTTCCCAGGGTATGGACTTCAGAGAGCGGGTTCCGGGTGTAAGGGCCAATTTAGCCAGAGCGATGCCATCCAGTTAAACAGTGATTTTGTTTATGCAGTAAAACTTAAACTGACCCTGCCCCCACCCCCAACCCCACCGGGAAACTTACTTAAAAGCAAGTCCGGGAAACCAGTCCCAGGTACCAAAGCCCAAATACAAGGGCGGGTCAGGTCAGGTGGAGATAACAGCCCGAATGCAGGGATGAGTCAGGTCAGGGGGAGGTATCCAATAGTGGGGGCGCATACTGTCTCCTCCCTAGCTACCAAGGAGTGTGGGCCCCACCTTTTGGGTGCCTTTTGGGCGCCAATTCTGACCAAGGTGATAGGCTAGTTCAAATAGCTACTATAGGGTAAACTGTAATTCAGTTGGCCACCTGTGTGTGGCCAGGCCCAACCACATGGCCTTTGCTCTATAAAAGTTAGTCTGTAAGGCAGGGAGGGGTCGCCCTCTCTGTAAGGGGCGGCCCAACCGGTCGGTCTGACGGTCGGTTTGATTCTCGATGCTTGGCATGAAATAAAGCTTTGCTTGACCTTCGCTTTGTATCAGTCTCGCTCCTTTAATCACGGACCCATTATTGGGGGACCCGACACTGGGTCACAGGTGGACAAGGTGTTTACCTTCCCGAAGAGCTGACAGACTCCTTCAGAGGGGCTGCACCATTTTGTGTTTCTGCCAGCAGAGCAGGAGTGTTCCAATTCTTCCACAGCCTCACCAATGCTTGCCGTTTTCTTGTTTTTTAATTTTTATTTTTCATTTAAATTCAATTAATTAACATATAAGGTATTATTGGTTTCAGAGGTAGAGGTCCATGATTCATAGTCTTTTATAACAGTCTTTTATAACAGTCAGTGCTCATTACAGTCCGTGCCTCCTTGATGCCCATGACCCAGTTACCCCATCCTCCCACCACCCCCTCTTGGTTTTTAAATAGGCATCTTAGTGGGTGTGCAGTGGTGTCTCCTGGCAATTTTGTTTGTATTTCCCTGATGGCTAATGATGCGGAGCGTCATTTCATGTGCCTCCTGGCCATTTGTTCATCTCCTTTGGCAAAATGCCTATTTAAGTGTTTTGCCCATTTTTAAGTGAAGTTGCCTTTTTATTATTGAGTTTTAAGAATTCGTTCTATATTCTAGACATAAGTCCCTTATTAGACATATGATTTTCAAACCCTTTCTCCTATTCCCTAGGTTGTGTTTTCACTTTCTTGACAGGGTTCTTTGAAGCACAAGAGTTTTTAAATTTTGATGACATCCACTATCACTTTTTTCTTGCTTGTGCTTAGGGATATTTTTTTTTTAGTAAAGGAAACAGAGTTCCATTTGCTGTCCTTTCTAAATAGCACTATCTATCATGAATTTTCCTTTCTCCTTTTTTGAATGGTTCTGTGATACAAGATGATTTAATACTGTAAAGCACCCCAAACATTCTTTAAAATCTACACAGACTATTGCTTAGCAGAGGCAAAGAGAATAAGAATGTGAACTCCTGGCACTCACCGGCAGCAGGTAACAATCAGCGCAATGCCTAGAATCAGAAGAAGCCCACCTCCTGCTGCTGCAATCACCACGGTGATCAGCTGATAAGCTAAACAAGGGTTAAAAAGCAGAAAAGTAGACAGGTAAGAGGTAATGAATAAATAAATGAATACAAAAGAAGAGTTGCCCTCCCTGCCCCACAGCTAAGACCTTGCCTCCTCTGGTGACCTCACCTTTCATGGGGTGGGGGGCAGGCAAGGCTCCTCACTGCTAGCTCTGGCATTTGCTCTGTTGGAGGATGGCAGGATATCCACCCCAAATAGTCCTCTTTAGCATGCTTATTATTTTGAACTATTTATTTATTTTTTTAAAAGATTTTATCTATTGATTTGACAGAGAGAGATCACAAGTAGGCAGAGAGGCAGGCAGAGAGAGAGGGGGAAGCAGGCTCCCCACTGAGCAGAGAGACTCGGGGTGGATCCCAGGATCCAGAGATCATGACCCGAGCTGAAGGCAGAGGCTTAACTCACTGAACCACCCAGGCACCCCTTGAACTGTTTATTTTTGAGAAACTGGGACTCAGGAGAAGCTCTGAAAACAGCTGGAGTAACCCTTTTGTAAGGGAGATTTACATTAGAAAAGGGGCCAGTACCAGAAGGCAGCTCAGAGTTCACCTTTTTACCTGAGAGCCTGATGTTGGGGCCAGGCAGCCTTTGTTTACCAAACAGTTCCTCCTCTCACTTTCCCAGGTGGCTTCCCACCCCTGCCCGTGGTAGCCTGGACACCTAGCCCTTTCCTTAACTCTGAAGGGCTCGGGAGCCTCAAATATCCAGCTGCCTTTGAGTCTCGTATCTTTGTGGGGCTCCCGTGTGTGCTGTGTAATTAAAATTGTTTTCTTTTTTTCCTGTTACTAGGTCTTTTATTTGGGGAAGGGGTGGGGATGGCAGTAGAATTCTAGAAGGGTAGAGGTAAAATTATTTTTCCTCCCCTGCCTGCACTGTTTGGAGAAGACTTCTCTTTTCTTTCTTTCTTTCGTGTGTGTGTGTGTGTGTGTGTGTGTGTGTGTGTTTTAAAAAAAATTATTTATTCGACAGAGAGAGAGATCACAAGTAGGCAGGTGGGGGTGGGGGGGGTAGGGGGAGGGAAGCAGGCTCCCTGCTGGTGTAGGGCTCAATCCCAGGACCCTGAGATCATGACCTGAGCCAAAGGCAGAGGCTTAACCCACTGAGCCACCCAGGCGCCCCAAGATTTCTCCTTTCTCAGGCACTTCTAGAACAATGGGTGGAACCCAAATTCTACCTGTAGATCAGCCTTCAGGTCATGTTTACCAATGCAAGGTAAAAAGAAAAAACTAAAGGATATGGATGAAGTTTTCAAAAACTAAATCTATTTGGTTTTAATAACTGTTCTGTCTTCTAATATTTTATCCTTTCTATTCTTTTTTTCCCCTCACTTAAGCTGGGTACATTTTATTATGTGTAAATTATGCCTTCAGTAAAGTTGTTTTTTAAAAGTAAAGTTGTTTTGGGACACCTGAGTGGCTCAGTTGGTTAAGCCGCTGCCTTCAGCTCAGGCCATGATCCCAGCGTCCTGGGATCGAGTCCCGTATCGGGCTCCTTGCTCGGCAGGGAGTCT
This sequence comes from Mellivora capensis, assembly GCA_004024625.1. Taxonomy (NCBI): domain Eukaryota; kingdom Metazoa; phylum Chordata; class Mammalia; order Carnivora; family Mustelidae; genus Mellivora; species Mellivora capensis. Next base: position 39,169 of record PISX010000911.1, read on the forward strand.
GCTTCTCTCTCTGCCTCTGTCTGCCTGTGCTCTCTCTCTCTCTCTGACAAATAAATAAATAAAATCTTTAAAAAAAAAAAAGTAAAGTTGTTTTTAAAAAAAGTTATGGAGAAAACAGAGAATCATTTCTTGGCTACTTCCCACCCTTTGGTGTTAACTGTTTTTACATTTTTTGAACTGATGGTGATATAGTAGATATAAAAATTATTTATTTAGTTTTAGGTTCTTACTTGATAAGATAAAAAGTAGGGAACCCTATATTATAAGAAATATTACTGGTCAACTAAATCCAGAGTTTGAGAATCACTGCTGAACCATGCCAGGAATGAGTTGTTCCCTGAATAAATACAAATTGAATTTAACCACCAGATATTAGCAGTCATATTAGTAAGCACGTGCATATCATATGTAAAGAACAATATTAAAATTTTAATTAATGGTTTTATACCGGTGTATTTCTGGCAAAATTATATTTTCAATAAAGTCTACTAAGTATTCAGTTGATTTTTGTTTTTGCGGAAATAAAATTTATTCTCAGGTTGTAAGGCACAGGATTTCAAAAAAGAGCCAATAATCAGATTTTCTATAGTAAATTATGACTGGAATTTACATGCTCTCCAGGTATTCAGGTAAAGTCACAGTAATGCACAGAGTTGACAGCAAGTGGACTGTGTGATAAAAGCAAACCAACCATTTACCTATCATTTATTTAAATAAATAGCACAGAAACCTGATTATCTTGAAAAACCATCAGTATTAAGACATACAGGAAACAAAGCCAAACCATGGAATAAGGTAATTCTCTCCTTCACCTCCTGACACATGTCTTTAAGCCTCCCTTTTAACAAAATCTCTTGAATCTGTTGACATTTATTCTTCTCCACCAACACCACCCTAAACTGGCATCAACTCTTGACCCAGCAACTGTAACCATGTCCTAGCTCACCTCCTTTGCCCCATCTTGCCCACTCCTTTAAAAAAATAAGTCTGATTATGCCATTTCTCAGCTTTAAAATCCTACACTGGCTTCCTTTGTTCCTAACGAAAGACTGAAGTCTATTCCTGCTTACCCCTCTGGACCAAGTTCAAATTTTCTCAATTCCAGCAAAACAAGCAGGTGCTCATTTTAGAAGTGACCCTTGCAAGTGGCGGCAGTTGTGGCAGAGTCCTCTTTGGAACAAGCAGTTGTTGTTTTTTTTTTAAAGATTTATTTATTTACTATGGGGGGGGTAGTTTGTGCAAGCAGGGGGAGGGGCAGAGGAAGAAAGAGAAGGAAGCAGACTCTCCCCTGGGTGGGGAGCCAGATGGGGCAGGGGCGTGGGGGGGGGGGTCTGGATCCCAGGACCCTGAGATCATGACCTGAGCTGAAATCAAGAATCAGTTGCTTAACTGACTGGGCCACCCCAGGTGCCCCTGGAACAGGCAGTTTTGTCTAAAGAGAGGCATAGCTGGAGTAGACCAGTGCTTCTTAAACTATGTGCAGCCAAGAACCAGTCCTGACAGCCAGAAGACCTCATGTGCATGAGCATAAATTGCCAGGAGGGGATCTACTGAAATGTTCCCAGAAGTTGGCACTGCCTTGGGAAATCATGGCTAACTTCTTTTTTTTTTTTTAATTAAAAAAAAAATTTATTTATTTGTTAGAGAGAGAGAGAGCGAGCATAGGCAGACAGAGTGGCAGGCAGAGGCAGAGGGAGAAGCAGGCTCCCAGGCAAGCAAGGAGCCCGATGTGGGACTCGATCCCAGGACGCTGGGATCATGACCTGAGCCGAAGGCAGCCGCTTAACCAACTGAGCCACCCAGGCGTCCCGGCTAACTTCTTTCTTCTTTGTGCTTCCCTATACTTCCCAACTGTTACTCATATGCTTACACACACACACACACACACACACACACACACACACAATTTTTTAGAGTATGTTTGATGCTCTTTGGCAGGTAGATCTTTTTTTTTTTTTAAGATTTTATTTATTTATTTGACACACAGAGATCACAAGTAGGCAGAGAGGCAGGCAGAGAGAGAGAGAGGGAAGCAGGCTCTCCGCTGAGCAGAGAGCCTGATGTGGGGCTCAATCCCAGGACTCTGGGATCATGACCTGAGCTAAAGGCAGAGGCTTAACCCGCTGAGCGACTAAGGCGTCCCGGCAGTTAGATCTTATTACTGGGAACTTGAAATCAGCTTATGAACAGGATAACCCAGATTTCTTCCTCTCAAATCTGCTATCAAGTCAGTACATGAACAACTGATTTTTTGAACTTAAGACTGACTTTGACTTTATTATGAGGCCACATGATGATCACAAGTGCATGGGATTTGGGGATACCACGGTGGCTCTCTTGGTTAAGTATCTGCCTTCAGTTCAGGTCACGATCTCAGGGTCCTGGGATTGAGCCCTGCATGGGGAATCCCTGCTCAGTGGGGAGCCTGCTTTTCCCTCTCCCTCTGCCTCCCATCCCTGCTTATGTTCTCTGTGTCAAATAAATAAATAAAATCTTAAAAAAAAACAAGAACAAAGAAGACGATGGGATTTGAATCAATATTAACTATAACACTTACAGTTTTGTGGGTGCTCTGAATGTGTATTTATTAAGGTGAGACAGAAGGCAGGGAATGTCATCTTAGGCTTGTCCATTCTATCCTTTCTAGTTTGAAGAGATTCTCCAGAATGATGAACTTGGAATTCTTAGTCTTACTTTCTCTTTGACATGTGTTGATATTTCACAGTCTTTATCTTTTCTTTATTCTTTCTGGGGTTTGGTCATAGGTTGCTACTGCTGTCATTGCTGTTGGGAGCCCATTGGGGGCCACGGTCTTTCCTACAAGCTACATCTGTTCTTGCTTATGTGCTCATTTAGGATGGAAACTACTGCTGGACTGTCTACTTAGCCAGCCCCTCCCTGGGAACGTTCACCCTGTCACATGCAGGTTATGGTGGACAGGGTTAGAGAGAGTCATGCTTGTACGTGTAGCGTCAACCCTGGCTACAGCTAACTGGTCTGGGAGTAAACACATGATCCAAGCTGGGTCAGTCAGTTCCTTCCCAGGAATCTCAATTTGGTAAAGAGAGAGAATGAGATGAGAAAGCACAAGCGCCTTTTTTGTCAAAATGGCCAAACCAGCGACACACACTTGAAGCTCTCTGGTGAGTCTATTTTCAGTTACGTTGTCTGGGAAGGAGGGAAAGCCTGTACACAGACACAGCGAAGAGCGAAGATGAGAGCTGAAGACGGAGTCGTGTTAATGTGTACCCTGAAAAGCAGGCCCCCAACCTCCAGCTGCTATGGTTCCCCCACAATTCCCTGAATCTTATTCCTTCTGATGCTGGAATTCCATGACATATCTCAGAATCCTTCCCATAAACGGCCTTTTGTTGCTTCAGCTAGCGAGGCTTATTTCCTCCAGAAGAACCTTAGCCAACTGTGACACAGTGATTTATAATGAGAAATATATATCTGGTCTTGTCCCTCTTCCTGGCCAAGAGCTCTTAAAACCCTTAGAGGCACCCGGGTGGCTCAGTCGATTAAGTCACCGCCTCTGAATCAGGTCATGATCCCAGGGTTCTGGGGTCCAGCCCTGCATCAGGCTCCCTGCCCAGCAGAGAGCCTGCTTTTCTCTCTCCCTCTGCCTGCAGCTCTGCCTACTTGTGCTTTCTCTCTCTGTCAAACAAATAAATAAAACCTTAAAAACAAAGCAAAACAAAAAACCTTTGAAATTTCCTAAGTGAAGAGAATAGAAAGGTGGGTCTTTTGTTGGATTAATGAAATGACTTTTGGAAATCACCTGAGGCGTGGGGTGGGGGGTAGGGGAGTGGGCTGCCTAGTGAACAACCCTGTGATTAGAGGGTTGGGAACTTTCAGTCCCTACTCCCTGAGCCCAGGAGAGAGGAGAGGGGCTGGAAGTTGAGTTTGCCAATGGCCAATGACCTAGTCAGTCGTGCCTATGTAATGAAGCCTCCAAAAACCCCCAAAAGGACAGAGTCCGCAGAGCTTCCGGTGGGTGAACACGAAGAGAGCTAGGGAGAGTGGCTTGCTGGGAGAAGCTCCACACCCCTTCCCCAGGCCTTGCCCTATGCTCCTCTTCCATCTGGCTCTTCATCCTGAGTTACATCCTTTTATAATAAGCCAGTGATCTAGTGAATAAATGATTTACTTTCAGTTCTGTGAGCTGCTGTATCGGGTTAATTCAACCCAAGCTGGGGATGGTGGGAACCACTGATCTACAGCCGCTTGCTCAGAAGCACAGTAACAGGCACCTGGATTTCCAACTGGCATCTGATGAGGAAGGGATACAGTCTTATGGGACTGAGATCTCACCTGTGGGACCGGACGCTATGTCCAGGTAGATCAGAAGTATCACAAGTGAGTTAAATTGGTTGGTAGCGTGGAAAAAACACACACAGAAATGGTGTCAGAATTGAACCAACCAATACAACTTGTTTTAAAATCTTTGAACCCGTTACAGACCTTTCTAGGTGGCCACATCAGCTTTATTTTATTATTACTTTTTTTTTAAGATTTTACTTATTTATTTGACAGAGAGAGACAACAGCGAGAGAGGGAACACAAGCAGAGGGAGTGGGAGAGGGAGAAGCAGCCTTCCCAACTAGCAGGGAGCCCAATGTGGGGCTTGACCAGGATCCTGGGATCACAACCCGAGCCAAAGGAAGACGCCCAACCAACTGAGCCACCCAGGCGCACCTTATTATTACTTTTTAACATAGGCTCCCTGCCCAGAGTAGAGCCCAACTTGGGACTCGAACTCACCACCCTGAGATCAAGGCCTGAGCTGAGACCGAGAGTCGGCTGCTTAACCTACTAAGCCACCCACACAGCTCTCATTAGTTTTATTTTAGAATTCATTTAGTTCTCCCCATATCCCCCCTCACTGAGCTCATTAGTAATGCACAGTTAAAATTTTGCCTTTTAAATCCTTCCATTCCTCTTGCATCAGCTTTCCTTTAGAATCCCTGTTCACAGCATCTGTTCCTTCTCTGTGCCTTTTGAAGTGTGTCTTTCTCACACCTACAGGCCTTATGGGGCCAGGCCCAAGAGCAGACACAGAGCAGGACTCCCCTCTCCCAAGCCCTGCTTGCTTTCCATTCTGACATTGAATGAGGTCAGGCAAGACTGCCTGAGATGCTGGCTTCAAGGTGAATGAGACTTCCAGCTGATTTCTGGATGATTATCTTTTTTTTTTTCCTCCTGAGCAGTTTAGTGCATATCATCCTGGATGTCTGTGATGAGTGATGGACTCCTGCCAACACACAGCATTTCCGCCGGTGTGAATCTTTTTGAAGCCCAGTGTAACAATAGCCTGAACACACTTCAGACCTGAACACACTTCCGAGATACTTCATTCACTTGCCACCAGATGGTGGGATGGGTGGGAAGACAATGTAGGGGATCTTTAAGTTGAATGTTCTAGTTTCACCGGAAGCTGAGGAAAAGGACTGTACATGGGGAAAACAGGCTCTAAATCCTTTCAGGCCACGCTAGGAGGCTGGTGGGGAAGGAGTCTCTGCTGAGGGGGATACAGGACTTTGAATGGAAAGACTGCCCTACAAAAAGGCACGTTGTGGGGAGCCTGGGTGGCTTGGTGGGTTGAGCCTCTGCCTTTGGCTCAGATCATGATCCCGGGGTCCTGGAATCGAGCCCCGCATTGGACTCTCTGCTCAGCAGGGAGCCTGCTTCCCCCTCTGTCTCTGCCTGCCTCTCAGCCTACTTGTGATCTCTCTGTCTGTCAAGTAAATAATAAATAAAATCTTAAAAAAAAAAAAAGGCACGTTGGGAACATAAAAAAGGGATGGGTAAAAATGTCTGCAGCCAAAGATAACCTAGGAAAATTATGTGAGTTCTGTAATCACAAAGTGACAAGAACCACCAAACAGAAAAATGGCTTGGAGAATGGGAATATTAAAAAAAAAGACATTAAAAAGGTAGCAAGAGGGGAATGGTGTATCTGTGAGTAGATTCCATAGTTATCGAAAGTGACCTTATAAAATGACGTAAATGGAAATACTACACAGCTTACTAGGCTTGAAAGCAGGCTATAAAACAGTATATTCTGTTAGAAAGATATACATATGTATCTCTGGAAAGATATATAATACCAGCACTTCTTAGGCTTTACTATGCATACAAATCTGTACATTGAATAAATCGAGGGCTCCAGTTCAAGTCCAGATTCGGATTCTGTCGGTCCGGAGAGGAGGTGAAGCCAGTGCCTGGGCCACACTTAGTGTGGACGACAGTGTAGATGCCGGGGTATGAACAGTGGTGTTTAATGGGTGTGGAGACGGAGGACTGCAGTTTTCTTCCCTCAATTTAGATCTATTGCTAATTAACTGGAGTTAAAAATGAAAATGGTCATGTGTTATTTTAATGATGAGACAACCTCATTAATCTATTTTAAAGAAAGGAAAGAGGGGAAGCAAATGGAGACACTGGGGGAGATGCAAGGGGAGCCGGGGTAAACGCAGGCAGAGGCTCGGGAAGCCAGGGGCACCTCTGCTGATGGGTCTGAAAGGGAATCCTGAGGCCAGGACAAGTGGGAGAAGGCAGCTTTGCGTGAATCTGCGGTATAAAAGGACATACATGACATGGAAAGAAAATAAAAAGGAGTGCAGGGACAGGTGCAGACATGATCTGGAGGGTGGGTGCTGGGGGCACAGGTGGTCGGCCCTGTCAGGTGCCCGAGGGAGTCCAGCTGGGCCCGTGCTACCTCCGAGTCTAACAGGCTTGGCAGAGGGCTCGTCCCGACCCCTCAACCTTGAAGCAACAAGGAGTGGAATCTGCGCACAACTAGGAAGCTAATGGAAACTTGTACAAAGGCAGGCCATAAACCCAGAATACTGTGGAGTTGCATCATTCCCAGGAACATGGGAGTGAGGGACTCTCAAGACTGTGACTGAACAAAGCTGGGCTCTCCATCTCACGGGGCTTGGGTAGGGCCTGTGTTCCAAGATGTCTGCGCAGAGAAGAAGCATTTCTTGCCTGTAAAGTTTCCAGCTTAAGGAAGCCCTCTTGCGGCTTCTTGTAGCCCAAAGAAGGCCCTCACTGTCTTTGATGGCCACAACAGAAGTGACAGTGTGAGTGGTCAGGGCCCTGTTATTGGACACAAAACACTGCAAACCACAGATTCCTCAAGGTGCCATCATCATAGAGGGGGTGAATCAGGTGTTCCCCGTTCCTTAAACAACACCGAGGGATGATCTGAAAGCTCAGACAAGGGTGGGGGCAGGTCTGTTTACTATCAGTCACTGTTCATTGCTAATCAATTAAGACAGATAGCAAAATCACACAGTGATAGCCCCACACCATCAAGGTGTTAACCAAAGTCACCAACACAGCGTGGCTGGGAGAGAGCCATCCAGACAGAAGCCTGCCCTCTGCTGGTCATAATGATGACAACGTGGATGAAAGGGGAACACAGGAACTTGCAGAAGGTTCAATGAATGTAGGGGTATATCATCTCCAGACATATATAGTATTTAATGAACTCTGAAAAAAATCACTAAATGCCTCTTAAAGCAATGCTGGCAGTTCTCTCCCCTTTCCCTTCAACCCTTTATGGGGCTTTCCCCTAGATCCATTCTCCCTCCTTGGATCACTCTTCTGTTCACTGAGAAATCGAAGCCTTTCCTGGTAAAGCCTATTTAGAGAGCTGTTAGACAAAAGGAGGTTTGAAATATGGGCTCATGAGAGGCCTGTCAGGACCAGGAGGCGCCAGGAGGACTTGGCAGATGGCGTCTCCTACCTCCCGCTCCCTGGTTCAACCCTAGAGCCACACTAATCATCTGCTTCCTTCTCTCTTCTCTGCATTCTGATGGGGTGTTCTAGTCTATTTCTTGCACATGTGATACCACTCTACTGTACCTTGATTCTTCCTCTGTCCCTCCCTCAAAGTACTCTTTTGTTCCAAAGTATTTATTTACTTGAGAGAGAGAGAGTGATCTAGAGTGAGCACAAGCAGGGGGAGAGGCAGAGGGAGAAGCAGGCTTCCCGCTGAGCAGGGACCCTGATAGGGGACTCAACCCCAGGACCCTGGGATCATGACCCCAGCGGAAGGCAGACGCTTAACCAAATGGGCCACCCAGGCGCCCCTCCTCAAATTATTCTTAAGCCATCCTCTGTGACATTATCTAAGCCTCTCTGTTTCTGTTTCTTTTTTTTTTTTTTTTTGAGAGATTTTATTTATGTACTTGTCAGAGGGAGAGAGAACCCACAAGCAAGGGAACAGCAGGCAGAGGGAGAAGCAGGCTCCTTACTGAGCGGGGAGCCGGATGCGGGACCCAATCCCAGGACTCTGGGATCATGACCCAAGCCAAAGGGAGACGCTTAAGGGACTGGGCCACCCAGATGTCCCAAAGCCTCTCTGTTTCTAATACTTAGGCCCTCTCAGAATCAGGTCCGCAGGCTTGTGGTGCAATCAGTACCTGTTAGCTTGAAAACCTCTTCTAAAAAACTCAGCCATTGAGTTGTAGTATTCTAGCATTTGGTGAACAGGTCTCAGACAGCTTAAACACTGTGCCTGACTATTCAGCCTCTTCTTTCTGCATTGAAAGCTCTAGGCCTTCTTCTATTTTTGTGTGCAGGCTACTCTATTCTGTGATCAGTTTCAGAGTGCTCCATGGCTCGGTTCTGGTTTTAAAGGAGATTCACATGAGAAAGTGAACAAGATAATCCATATCCCAGGCAGCCCTTGGAAAGCACACATACCTTCCTGAACACAGGCATAAAGATCCTGGACCCAGATGAGAAAGCTTGTCTAGTGACTTTTTAGAAAAGGACATACACTGCTATCCATAGGGTTTTATATGAGCCAAATCTAAAAAAAAAAAAAAAAAAAATCCCAAGGCCTCCAGTTATGGGATGAGTCACAGGAATAAAAGGTCCAGCATAGGGAATAGAGCCAATGGAACTGTAACAGTGCTGTTGGTGACAGATGGGAGCGACGCAAGTGGCAAGCACAGCAAAATGTATACCCTTGTCCGATCATCATGTCATACACCTGACACTAATGTAACATTTTGTGCCGATTGTAGTTCTACTAAAACAAAAAACAAAACCAAAAAACTAAAGCCTACTTTTTTTTTTTTTTTTTCCCCTGAGTTTCTAATGAGTTTGTGAAGTGTTTCATGAGCCAGGCAGAGTCCCACCTAGCCAGTAGAGAAAGGTCCTGAAGGCTACCTTCTCAAGCACTGGTATTAAAAGATAATTTTGACTACTTTTTAATGTTTAAAAAGTCTAACATATGATAACTTCCTCTTGTTTTTTTTTAAGATTTTATTTATTTATTTGACAGAGAGAAAGAGAGATCATAAGTAGAGAGGCAGACAGAGAGAGGGGGAAGCAGCCTCTCTCATGAGCAGAGAGCCTGATACAGGCCTCGATCCCGGGACCCTGAGACCCTGACTTGAGCGGAAGACAGAGACTTAACCCACTGAGCCACCCAGGTGCCCATAATTTCCTCTTCTTATTAAACCATGTATATACCTGTGATATTGTGATATAATAAGAAATACCTATTTGGTCTTTACTCCTGGTTCTTAGCATTGGAGCTCCTAAAATCCTTGGAATTTCTGAATGAAAGGGGTGAGAGTTACATCTTTTGTTATTTACAAGAAGCCTCTTTCAGGCACACCTCTGTTTATGCTAATGAAGGGGCAGGGGAACCAATCAGAGGGTTGGAAACTTCAGCCCCACCTCCGACTTCCAATGGCCAATGACCATTGATTTCATCAATTGATACTATGTAACAGAACCCCCCTATAAATCCTAAACAATGAAGTTCAGAGAAATTCTGGGCTGGTGAACACATAAGGGTGCGGGGAAGGTGAGGCACCTGGGAAAGCAAGGAAGTTCTGAGCAGCTGCCCCCATTCCTGCCCAGGCATGTCTTCCATTTGGCTGTTCCTGAGTTGTATCCTTTATAATCAACTGGTAACATTAAGTAAGTTTCTTGCACATGTGAGTCCACTCTCCTGTAGCTGTAAATTCTGTAAACTGTTCTAGCAAATTACTGAACATGAGGAGGGTGTCCTGGGAACCTGGGATTTATAGCTGGCTGGTCAGAAGTACCAGAGGGCCAGACTTGGGACTGTCTGAAGTCGGAGCAGTCCTGGGACACTGAGACCTTAATGTCTGGTGTTTGGCACTCTGGAAAATGTCAGAATCGCCTGCTGTGAGGGACACCCCCCCCCACCCCCCATTTAGTGTTAGAAGCTTTGTGAGTAAAAACCAGTTCACAATAGCCTGGAACACCATTTGGTGTGTGATGATTTGGGTCCATCATGATGAATATCTGTGCTTAAGGTGTCCTCAGGGATTACTAAATAAGATAGGGTTGTCTACCACACTGTAGCCTCAGCTTACTACTTTAAAAAAAAGAAAAGAAAAGAAAAGAAAAAAAAAACATTGATTCTGTGAGCTCCTCCCTCTGTTCTATATGACTCTAAATATATCTGCTTTTAGAAGCGTTTCCCCCATCTTTCTCTTAGGCTGTCCACCGTAACCTCTTGCTAGTTTGTAGTCAGGATCAAGCCGATGCCCCAAATCACCAAAAATCCTAGATGGAATGTAATTCCAAGTCCCCAGACTCTGGCCTCAAAGTGGCTCCATGCCTGGCACACCCACATAGCTTTATGTCTGTTGAGTACTGCATTTTTTTACTTTGTTATTTTATCTTATTTACTTTTTATTTATGTTCAAAGTACAGTAATGAAACTTACTAACAAGAAAGTTTTATGAGCAAAGAAAATACCAGTGAAGACATAAACTCTCAGGGGTACTAGGAACTGGGCACTTCTATATGTGTTATGAGGTCATGTCTAAGGCACACTCATCTATAGAATGAGGGTCAAAGCTCTCTTCAAATAAAGTACTGAATGTTATTATTCCTATTATATCCTATATCCCAGAATTTCTTTCATTAATTTCTCAGCTCTGGATATCAGAAGATGTCAGTGAAAGTGATCTGAAATGAGTCACAACTGCTTTTCTCCAGGAACTAAATCTGCCCTCCATCCTGCAGCCTGACCTGATTTTCTCCATCAGCTGCGGTCCTGCTCTGGGACTCTTGCTGCTTCCACAATGGATACTGATTAGAGTCTCAAGTCTCAGGCTGTAACAGCTTGGTCTGCTCATACTCTGCCAAAGTGATCCGCCACTCTGCCTTCCTCCCCGTCTGTCCTAGGCCACACCACACACACCATCCCCAGAACAGCACCAGCCCAGGCTGCCCTGAGACCTTCAAGTTGTTCCCTCTGGCTCCACTCCCTCTCCTCCACACCTGCCACTCAAAGCCTTCCAAAACCTCCAATCCCATCCCCTCCAAGAGGTGCTCCAGAGGCTCTTCCACTCTCCTAGGCCTGCTCCCTCCCTCCCTACTCCCACCCCTCCCCCACCTAATTTTTTGTGTTAACACTCGGCAGTGAGGGCTGTTTTAGGAATGCACTCATTTCCCCTGCCAGACCTGGAGGGCCTGGAGGGCGCTCTGCTTTCCCTGTACCCCCTCGCACAGGAGCTGAGATGAGAGGGAGAGGGGAAGAGACTCACGCCTTGTGCACAGAGACCATGTCAGCCCTCTATTTCCCCAAACTCCCCACTCTGCCCCTTGAAACTCGAGATCTTTGCATACTCACGGTTTCCACAGTTGAGACCACCAAGCCCAAATGGGCAACTGCAAGTCAACAAAGAAAAAGAATGAGAATTAGTTTAAAAAATCAAAAGAAATAACTGCGGCAATTTACCCAAGTAACTTTGAGATATGGTTTGTAAACAATTTATCAGAAAAAATGGTCATGGAGCCTACCTCATACAGGTTTCATTTTCGAGCCTATATCCATCTTCACATGCTACAAGAGAAAAAGGAAAATCCATGAATATGTCCCTTGACCTCCCTTGGCCCAAACTGGCAGTTATTAGACACTGGCCACCTTAAAGTGCACAAGAATATTCTAGAACCAGAAGCCTACAAATAGCTTTAGAATTATCTATAACCTGCCAGCTCAACTCTTAAAATTTTTTTACAGATTTTATTTATTTACGAGAGAAAGAACACAACCAGGGGGAGGGGCTGAGGGAGAGGGAGAAGCAGACTCCCTCCTGAGCAGGGAGCCCCATGTGAGATGTGATGCAGAGCTTGATCCTAGGACCCTGGGGATCAGGACCTGAGCTGAAGGCAGACGCTTAATTGACTGAGCCACCCAGGCGCCCAGCTCAACTCTTAATTTTATCACAAAATTTTCTTAACCTGTTGGTGGCTATTGGTTTCCCATATATATGTGTGTGTGTGTGTGTGTGTGTGTGTGTGTGTGTATATATATATATATATATATATATAATCATGATAGAAATAGTAATATCTACCCTATAGTTCCTTAGAAAGAATTAGGTAAAATCAGGCATGCAAATGGCTTAGCATAGTGCCTGGCACATAGTTACCACCAAATAAATGACTATAGTTATAATTATTATCCAACAAATAAATTCTTTTTGGAAGTTCTCTGGGGCCCCTGTGTAACAGCCTTCCATTTACACAAATGCTTTATCTTCTTTAATGTGTAGGTCAAACCTTTAACCTGCTGTTGGCCTCATCAGCCCCTTCCAAGAGGAAGTGGGAGCTGTGAAATCCTCTGGGACATGGTCCCAGTGGGTGCCTCAGTTTCCACAGGCGAATGCTCATAGCCTGTGCAGGGGATTCTGGATGTATCTGGGGGAGTGCTAATCAGCACAGCACCCCAGAAGAGAACTTGGAACCTTCTGCTTGGTGCTGCTGACGGACTGGAGGGCTGTGGCCCAGCCATTGCTGGGAGTCAGCAGTACCCCAATTTATCCGATCACGAACACTTGCAACACTATAATAAGCTGACAGAACAGCATGAGCTATAATGTGTGCTTGGATGAAAGCAGACAATAAAAAAATGGCCTCATTGTCCAATTCATCACTGCAGGAAGTGAGAGAAATTTGATTCATGAATAATGTACGATGTACACTGCATTGAAGATCGTAGATAAGAAAAGGTCCACGGCGTAGAGCAGCGATCCCCTGACAGACAGCGCACATGCTAACGGTGGGACGTGAGTGTCGGCAGCAAGCGTGGCTGGGGGCGAGGGACGCACACCCTGTGGGCTGGGACAGGTGCTCCCCCATCCACGTGCCACAGCCTCCCCTGTGGATTAGCCCGTGATGACATTAAGTGCTGTGAATGTGCTCAGTGCTGTTCTTTCTTCAACGTTGAATGCTGGACGCTGCCTCTTTCCACCATCTCTTCTGTTGTCACAGATTACCGGCGTATCACTAGGATGGACTGGAACAGTTCAGACAACACTGCTCTCCACAGTCTGCAATTCCCTTCCGGCAGATCCCTCCAGCTGGAAACCTGGCCTGCCCTGTTCTCACTCCACAGAAGCACTTGTCCTGGGCTGCAGTCTCTTGCACCAAGCCGCCGTGCTGGGAAAGCTCCCGGGACCTGGGGCAGGTTGCCACGGACCACGCCACCCTCCACAATACCATTCAGTAAGCGTTCAGCGAGGACACCCCAGAGAAATTTCTTTTGAGCCTTGAGTCCTAAAAAGATGGGGATGCTTCTGAACAACTGTACCTTATTTTATGGTCCCTGTAAGACCGTCTTTCTTTGCCCTGGTATTCGGGAAGCTCAGAACGGGACCGAGGGGCCTACCTTTAGCAAAAAGGCAGGACCTGATAGCCTGCCTTTCTGTATTTCTTGCAGCCAAGTAGGGCAAACTCATATCCCACGCAGGGAAGGAGGAACGAGGCCCCCTCCCACATCTTCGACATGCTTGAGTCCGCTGCTGGCCTTCCTCAGGTGGAGCTCCTCTGAGGAAACAGCTGAGCACTCCTGCATCCTGGGTGTGGGGAGCACCATGCCCAGGCTGTCCTCACGCTCCAGGGGTTTGCAGGAGCTGGGGAGCCAGCCCTGGGTGCCCCACACTTCAGTCTGCAGGTAGCTTCCCAGGCACTGCTGGCATCCCTGTGACTCACCACCGTCCGTCTCGGCACCGAGGGCCAGGCTGATGTCACATCGGTCTGTTCTATTCTGAACACTTCTTCCTGGAAATGTTTTTAGCTCAGATCGACCCACCCTGTCCTCATCTGCCCGGTGGGAGGTATCCCACCCTGTGGCTGTCATCCTGCCAGACAGAATGTCCATCTGGTGTCCCGCCCGTGAGCTGATGGGCTGGGCTGTTTTCACTGGGCCTCAGAAGGGGCCTCACTTCCTGGCATAACGATATTTCTTTACTTCAAATGGGCTCGTTCGGTTGCTCATCAAAGATAGCGGGCCACCACGGGCCTGGCACTGTCCTCGGGCTTCTTGGAGGAAAAGCTCACCAGAGAGCTCCAGGGAATGTTAGGCCCCAGCTCCTCTTCTCCACACGCTGGCAGGACTGTGACCCGGGGGGCACTGAAGACAAGATGAGTGTAGTAACAACTAGTGCTTGTGTCCAGACTGGGCTTCACCTACGGACACGGGACACAAGCCAGTGGAGGTCTTCTGACCTTTTCGATACAATGAAGTGGTGGAGTCTTCAAGATTCTTTTTGTTCCCAAGACCTGCCACTGTTGTCCTACCATATTTGCTGCCCTGGCATCCATGTGTGAATTCGACAGGTAAAGCCCACAATGTGCTAAGCATGTCTAGACACGGGTTGGCTTTCAAGGCATTTGGAGCCTGGGGAGAGAAAGAGGCCTGCATGGTGGAAGGAAGTTAAGACCTCAGTGGGAAGGGCACCCACTTTAATTTTATAGGATGCTTTGCAAGTCTGGTAAAGCCACTGCGAAGCTCTTTTATGTGACGCTAAGGAGTGCATATATGTGTACAACAGAGAACAATACAGGCTCACTGATGTACAGCTTTAGAAAACATACCCACACACCTCTATCTCCCATTGAGACTGAGGACTGACCTCAGAGCTTAGGTGTCCAAAAGGGGACTTATTTTAAATTCCCCTGTGCTCCAGCACCGATGGCCAGAAGATGTCACTGCCACCCATCAGAACCCAGCCAACAGGGCTGTGGTCCGAGGAACAGCTGCCAAGGCCTGATGGCCAGGGACAAAAGTGTAACCAACAAGGATACTGCAGAAACAAGGCTTCGCGGAGCCTTGGCAACAAGCCCGCGAACCAATCAAGGTATCCTCACACTGCACCGTGGGTCCTTACTTGATCAACATAAGGTTGCTGGAGACTGTGTCACTGCATTTGGAAAGTCTCGCACAGTCCTACTGTCACTATTGCTAGTCTGCAAGCAGGACAAGTAACAAATCGCTGACTTGGAAATAGGCACGTGGCTGGGGCCACCAGAGGCTGTCTTGAGGCTGTCAGAGACTCCCAGAGACTCAGTGTCCTGGGGCCACCACTCCCACGGGCCCCACTTCTATCCGCCCTGCCTTCCCTCCCGCCAGCTCCCCAGCACCCCAGCACATGGATTTAGCAGAGGTCACCTTCCCACATGAAGCGGGGCTCAATGCCTTGGCCTCCAAGAGCAAGGAATACTTTGCATTAAACCAGGGAAGATGGAACTAGGAAGCATCATCTTCTTTGCGTCAAAGGTGCCAATCAACGCTGTGGGGTCAACGTGCCTCAGGGCTGCTGGCCAGTGCACAGGCCAGCCTCCCCTCCAGAGCCCAGTGCGGGGCCAGCGAGTGGAGCAGAGAGCGTGCACTTTCAATGCCATTGTGTGTGTACCTGAGTCAGAAGGTCTGAAGCTCAGGACGACGGCACCGCCCTGAGATGTATTTTTATCTGCTCCTGATAGAGCCAGTCCTCTACTGCGAGGTCCTGATAGAAAGAAGCGGCATGCCACCTTTCCCTAGTATGTGACTTTCACTCAGGGTCCAGTACATCTGTCACCAGCAGGTGCTGGCCGAGCAGGAAGCCTGTGCTGTAGACATGCCAATGTGAGGCAAGGCTGCCAGCTACACGAGGGACTTGGTATTGCTCATTTTTCCTGGGATTACACATTCCAGCAGTCTTTTCTATAAGGCAGGGACGCAGTGCACTGGACTTGAATGAATTTTACTTGCCAACAGCCTTCTGGCCATCCTTTATTCCAAACCGAATGACTTTAAGTCTCACCTAAAAGGTTAGCAGAATTAAGTTTCTGGCCTCACACCTTTCATGAAAACTTTAAACCTGGAACTCACTGATTCAGCCCCGTCCTGGATGAAAAACAAGGGCCAAAGCTGATGGTTTACAAAACACCTCCCTAGACACGACCTTCCTCAATTCCTAGAATGTTCAAGGGAGCACCACTATACCCATTTCACAGAGGAGGAAACTGAGGCTCAGCGCAGCAAAGTGTCTGGCCCAGGAAGAAACATGGTCCGTGAGGTAGACCCGAACTCCCGACTCTCCTGAGTCCTGGCAGGACTTTGTCCCTGAGGCCATAGCTGCCTCAGAAAGGGACAGGCCTGACCAAGGGCTTGGGTCTCCATTTTCAAAGATTAGCAGACAATTGAATCAATCTTTGGGAACTAAAACAATAATTTTCCTAACTTCCCCTAAGCGGGGGGTGGGGGGGTTGGGGGGGAAGGGGAGAAAGAGGCACTGCCATAGGCATTCCCATTCTGTCTTCTTTTCCTCTGAGGGTGACTGGCCAGAGCAGTGTCTACCCATCAGAGATAATGCTACTGTTCTGCAGAGATAACATGTCCAATCCCGCTGTGGGCAACAGGACAAGAACAAGTGACCCCCAGTTTGGAACAGTCACACCTCAAGCAGAGAGTTTGGGGCAGAGGAAAGCATCTTCCCTGTGCCAAGACGGGCCGCAGAAGTCCCGAGAACTTGCTGATACCTCGGCAGGAGTGGTCCATCTTGTTGAACTGGAAGTAGCCCGACTTGCACTGGCACAGGGCGACGCCGTCCAGGTCGGTGCAGATGGAAGTCTCCTTGTCACATTCCGGAGTCTTCCGCTTGCACAAGCTACCCGCTAGAAATGGAAAAACAAGATGGTGACACAAAATAAAACCTCCACTTCAAACCCGAAGATGCATGAACTTTCTATTTAAAGAGGCTTGGAGCACGGTTTCTTGAAAAGCCCGCCTGGTGCGAGACTCCTTTTGGAGGGCCCCTGGGAGCTTCTCCTGCCATTCCTTCCCCAAGCAGGCCATGGGACAAAAGAAACCCTGATCCAAGCAGCCACGGCAGCCACGGCCTGCCCCGGGGAGCCTGCACAAAGCTGGAACGATTGCCATGCCCCACTTAGGAAGCAGGGAGGTGCAGACCTGTCTCGAGCGGAGGGTGTGTCTAGGGTTGCTCTTCGTCCCCGAGACCTCAAGGGAGGCCGCGCACTCACTAGGCAGGGCAGCCTGCCGCCCACAGATGGATCTCGAGGGCCAGCGGGGTGGATCTTCCGCTGTTCCAGCATGGCGTTCCTTCACTACGTTTCCTGGCTGTCTCCCCGCTACGCTGGAGGTTTCCTGGGGGCTTCTCCATCTCAGGGGCTCCATCACTGTGCCCAGAGATGGTCAGACACAGCGCTCAGCACATGCACGCGGAAAGGGCTGTCCAGCCACCGTCCCCAGGCCATCACCACGGCAGGGGGGGTGGGGGGAGCAGGCGTAGGCAGAGGAGTGTCTCTTTCAGGCTTCACAGTGAGCCTGGTGAGGTTTTCCATTTTTCTAATTTTTCTCTCTCAAATATAATCTTTTCACAATAAACAAAGGAAACTTTCTACACAGAGATCAACTTGGCTTGTCCAGCTCTGGGCACGTGAGCTGTGCTCATGTCGTGGGTGACAAGGAAGTATTTCCTTATCCAAAAGCACTCATTGCTGGGCATGTGGCCTTCCCTAAGGCTGTATACAGCAGACCCTCCCTGAGGCTGCATACAGTAGACCCTCTCTGTACACACGAGACCTAACGAGGGAACGTTTACTATCTGAGACAGGCCCGACAAAACGACACATGTCAATGGGGTACACAGTAGAACAAAACTAGGCAACTAACGAGAACGAGCAGTAACATCTTCATAGCTGGGGAAAGGGGAGAGCGAGGCTGAGATTTGCTCTTGCTGTTGGGAGGTTAAGAGCAAGTTTGCAACCCGGAGATGTCACCGAAGGGCAATGTGTGTATATGGTACCAGGAGGCATGGTCTCCGCTCTCCCACCTTAAGGAAGACACCAATATACTAAAAAACCTGGAATCGGCTCTTATCATGGCACAGCTGCCCCCACCGTGGGTGATGAGAGCGGACACCCATGCGGGGTCCCTGCATCCGCCTTCTGTTCTGAGTCCTGAGGGCTGGGGACCTGCTGGATGGCCTGGTCACAGGGAGGTAAGTTTAGGACACAGCTTTGGTTTTCAACACTGCATTTCCTGTCTTTATCACTGGAAGCTGGCATGCTGAAGCAGAAATCCATTTGCGCGTGTGATAGAATTTCCTTTGTTTATTGTGAAAAGGTTGTATTTAAGAGAGAAAAATTAGAAAAATGGAAAACCTTACCAGTCTCACTGCGAAGTTGTCACTACAGAGGTTCCACCCCCCCCCCATCCCTCCTCTAAATTTTTGAAGGCTTTGCCAGTCCTCAAACCTTAATATAAAGAAATACTTCTGGGGAAAAAGGCAGGCACTGGCCTTGTCCAGGAGCCAGCCTGAGTTGCCTGGCCTGATTAGATATTTTCTGGAAGCCAATGTCACATTTTCCTTCCATCCTGCCTATGAATCCGGCCTGCTGGCAAATATCAGTCACCTGCTAAAGCAACCCTTCCCTGCGCAGAAGCAAAGAAAGTTGGCCTTGCCCCTGCAAGAGAGGAACTGCCAACCTAAAAATCCTTAAAGAACATTCTGTCATAAATCCATCAAATGCAACCATGTACAATCCCATTTTCATTTTAAGCCTGACAATGTGTGTGTTCTCCATCCACAAGTCCCATGGTCATTCCTGGACATAACATCCGCCGGACAAACAATGAGAACTTATGTAAATCCAAGGCTGTGACACTCCTTGGGGGATTTCCAAAGACTCTCAACCTCTGCAGGCATGAGAGCTGCAGTCCTCTGGAAGGTAAGGAAGTGGAAAGCCCAGACTAGCCCAGTGCAGCCCATATGTTGGAAACACCCAGATGTCAGAACATGACAGCCCCTGCTTATCCGTGCTACCTCTCTTGCACTTGGAAAGGTGAGCACGACACAGAGCTGGGTACGGAGAAGAACCTGGAGAAGAACTGGGAGGAAAAACAGAGAAGTGAGCCTGTTTTCAGCCGAGATGCATGGCTGTCTTTGTTTTCAACAGCTCTGAAAGGGGAGGTACAGAATGGGGGCTAGTATAGGTCGGGGCAGGGGAGCAGATGAGAAAACTCTAGCCCTTCCTCTTTAATTTTGCTCTGAACCTAACAGTGCTCTGAGAAAAAAGGAAATCTTAAAAAAAAAAAACAAAACAAAACAAAGAATGGGACCTTGGCAAGGAAGCAAGGAAGACAGGAGCTTCCCCATAAGCCACATCCAAGCAGTAGAAAGAATGGGGTCAGAGAGTGGGCGTGGCTACTTTTGAGCAGGTTCTTACAACTCCAAGTATGTGGCCACTTGATTTGCAAGACATGAAGTGCATTTACTAGGGACATAGAAGTAACCCGGTACAATGCTGACCACATAGGATGTAGTCTCTAAGTATTCAGTGAATTGAAAGGTCCCATTCCTACTCGCTAGGAAAAACCGGGACCTTTGAATCACTGGAAGAGAAACAAAGTAAAATCAAAGAGCTCTTGCCTGCGAGTAGAGAGCACAGTATAACTGGGCGTAAACTTTTTAGTTAATTCCCCAGTGATGCTAAATAATAGCCACTTCCGTTCCAGAAAGCTTAGCTCCTTTTCTCCCCCAAATGAATAACCAGCCTTGCAACGAGCTAGAGTTCTAGCGTCTATGCTCGGGCACAAGGGTAACCCCAGCTCCCCCCATGACAGGGCCATGAGGAGCGCCCTCTGGATCAGCACTCAGAAAGCCCAGGGCCACTGGGAACATCCTGGATCTTACAGCAGATATAGGACCAAAACTGCTCCCAGCAACTTCCGTTGGTGTCTGGACACCCGACGGGGAGGCTCCCAGACTCTGCATCCTTCGCTGGTCCTGACTGGGTAGCACAGTTTGCTAACCGGAGACCACTCTGATCGCTGACAAGACAGCAGTAGGAATAAGCCCCCTTGGTGAGCAAGCCCTTTTAATTCTAGTAAAGTTTTCCCATCCCAGAGGCAAAACTTCCTTTCCAAGACCCAAATCTGCCTTGTGAAGTTCTTGTCTATAATCCCCTCTTTAATCTGCTTCATCAGACATAGACATACTGCAGAAACTCTAACAAAACAGGTAGTGTGAATAAGAAAAGGGTTAGGAACAGCCCCATGAGTAGGGTTTGGCTTATGTCGTTCTGGTCTTGTTTCTGTGCATTGATCATTTGCAAACACACAAGATGGGTTAACACTGCCCATGGTTTTTTGTTTGTTTGTTTGTTTTTTACTTAATAAAATATCATGATGAAGATCTGAGGTATTGATAAGCATGTATATTCTGTGTTTGACTTTGTCTCCCCAGAGAGAGCTGGAGCTTTTCAAGGTCAAAAAGACTGATTTCATTACAAAAGCTCTTGCATCCCCTCCCATACCAACAAAGTCCAGGAGAAACAGGAGAGACAGCGTGCCAAAGACCAGATGACTTTAAGGCTATGCATGAGTGTGCATGCACACATGTACCAAGGCACAGACACATGAAGGCCTTTTGCTTGACACCCAAGTAGGCTCCATGCCCAGCGTAGAGCCAAACACGGGACTTGAACTCAGATCCCTGAGACCAAGACCTGAGCTGAGGTCAAGAGTCGGATGTTCAACGCACTTAGCCACCCGTTTCACCTGTTTCAAACACAGATTGGCTCTGTGACCAGCATGTGGAGCCAGAGTCCCGAGTGCCCCTGTACCTGACCGTATGGGCAGGGTCCTCCCAGAGGACTGTCCTCTTACCTTTAAAGATTCGCCTCTGAGACCCCAAGAGCTGGCAGACCTCAGCAGCAGACCTACAGGAGTTGCCGCAGTTCTGCATCCTGTCGGCCAGGTCAAATAGCGTCACGTTGGAGGCCAAGGAGAAGGAGGTTTGCAGGGACACGGCCACGGCATTGGGCTCCCTGTTGGCAAAGTGGGTGACTTTTTAATTATCCTAGAAGGCCATGTGGGCCCCAGGGTTTCTGGAAAATGAGCGCATCTCCATTCTCCTGGAAGGGAATGGGCGAGCACGGAGGTCCAGCTACCTTGGCCCCAGGTCACTCTGTGGCTTGGTCAAAACAGCGCCCAGTTCTGTTGCTGTCGCCTATGTTACAATAATCTCCCTTTGTCTAGACTGGTTCACCAGGGAGTGTAATTCTGTTACTTACCCAGAAGCATGAACTGTGGATCGGGTATAACCAGGTAACGACGAAAAACACATATTTAACTGAAAGGGAAAATAGGTTTGTCGTTAACTGTGAGTTAGATGAAAGCCTTAGACCTAGAACCAGTTTCCTATTTTCAGGATAAAACTGTCATTTTCCAGCCCTCAAGTTATCAGCAGGCAGCTTTACAGAGCAGTGGTGTCCTTTTTTTGTGCCCTTCTTAAATGCCTCCCTGCTCTCGTTCTGTTGTTCCCCGAGTACAAAGGGAGAGAGGCAGATAGTAAATCAGTGGGGAAAATCTTGGCAGGAAATGATGTTCAGAACAGCACCCTTGGATGCAAAACATCTTCAAAGGAATGGATCTCTTCTAAGACCACGGTTTCAAAAAACTCAGAGGCAACTGTTTATTTGGACTTTGCAGAGTGAAAAAGGCTCACTGAAAAGGCTTCAGCTACCCCAGGTCTGGCAGGTCCGACACAGACCCCTCATAATCTACAGTGAGTTGACCTAGCTCAAAAATAGGTCCTCTTCAAAAAGGATCTCCACGGGAAATCACATTACGTGGGTCAAGAGCCCCTTTGTTGAGAGCAAATTAAGAGTGACTCTCCCTGTGTTTGCCTTGTACCCTCAGAGAAAGCAGAAAATCCCTCTAGGGCATAAAGTTCCATGCCTGCTTTTCTGTTCCACCAATAGTAGGGACTGGGGATCCTTTCTGTGCAGCAGAAGGTCATAATACCTTGACTTATACAG
Source organism: Mellivora capensis (assembly GCA_004024625.1). Taxonomy (NCBI): domain Eukaryota; kingdom Metazoa; phylum Chordata; class Mammalia; order Carnivora; family Mustelidae; genus Mellivora; species Mellivora capensis. Next base: position 61,288 of record PISX010000911.1, read on the forward strand.
ACCTGCCTGTCTTCAAAGCCTGTATGTCAGGCACACCTGACTCTTCACTGGATGGATTCAAACATGGGATGTTAGCAAACCCTTTCTGGCTTTGTGTGACATTGCTCTATATTCCGATGGGCAATGATTTATTCATAGTATAATGACTTAAAGTTTTTTTCCCAAGGAAAAAGAGAAAAGGCACACTTCAGAACAGAATGGCATGTTGGGGAAGGCCACTTAAGTGGCTTCTCTAGTCACTGCTTAAATCTTCACTATTCTTGGGCATGGGTATGTCACGTCACTAATAAATTATACATTCACACTGGGTGAAAATGAACAAATCAGGGAAGTCATGGAGTGCCGTGTCCTGGGAAGGACTGCATCTCTGCACGCATTCGAAGCCCCTGTATGCCCCAGAAGGAAATACTGACCCACAGCACAACCAAAAGGCAACTGTGCGGAAGCGACAAGAACCCCAGGTATAGGAGTTAGCAGACATAATATCCTGCTGTATGGCAAAGAATTTAACCTTGCCCAAAGAGAGGTCTAGCCCTTGGCTTCCAGGAGGTCATCAAATAAGCTTTTAAAATGCCCTGCCTTTGTCCACCTAGAGGCCCTGGGCTACTCCAAGTATCTAACAACATGATTTCTGTGGGGGCTTTGGGTTACATGGGATCAGCCTGACCTCCAGAGGGACTGGAGACTGAAGTCAACCATATGAGCATTTGACTATGTCCACATTTTGGCTCTTGACACCAAGGCTCAGGGGACCTTCACTGGCTAGCAGGACTCCATGAATACTGTATACATCATTGCTAAGAGGAGTTAACACGGTACGTGACTCCACGGGGAAAAGAAAACTGGAAGGGCCAAATTTGGAATCCTCCTTAATTCTGCCCTGTGTGACTCTCCCATGGCTGACTGGGACCTGGACCTTTTCACTGTAATAAACCACAACCATGAGTTTAAGAGCATCTGTAAGATCTGAGTCCTTACAGTGAATTATCAAATCTGAAGATGGTCTGGGGGATCCCCAAACTTGCAAATGGTGTCAGAAGTGAGGCTTGTCTAGCGGACTATTCCTTAACGTTGCACCTGCTCTATACGAACTCAGGCAACGTCATTAACTTTCAGGGCTTCCTGCTCTTCTAGCTGTAAAGGGGCTGACAATACCTCTTACAGGAGTGAGGCTTCTGGCAAAGTGCCCATCGTAGAGTAGATTCTCCGTTGATATGGAAATGGAACTGGAATCTAAATTTTACACAAATAAAATCTACAGTCCTATAAAACCCTATAGGTTTTGGCTAATATACTCTTACTCATAAAGAGCAAGTAAAATTGAAATCAGAAACTAATCAATGTCTAAAACTTATTTTAATGGCAATTTTCAATGTTCTGAACACCAAATTTTAGACTCGGGTAGCAGATGAGAGATAAAATTTACTATATGAGCTTCATTTTCATCTCCCTTCTTTTTCATTTTTCTTTCTTTCTTTCTTTTTTCTTCCCCTGACAAAAAGAAGCAAAGAGGGAAAGAAGAGGAATCAAAGACCCCTAGATAACCTATGCAGTGACTTCTCAACCCTGGAAAATCAGGATTAACTGATACATCTTTGGCATTGCCCTGAGGAAAAAGAGCATCCTTCTCCCCAAGTTTGGAAACAGAGAGAAAGTCTCACAGCATGTCAGCTGCAGATGGGATAGTAGGATTTTCTGGATCTTTCCTCATTGCCAATAGTTCTACTGGTGCATGCCTTCTAACCATCTGTGACTTTGAGTCTGCACATGAAAAAGAAACACCAAGGTACTGATAAAGGCTGCATGTGAGGGCACACGGAAGAAATGCTTCTCTTGGGCACCAGTGGTTCTCAGCACCTCCCTTCTATTTCTGAGAAGCTTTTAATTTTACCATGAAGTTTACCTTCCAAACATAATGGAAATGAATATCCTAGGAGATACAGTTGATCCCCATGTGGTTCCCAATTCCAAATGAAATCTGTTGCAGAAAACAAAGGACTTGAAGCAAGGTGCCTTTCGGAAAACTTACTGTTTTGGTGATCTCATTTTCAACTTCATGTAGGTCTGCTTGCTTCTCCATGGTGGTATTGAGAAATGTTTTCTTTAATTTGAACTCTGTCACGAAGGTTCTAACTGGAAATGAAAACACAACCCGTCAGAGCATGCAACCACGTGTGGCTATGTGTTTGTGAGTCTCTGGTGTGCCATTCTTTACTGCACCTTGTAAGACAGTCTGGGTGCATGTCTTTCTCCTTGAGGGTAGAGAACACCTCTCCCTCTTCTAGTTCCGTTCAAGGAAGGTGGGTGTCCACTGAGCTGGGCAGGAGGCTCGGACCGAGTAAACCTTTGAGTCAGAAATGCCAAGGAGCCTTCTGCACATTGTGTGGGCTGCTGTGGGGAGCCATCCTGAGACCTCTCTGATAGGTCTCTGATCAGCCTACATAACCGGTGCTAAGTAAAGCATGTGACAAAGAAGAAAGAAAGACGGGCTGGCTTAAATGATACAACCCCAGGAGGAGGGGAGGAGATGTGGGGTCAGGCCTGAGAAAGCTCTCCACAGAGCACCACTCTAGTCCTTTAGGCCCATGCTGTGAAGCCCTCAGCTTCAAGGGCGTGCTTTGGTTTCCTCTTCTGGTCAGCGTCACCCCATCAGCCCCCAGTCCTCTCACTCACAGGAAATGCCCACTTTATCACTGATGAGAGACACGTCCAGAAATCAGCTCACTGATTCAGGACAACTGAGGGGCCATGGAGGAAGGTGCCAAACATCTGTGGTGCGCCGGCACTCAGGAGGCTGCCAGGCCCCACGGCCACAAGCCAGGCAATGCACATGCCCCAAATTCAAGATATTGTTGAGTTCAGGCCCGAAAGAAAGCAGCCTTGCTTTCAAGGCCCATTTCACGCATAAAGTAAACTTGTATTTAACATCAGTTTGTGCTGATGGGGCCTGAGGGGGAATGGAACTTAAAAATGGGCAGACGACCAACAATTAGTATAGCCTGCTTTATATCTGCCTCTTATTTTCCTTTATATTAAATTCTTATCTTTCCCTCTGGACGGGCGGGGGTGGGGGGGACCCAAAACACAGGAACCCATAAGGCTGCTCCTTCACAGAAAGCTTGCCTGTGGAATTAAGAAAAAGGCCCACAAATGAGCCAGGGAACACATTTAACATCTTATACTTACTGTCTAAAGCCCTTAATCCTTATTTAACATCTTTTTGCTTGTTCTACAGTTCAGTGAAGCCAGCTGCTCAGGACTCTTGCTGAGCAGCAGGGAGCTCTTTGAAAACATTCTTGGCCAAATGAAAGCATTTCAGCGTGCTCTAATTTGCATGTTCCTCTGATGTTTATGAACAATGAAGCTAAATGACTTGAAAAGGGAAAGATGATTGTTAACACAAAAGCACGGCTGTCCTCCTCCTGATCCGAGGTGCCTGGGGGACCCTGGGCACACAGGCTTCCAGAACCACCACCCCGCTCCTTCATCTACCCTTCTCCCTGGTCCAGGCTGATACCCAGACTCCGGGGATGGAAACACACATCTCGGAAATGTTAAGTACACAGACCTCTTCTGAACCAGGATAGTGAACGTGGCCTCTGCTTTCAGTGCAGCTGTGAAAACGGCATCACACCACCCTCCAGCCGCCGCCCTCTGCCCAGCACATGGACATCTTCATGCCTACTTTACCTCACTTGGCTTAAAGGGAATTTTCTACTTCATGCTCAACTGTGGATTTATATCGGTGATAGAAATGATATTTTAAATTATTTATTTTTTATTTCATTAAGCTTTAAATTCCAACTCCAATAGAAGGAACATACTGTCATATGAGTTTCAGAGATACACTACAGCGAATGAACGATTCTGTACATTACTCAGAGCTCATAAGGACAAGGGCGCTCCTTTGTCTCCATCCCGTTTCCCTCATCCCTCTTACCCTCTCTGCTCTGGTAATCATCAGCTTGTTCTCTAGAGTCAAGAGTCTGTTTCTTGGTTTGTCTTTCTCTCTCTTTTATATCAATGATTTTTTTTTTAAAAGATCCATGATGATTACTTTGTATTCGGAGTACCTGGTGTTTTCATTGCTTTCAATTCTGGTCCAAGAAGATGGGGACTAAATGTTAAATGATACCTCCCATCTGGAGAATTCTATCATTTTCCAAGCTGGCTCAGATACTTTATTTTATCTGATCTTCACAATAACCTTGAGTGGGAAGCAGAGCAGGTGGTAATCTGATTTTACAGATGAGAACATTGAGGCTGAGGGCTTCCGTGCCATCGCCGGTGGCTCTGGAGCTGGAAGCCGGGCAGCGGGGCTCCTGGCAGGGGCGATTTTCACACTGGTTCAAAACAAGATCACCCCAGCTTCTCCATTCTTAAACCAAAGCCTCCAGGCCTATTTCTACCAGGGTGTAGCAAAATGGATTAGGTTAGCCAAAGGCAAGTAAGCTAATAGAGAAAGAGGAGTTCTTGATTTTAACAGATATCTAGAGGCCTCGATTTTTTTTCTTTAATAATGCTTTGACTTGATCCTTGTATTTTAAACCATTTCCAAAATTCTACCATTAATTTAGTAGGGTACCAAGTGTTTGAAATAAATTTCGAGGCCCAGGACGAAGCTGCTTTCCCCCAGGGTGCCATATCAGCAAAATGAACTTTCCAGTTCTGTAAATGTTCCCCGGGACCAGATCATCGTGGATTCAGTCAGCCAAGCCCCCAACACCAAGTCACTTCTGGGCCCGGTACTTACTCCCTTGTCCTTGATCCTTCTAAGTAAGGTCAGATAGGCAACCCTAGCCAATCAGGCCCTGTTTCAGAAGTTACCCAGCTTCTAACCCTCTACAGACTCATCCTTACCAAAAGCCCTCTGGGGGAGAGAGCTCCACTGCCTGTGAGACCCCAGACTCCCCCAGGCCATGGTGGTTCTCCCTTACATAAAGGACACCAAACTCATTACCTAACCATTTGGGTTTTGTCATCTGACACAACCTTCCTAAAATATCTGATGATTCCCCTCAGCCCGTGGGCAACAGGCATTCATGCAAAGGTCACAGACATTTGTTCTCTCAAAAAGATATTTACTGAGCACTTTTTGCACGTTAAGTACCACACTGTTCAACTGAAGATGATTCAAAGATGAGTCACTTTACCTGCCAGTTTCCCTATCCCGCTTAGATAACTCTACATTCCGCACTTCTCATGTCTTCAGCAAGTTACGTGTTGAATTCAGCACTCTAAAGCAGGGTTAGACCCCATGTGCAAGGAAGCTCTTCTGAGGAACACATTATTATGGGATGAGAGCTGTAGGCTGGAATGCAGCCTCTCAGCGAACAGGTGCATAAACTTGGCCACTTAGCACCTTGTCAGGGCCTTAGTTTTCATTTGTGTTTGCGTTTTAACCTGTAAACTGGAGAGTATATCCAAAATCAACCAGTTTCAAGACTATCAAATTAGGAAATGAAATAGGACAGATTGTAATGGTCCAATTATAGCAGCTTTATAAAAATGTATCTGCCTATGGACAGGCCTGTGAAGATCACTTTACAAATGAATGTGTGAATGCAGTAAGATAATCAGGGTTTTAATCTCTCTTTTTTCTCCCTTAAAAAAATTTTTTTTATTACTATGTACTTAGAAGATCCCTTTGATATATATTTTTTCCTAACTACAGGGTGGAATGGTTAGGCAAAGAGTTTTGTGAGCCAATAATGGCATGTCCGTGCAGCCCTTGGGATATTTTTGATAATATGGAAAAATGTTTAAGATATAATGTTTGTACAAATACTACATGGTTTCAACTCTATAAAAATACAGGGCACACTAAAAGAGATTGCAAAGAAGGCTCTATGTCTCTGAGTGATTAAAAAATAGGTAGCAATTTCACTTCTTTCTACATTCCTTAAGTTTATGCCTTGGACAAATACCCATATTGTTTAGGGAGGAAAACAATAAAGGTTATTTTAAAAAATACATTGTGGTGCAGGATACATTCCAAGGTAGATTCATTCTCTTACCCAGATTGCATATTCCCTTTTCCAGCTGGTAGCCAACTGGGCATTTGCAGGTGAAGGATCCCTGAGTATTGTTGCATGTGGCCAGGGGTGGGCAGGGGTTCAAGAGACACTCATTCACATCTGCAGAGGAGAGCAAACAGGGCCATACTGAATCCGTGGCAGACAGCAAAATCATTATCTGGTCCAATAAGCACTTCCTAAGAGCCAAACGGCACTAGGCGCACTGGGGCCCAGAGATGAGAAGGATGCTACCCTTGTCCTCCAGGGGCTGCCCGTCTGTCAAGGGCGGAGGCAGCTGTGTGGACAGCTGACATAAATACAAACCAGGATTTGAAAGTACAGAGAGAGAGGAAGATTTCGACGGGAGGGAGAATTAAGGACTGTTGCAAATAACATCTGAACTAAGACTGGAAAGACTTTCATAAGCAGATGGGTGGGTGCAGAGGCTGAGGCACCAGTGCAGTGAAGGCTGGAGGTGGGGAAGCAGAGGGGTCTTTAGGGACCTACAGATGGTCCAGTGCGGCACGGGTGTAGGGGGCCCACAGAATGGAGCTGGATCATGGAGGCTTGTCAACGTTATCATCTGACGTTACTTTGCAGACAACACATAAGCATGCTGACTCTCCAATCAGCAGGGTATTAATTAAAAAAAAATCCTACTTTCCTCCACTTTGAAGGGAAATAGTGTCATTGCTGATCTCAATGAGGTAGTGTGGTACAGACCGCTGGGGGTGACTTTTCCTCTTACCCACTCTGCAGTCATCCCCTTGCCAGGAGGGTGAGCACTCGCATCGATACCCATGGCCAGTAGGGTCTGCAACGCATTTCCCGTTGTGAAGACAAGGGTTCACGGCACAGCTGTTAACTAAAAACACATCCCGGAATAAAGCAGTTAATCATAGAGGAAATGTAAAAGCAGCTCTAGGTAAATATTTAATTCTCCGGGCTAATATTTGATTTTTGCTTATTTCTGTTGACTTGCCCCGAAAGGTCACGCCACTAAAATAGAACAGGTTCCCAAGAGGTGCGGAAGAGATGCGGTGGGGACGGGACCCCAGCGTTAGTTCGTGAGTGGACACATGTGTTAAACATGTGTCTAGACCTCTGGACGCAAGAACCAGTTCAAATCGAAATGCTGCTGACATGCTTACAGGTCGCTGGGTTCAGAACTGATGGTTATATTGTCTTTGACACTTAGGCAAGTCTACCTGAATCCATACCAATTTAAAACACACATTGGGGGTAAAGAAGTCCCTGACTAACCATCCTCCCTGCTCCAGGATTCTCCCCTTTCCAAAAAAAAACCCAAACATAATAATCTCAAAATATAACCGGGCCTCCGCATATGGTGCCATCATTGGAAAACATTGAAGTGGGGCACTCCAGTGCCCTTTCTCCATAATGTAACGATGAGCCCTCTCTGACTCATCTAGGCCCTAAAGGCCCCCAGGCTTTGGTGTCCTCTTGGACTCCCAGCTCCCAGAGCAGAGACCAGAACTCTGAGTTCTGGTGTCGAGAACCAGCACTGTCATGCTCCAGGTACATAACGACATCCTACTAAAGACTTATGCCACATGCTCAGGAGAGTCGAAACCCATAGCATAACTGCATTCCAAGCAGAAGAATTGCTGGTAGAAGGAGAAAAAGGAGGCTGAAGTCAAGAGTTATAACACCAAAAAACCACCCCAAAACAAACAAGCTAACCCTAAAGACGGTGTTCCTATTCCAGAAGGCTGCTTTATGTATCCCTAAAATCACCGACAGGAGCACGGCCCCTCCAAAAACAAACTCTGTCCCATCGACACTGTCAGAAAAACCATCCTGACAGCCAGCCATGATGCTGTTAATTCTGCCCTACAGTTATCATTGTAATGACCATAATCGGCTCTAAAGGAGATTTGTGAATTATGTTCCATCTGGTCCTGGAATATATTTGGCAGGAAATGATGCTCCTCCTGGAGTCCCGAAGCAGGGCTCCCAGCCTCCCCGGAGAAGAGTCCACCTTTCGTGTCCCAGAGATACTCGGGTCGCTGGCACAGAAGGCATCGGTGCGTGGGCGTGGGGGGCTGGCTGCAGGGGTGGTGATGGCCCTTCTGCCCTTCAACTGGCCGCGGCCCACTGGCCAGAACTAGGACGCTAACTGAGCTCCCTGCTCTAGTCACTACAAACTATTCTCTTCTTTCCTCCTTCCTTAAGGCTGTCAGTCTCCCTGTCAGCCCTGCACCAATAGCAGTGTTCCTTCCTCGGGTCTGGACAAGCCAAAGGTACAATTCTGAACATGACATTGAAAGGTCTTTCACTCTAATTCCTTCCACTCCTTCTTAAATTATGAAGAGTCACATGAATGGCTTTATTTCTCCCATACTGGCCACTTTCACACAAATACAAAGATAAGCTCGAGGGCAGTGTAAAGGAGTTCGGGTCGCCCTGTCACTACAGGAAAACGTTCGTTCATCATCCTTTTACGGAACATGTCCCTTTCCTACATTTGTCAACTAGCAACACCTTCCCAGGAAGACCAAGGAGCCTAGGCTTCCTTGGATCCAGAGAAGCTTTCCCGGCGACTGAGAAGAGAAGCTCAGGGCTCTGACCCGGGAGCAGGGGTTAATCACTCCATGTCTTAGAAAGGTCACCTGAAGCTTCTCGACTGCAGTGCTTCCAAAGTCAGTTCCCACATCACTTCCCTGCTCCGGCCTCGTTAGACTTCAAGGCACCTTAAAAGACTCTTGCCATTTGGGGCATTACAAGCTACACTGGCACTATCTACAGATACCACACACAGCCAACGGCATCCTCCCCTCATGCTTTAGGAAGAGTTCTGGAACTCTGAGGTGAGAAGAGGACTGCCATGACATTATCTGACGAGGTGACAGCCCAGACTCTGACCTACTGCAGAGAGCAGGCCTTACCACGCGTGTCCACAAATCCCGCGCCTGTGCAGCCCACAGTGTGCTTGTGTGACTGCCTTTTACCTGCGGCTGGAGATGACAACACTTCTGGTGACCGCGTGCTGCTCTGAGCAGCGGAGGTGGTAGATTTAGGAGTCAATACTTCAGCCGTGGAAATGTGTGTGACTGGGAGAGATGTTCTGAGGAGATGTGAAGCCGGGCTGTACTCTTCCGTCACACCAAGCCCTGGGGTCAATCCTTTCACTGATGTGGGTACACTGGTCAGGGGGATCAATTGGCTGGTAGCATCTCCATGCACCTGGTTCCTTTCTGTGGTGACAGCCCTTTCAGTGGAGATCTGCGGTGCTGGGATTTCAGGGCTGGTTGGCAAGAGCTGTTTTTCAGCCGTAGTCTGTACTGTTGTGGGGTCAGCCATCGGAGCTGCTCTGGTTGACACAGGGCTGAAAGGATGAGAGGTCTGGAGAATGGTGGTTGTCAAAGCTGGAGATGTCTGGGGTATGCTGGTGCTCGTGGCTGGAAGGGTTTGCTGAGTGGGGGACTCTGTTAAGGTCGAGGGCCTGGGGATCCCTAGTGTAGACCTCCCTGTTACAGCTTCGGTGGCCTCTGTGGGCAGAGACTCTGGGCTTGGTGGCTTTGATTCTGTAATGACTTTCTCAGGGTGTGGGTTACTCTGGTTCTGAGGATCTGCTGTTTGACTCTTGGGGAGCATTGCCACAGATAATGCCGTTGTCTCAGTCTGCACTGAGGTCACAGGAGTGTCTCTTGCCCTGGGCAGGACCAGGGTAGGAGGTGAAGGTGGTAGGGTTGTTTGGGAGGCAGACGGTGAGGCAGGGGGAGATGCTGTCAGGGATACTGGTAAGGGCGGTGCTGAGGAAGACACGGGCGTGGGCGCATCGGGAATGGACTGCAGTGGAAGAGCAGAGGCCCTGGTTGATGGTGAGACTGATGAGAACAACTGGTGGGACTGGGACACTGAGGACAGGGGCAAAGGGGGGCCTGAAGAAGAAGAAGAGGAGTCATGAGTCAATGCAGCATCAGTGTCCAGAAGAACCAAAGTGTTGGGCATGTTGATGGTGGGTGTGTAGGAAGGAACGTTGGCTGTGCGCACAGCCAGCGACTCAGTGGAAGGCTGGGCATACTCCCTGTCATAGGATGACGCATTCCTTCCTCCAGTCTGAGCTTGAGACAAGGAAGAAGAGTCCGAAAGTGAAGAGTTTGAGATCTTAGTAGAAGAGGTAGAACTCTCCCTTAAGTCCGGGGATGAACTGTTGTCTGTAATGGAAAGCAATGCCCGTTCTCCTTTGGTGAAAGTGGATGAGACATAGGTGTGGTCGGTGTAGTCACTGGAAGTCCCCTGTTCCATATCCGTGCCACTCACTTGATTGTAGCTAATTCCGGTGACTGCAATGGAAAAACCAAAGTTAGGTCAACACAACAAACAAGAAATCTCCCAAACACATCCTAAATGCTTTCCTTGGAGAGGCGGTTTTTGATGGCAAGCATTCCGGAGGAGCGGTGTGGGCAAGCAGGAATGCACAGTCTGTGCGGAGTATTTTTACCACCTGGGAGGAGTGCGGGAGGTGGCAATGGAAACGGTAATCAAAGAGAAGTGGGGCCAGTGGCTGAAGAAGAGGGAATGGGTCCAAATTCCTTCCACATGCTTTTTTTGATAAAAGCAAACTGGTATCTAAAAAGCTCTTAAGACCCCAATAGAACAACTGTTATGTCTAAATGGAAAAAGGAAAACCCTCCCAATTTTCCATTCTGTATAATGATGAGATATTTCTTTCCCAGGAGGTTGACTTTGGCCACGACTGGCCGGTCTCCTTTATTCCAGGCATCCTGGCAGACAACATCACACATGGCTGAGGCAAGTGGGGGGAAGTGGGAGAATCCAGAAAGTTCTCTTCAGACAGGGCTTCTGAGGTACTTTCTGGGTTGACAGAAACTTGACCATTCTAGGCCTGTAGGTACACTGACAGGTGAGCTGAAGGGATGTGGGCAGAGTTCCTGCTCCTCACCTCCCAGGGCTGGCGAGGCTGCCAGGGAACCTGAGACCAAGTGGGCGTCACCAGTCACGGTCACGTTCCCATGCTGGGTGGCGCTCTCGGTTTCTCTGGGCACTATCACAGAGTGCCCCACTTCCCCTGAAGTCGTGCTGGCGTTGGTGAGGGACCGCAGCGTGCGCTCTCCATTCCCGGTGAAAGTAGCTGAGGTGTGCGGGTGGTGAGCCTGGGAAGTCCTCTCCTCCACCTCAGAACTGCCTCCGGGCCCTGGACCATCTTCAGTGGCTGCAAGGGGATTGAAAGGAGATGGTGGGTCGTCGCAGGGCTGGAGCGGCAGCACCGTGCGGGAGTCCCAGGAGTGGCCTGGGTTTTCCCGGGTCTTTCTTGAAACCCCCACGTGAGAAACCACAAAGTGATGCCCCCTGAAAACCCATCTCAGGACCAAAACCTCAAGAGGCACCGCAGATCAGCATACCCGTTCAGGCGACTGGGACTGCTGTGAAGGTTTACTACTTCAGTGAACAGGATCGATACTGTATTTCTGCTCAGGAATACATAATAGAGCTTATGTCAGGGAAACTGGTGGCGGCAGTGGGGATTGGGGATGCCCAGCAAAAGACTGACTGGCCCATGGGGGCTTTAGATTTTCTGATGAGGTCCAGGAGGGAGATCCCTCCCCCGATTACTCAGAAGGCTTTTTCCTCCTGGGAGGGGCCTGAACTGACACGGGGCTTATCATTCTTCTAGAGCATTAGTTTTTTCCCTTAACGTGTCAGTGAGAAATGCACGGTGGTTGGAGATTAAAGATGGGCTTATTTTCTGTTCTATGTTCTTTTTCTTTAATTTTAAAAAATATTTATTTATTTGAGAGAGAGGGAGAGAACACACACAACTGCACAGGTATGGGGCACCTGGGTAGCTCAGTGGGTTAAAGCCTCTGCCTTCAGGTCATGATCCCAGGGTCCTGGGATCGAGCCCCACATCAGGCTCTCTGCTTGGCAGGGAGCCTGCTTCCTCCTCTCTCTGCCTGCCTCTCTGCCTACTTGTGATCTCTATATATCAAATAAATAAAATCTTAAAAAAACAAAAAACAACCCAAGTGCACAGGTACAAGCAGGTGGAAGGGGGAGTGGCAGTGGGGAGGGAGAGAGAGAATCTCCAGCAGACTTCCCGCTGAGCCCAGAGCCCCATCTAGGGCTCAATCTCATGACCCTTAGGATCACGACCTGAAACCCAAAACCAAGAGTCAGACACTTAACTGATCACGACCTGAAACCCAAAGCCAAGAGTCAGACGCTTAACTGACCGAGCCACCCACGTGCTCCAAGTTTTGTTTTCTTAATGCATTTATTTTCTTGGTGAGAATGGGACAGGTGATGCATGAATAAATATCCTTTTCCTCCTTTCTTGGGTATATGTTTTATGCTACAAGCTTGAAGACTCATATATTAGACTATCAAATAAACTCTTCTCAGAAATTATGGAAATGAGGTCCAACTCTTCCTAGCCTAAATACTACATAATCTGGTTCTATGAGAAAACAAGTTCTTTCCCCAGTTCTTATTCCTATTCCCAGACCAGATTAGCTCTTTTATTTATTTATTTAAGTAATCTCTACACCCAACATGGGGCTCAAACTCATGACCCCGAGATCAAGAGTCATATGTTCTACCGACTGAGCCAGCCTGGTGCCCCCAGACTAGCTCTTAAAACCTCATGGAAAACATAGGTAAAGCTGCATGTTAGGGAAGCTCTCTTCATGGTAAGTTTGCATTAAATGGCAGGAATGAGTGTGGGGACAGGGATACACAGCAAGTGCTGAGACAGCCAGGAAGCAGGGAGAGACGTGACCTGACCAAGCCGAAGGGCTTAAGAGACCCATGGGAAGTCCGCCAGGAGTGGCTTGAGGGTTGAGTGTATCTGAGTACAAGTTCCCTGGGCAGAGGGGACAAGGTCCAGGCTGGGGAGATTACAAGACTCTTAAATGGAATTTAGGCAAACAACCCCATCAGGCTTACAGAGTTAAGAAAGCAGAGAGTTGTGGCCTAAAACCAGGGGCTGCCTCCAAGCCCAGAAAAAGGAACAGACCAAGAATTCTGAAAGGCTGGATGGCAGAAGGAGTCTGCTTTGACTGATTCAGAGTAAACGAGATAAAGCATTAGGTGAACTGATGGTGGGCTGGTTTCAGGAATGAGGCTATTCCTTATCTGAACCCTAAGACCTGCTCACCCTGAGATCACCTTTCCCACACAAACCCACTGAGCATGCACCATGGAGTGAAGGGTACTGGTACTCAGGAGATGCACACAGGAAAGAGCATGGCACCTAAGCTCCCGGTTTGAGAAGGAGAAAACTCTGAGCCCCACGTTGTGAGGATGGAAAATGAACCCTTTTGTCTAGGAGACAGAGCTTGCACTTTCCACGCACATACATGAAAAAGCACAAATATTCCCCACCCATACATGTAATACTCTCATAAAAGCATATGCTTTCCCATCATCAGTAGCAATAAATGCTAATTTTCTCCATCAATTAGAACATTCATATGGGGGAAATGGAGCCCCTATTATCAGTGGCAGAGAGGTACGGATTTAAGCCCCTTATCCGCTTAAATGGTAAATTGCTGCATTTTTGCTTCAGTCAGCACACACTTCACCTTGACAAGGTGACTGAGAATTGTTGATAAAATTACCCAAAAACATTATTAAAAAGGACCATCAAAGAAAGAGTGTTCTCAAATTGATAAATTGGACTTCATCAAAATTAAAAACCTTTGTGCTGCAAAAAATGATATTGTCAGAAAAGTAAAAAGAAAACCCACAGAACGGGAGAAAAGGTCTGCAAATGGAGTATCTGATAGAGGCCTAGGAACACCGGATCCAGACACTATAGAAAGAAACTCCTACCTGAGTAGACTTTCCCCAAAGTCAAAAGACCCTCAACGTCATTAGCTAGAACATGCAAATCCAAACCACTTGGGATGCCACTTCACATCCAGGAGGATGGCCATCGTCACAACAGGTGATCTGCAGTAAGTGCCGGGGGAGGGCCCTGAGGAACTGGGATGTTCGCACGTTGCTGGTGGCAATATGAAATGGTGCGGTCACTTTGGAAAGCAGTTTGACGATTCCTCAAAAGTTAAATACAGAGCTAGCCTATAACCCAGCCATTCCGAGAGAATGTAAAACACATGTCCATATGAAAACTCGTACCAGAATGTTCACGGTGGCATTATTCATAATGGACAAAAGGTTGGAAAGCCCCACATGTGCGATCACTGGTGAAAGGATGAACTCAGTGTGGCAAATCAGCCATACAAAGGAAGGAAGTACTAACACAGGCCACAACAGGGATGAACCTTGAAAATGGTATGCAGAGCGAAAATCACAAAAGGCCACGGGTCGTAGGATTTCATTCACAAACTGTCTAGAACATGGGCGCCTGGGTGGCTCAGTTGGTTAAGCATCTGTTCGGCTCAGGTCATGATACCAGGGTCCTGGGATAGAGCCCCATGTCGGGCTCCCTGCTCAGTGGGGAGCCTGCTTCTCCCTCTCCCCCTGCCTGCCGCTCTTCCTACTTGTGCTCTCTATCTATTTCTGTCAAATAATGAATAAATCTTTTTTTTTAAAGATTTTATTTATTTGACAGACGGAGATTACAAGTAGGCAGAAAGGCAGACAGAGAGAGAGGAGGAAGCAGGCTCCCTGCTGAGCAGAGAGGCCTATGTGGGGCTCGGATCCCAGGACCCTGGGATCATGACCTGAGCCGAAGGCAGAGGCTTTAACCCAATGAGCCACCCAGGCGCCCCATAATAAATAAATCTTAAAAAACAACAACAAAAAAACCCAACAACTGTGTAGAATAGGCAAATCCGCAGACAGAAAGTAAGTTAGTGGTTGTCAGAAGCCGGGAGGAGGACAGCATGGGGAGCAAGTGCTGATGAGCGCCGGGTTTCTTTCTGGGGCAGTGGAAGCATTCTGGAATTAGCAGTGCTGGCTGCACGACTCTGCAAATACACCAAAAGCCACTGAAATGTACGGTTTGGGCAAATTGCACAGAATGGGAATTCTATCTCCATAAGGCTGTTTAAACAAGGGGGAAGGAGAGCTGCACCTGAGGAATGTCTAAGCCTGGGGTGAACAACAGTGCCTGAGAAGGTGAGATTTTGACCTTCCAGAAGCTGTGTGATTGAGGCAGGTCTGGGGGCATGGGGTGGGCTGCAGGGGAGAAAAGGACATGGTGATCTGTGTGTGGGAGGGGCCAGTGGCAAGATTAGCTCCTGGGAGATGAACCAGAAAAAAAGTGGGGCTATACAGCTGGAAGAACGGCCTGGGAATGACGACAGCAGAGGGGCCTCCAGAGAGGCTCTGTGACCGGCCCCTCTGCCCTCCGGGGGGTGCAGTCCTGTGAAGGGGACACTCACTTGAGCGTTCACCACGCGGAGCTGAGGAATCCAGGCTCTCGGAGGAGGACGAGGACGACTCGGTGGCCGGTTCAGCGTAGCTCCTCTGGCCCAGCGCTCTGTCACTTCCTCTAGACTGGGGGGCAGAGGCTGAGAAGTGGGTCAAAACTGAGGCGTTCACAACTTCGGGATAGGAAGTAGAGCTTCCGGTCACATCTGCAGATGTCTTGCTGTTGGTCAGGAACCAGCGCGCCGTGCTGTCTCTGCTTCTGCTCGATGGGACAGACCTGGACACGGCCTCGGTCCGAGACATGGGGCTTCCCAGCTCTGCCTCCGAGCTGTTGGCAAGCTGGTCTCCTCCCAAGGCTGGAAGGAGTCAGGGAAACAAAGGCCATGACACAGATGGGAAAGAGATTCCCCAACAACTGAGACATGCATCCTCCCTAAGCAAAGATCCCCTTCGCGACGACCTAGTAGAGTATATATTACATGGGTAACCTGACAGGCATTTTCACAGTCTAGATAATTATTTTAAACCTTTTCGGTGTCAATAAGATAGCAATACTAAAAATAAGCACTGGTGAAGAAGGGAGCTTTTAAAGAGAATGTGCTAAGTAGCGGAGTAACTTGCAGACTTGGGTGTTTTCTTGTCTTTCCCCAAAGGAGTCAAAGGACAGAGGGTGTTACGTCCAACATATATGATGTGCCTACATAAAGGGCTTGCTCAGAGGATTCTTCTCAAGCAATTCCACTAGTAATTCTTTTTTTTTTCCTACTAGTAATTCTAATTTTCAAGTATAGCAAACAAAAAATAAACTAGAGGGCATATACTAAAACGATGAATTTGAAGGACTATACTTCTATCTGCACGTGTTATTTGGAAGAACAATCTGTGCATAAGCTAACTCTAGCTAGTCTGAAAGAACAGGCCTGCTCTCACTGAGGACAATCCCACAGGTGGTAAGAAGCCATCCACAGGGCCAGCTCCGAGGACGAGCTCTCAACTCTGCTCTGATCAAGCGACAGGACCATGCCCTCACTTCTTCAACCCTCTGAGCCTGTTTCCTCGCCTATAAAAAAGCAGGAGGCATGATGCCTATCTGACGGACTTCACAATGTTCTCCTAAGGATGAAAATAAAAATGTGATAATGTGCTGTACCAGACAGAGGAGATGGAGTTAGCTGAGAATACGCTCCCTTTTATTTATTTATTTATTTTGAGATGGAGAATGGTCGTGAAGCCATCTTTCAAGACAACCCAACAGTTTTTTATTTTTATTTATTTTTATTTTTATTTTTTTAAGATTTTATTTATTCATTTGACAGACAGAGATCACAAGTAGACAGAGAGAGGGGGAAGAAGGCTCCCTGCTGAGCAGAGAGCCCAATGCGGGGCTTGATCCTAGGACCCAGGAATCATGACCTGAGCCAAAGGCAGAGGATTTAACCCACTGAGCCACCCAGGTGCCCCTCAACAGTTTTTTAAATGTCCGTAAGAGATCAAGTGAAGATTAAATACTTACTTGGGGAATCATTTTGCCAGAATCCCACGGAGACCCGGGAAGATGCAAGGCCAAATCCATTTTCTGTGGACAGCTCGATGAATTCCCCATTTCCTGGATTCCTGATTATTTCTCTATTTCTTTGCAACCCTGCCTCAAAGGGTGAAGAATGGGCCGATACTGAAGTCCTGGCAATTTCGAAGTCCTTGGGGAAATTCTCGGTCTCATTTAGAGGCTGCAGACTGACAGTTAAAGACGGGAGCATCCCGGGGACACCAGTGGGGAGCGTGGTGGCGACACGCTCGCTTGCTCTCTGACTCGCCAAGGCACTTGGGAGAATAGTGGAGTTGTTTAGCTCCTCTGTGCTTCCGGAAGCTAAAATGGAAGAAAATATGCTTTAATACTACTCCAGGGTTTAAGAAAATCAGGGATGTATCTAGATACAAATAATGCTTAATACCTTTTGTTGCATAAATCTAGATAATGTGGACCTAAATATAGATAAACACATCTGACGCTCTCTCTTCATGGGCTCTGATTCTCATAGAGCTAAGCGAGGAAGTGGTGAGGTCCTTCACTTAGCACAGTGGAAAGCTTTGGCTCTAGCTGAAAGGAAGATGGGAGAAAGCCTCTAGACATTCTTTGCCTTGGTTTTTATAGAGGAAGGAAAAAACTTTTACTCTGGAATTCCAGCTTAGAGATTATACAGGGAGTGGCCATTGTGATAAGGTACAGGTTTTTGTTTTGCTTCATTTTAGCCATGTGATCCTCTTGTTCAACCGCTGTTGTAGATTAAAACCCAAATATATAAATGAATAAAAGTAAGGCAGTTCCAGAAGCCCTGCCCCCAGGCCACCCCTGGGGAGGCCAGGGCTCTGCAGATCACAGTGGGAATAATACTAGCCTAGAGCAGTAATACCAGGCCTTGTCCACATCAGGGGTTCTCTACTTTTCCCACCTCACGACCACGTAAACCTGAGGTTTTGAAAGACTATTAACTGAACTGCATTTAAGAAGTAACAGAGCAGGGGCACCTGGGTGGCTCAGTGGGTTAAGCCTCTGCCTTGGGCTCAGGTCATAATCTCAGGGTCCTGGAATCGAGCCCCGCATCGGGCTCTCTGCTCAGCAGGGAGCCTGCTTCCTCCTCTCTCTCTACCTCTCAAGTACGCCTCTCTGCGTACTTGTGATCTCTCTCTCTGTCAAATAAATAAATAAAATCTTAAAAAAAAAAAGTAACAGAGCTTCGAGTCAGCAAGATATACTCAATGTTACCACACTGATTTAATTCCATCCAAAAGTGAACAGGTCCCATAATTACAGTCAGCCTCATGAGGCTTTGAAGACTGGCTGTCAAGCTTACGTACCACGCCAGGGGGCTGGGAGATCAAGGACTCCAGGATGGGAACACTTTTTTGATGAAAAGGATGGCAGACACCGGTATTAATTGTCAAGAGCCTCAAAAATTGAGTTATAGGCCATTTTGGTCAAAATATGCAGTCTGTTCCACAGAAGTAAAGTGGCTTGCTAATGGCTCCTTTCCACAAAGAACTTTCCAAAGGACACCCTGAGAACTAGGCCTCCAGAAGGCACTCTGACGTTCTCATTCCAAACAGGAATAAACCGCAGGAAAGCATGGTGAGTGGGAAGAAACATGGCCGGCAAGATCCAAAGTCAAGAAAAAATATTTTTCTTTTTAAGCCAAAAATAATAAAAGTACTTTATACCTTTATAATGAAAGGTTTCAAGCTGTTATTTACGACCCAGAAACGAAGAATTAAGTTCTCATTATAAATGGTCCCTTAAAGGGGCACCTGGGTGGCTCAGTCGGTAGAGTGTCTGAATCTTGGTTTTGGTTCAGGTCCTGATCTCAGGGTCGTGAGACTGAGCCCCGCATCAGGCTCCGTGCTCAGTACAGAGTCTGCTTGAGATTCTCTCCCCCTCCCTCTCCCTCTCCCTCGGTTGCTCCCCTGCTTGTACTCTCTCTCTAAAATGCATAAATAAAATCTTAAAAAAAAAATGGTTCCTTGAAGACCAGTCCTATGTGCAGCTGTGATCAAAAGCACAAATAAATATTAAATATAATTGGGGGGGGGAGCACAGGAAACACAAAGGTTCCTCTGACTCTTGTACAAAACACAGAACCAGCTATGCCTAGAACACAGCCTGCAGCTCTGCTCATTGGGCCTTAAGGAAAACAAATGGAAGACGTAAGCAATCCACACAGCTAGTGATTGAAACAAACAAAAAAAATAGACTGGACCCCAAAATAGAGTCCTAGCCTACTTGAACATACCCTTACTTAAAAGCAAAACCAAACAAATAAAAATCCATTAGTACAAAAAAAAAAAAAAGGAACGCATAATACAGACATGCCCCAAAGCCTCACTAGCCACTTAGCTTCTCAGGCCTCACGTCATCAGAGTCATCGTCTGGCCCTGCCAAGTTACAAGCTCCTCAGTTGTGGGGGTGCTCTTTCAAAGCACTATTCCTGGCCAACTGCACGATTTCATCGATTCACTGCACGGGGGTCGGCTAGCTTGGATTCAGCCCGAGTACCTGTATGGCAAATCAATGGCCACAGACACACAGTTACGGAAGTCACAAACGCTGACGGCCACGAAAGGACGATGGCTGTGCTTTCCCTGACCAAGGCTCCGTGGAACACTGCTTCATCATCTCGCCGCCGTTATTAAAAGCTGCCATTTACCGACCAGTTCGATGTGCCAGTGTCTTACATACACCCTTCTACATTGTGCTAAGTCAGTACTTGATAGATATAATCTCACTGAATTCTCACAGTGAAGTTGTGAGTCCTTCTGCACTGAGTACTTCTATACAAGTAGTGCCTCTTCCCAGAAAGAGAGAATGGTTGGTCAAACTCATCGAGAGTCACCCCTTACACTAGTCTTCATGCTGAATATATCTAGGAGGAAATTTACCATGTTTCTAACCAATGGGCCAGCAATATTGGTTATTTAATAACCGCCGTCCCTTGCTCACTTTTACCCCTGAAGCACCCATTCAAAAATGGGAAGGCTATCCATTTGGGAGCAGAAACAAGCCACGTTCCCTAATCTTTAGAACAGGAGGTAGAAAGAATGGCCACTCATCTGATAAAAGCGTATGGGTCACTCCCCAACCCCAGCACAAAATGCTGGAACCTCAGGCGTGCAGCGAATGCTCAACCTTGGCTTGACAGCTGTCCAGGACCTGCCTAACACCCAGCTGAAGCAGCTGATGGTTGAGAAAGATATGTTACATCTACAATCTCCTGAGTTATTTATGCTCTCTTCCTTTACAAAGTGAAATCACCATAAAGCAATTTACCTGGACTGCACTGGCTCAGCCACCCACAAGACATACTTTCATGAGTTGAGATCCATTATTATACCCTGAGCTCCTACTGAGAATCTATATAAAATATTGCCTTTTAAAGATCGTTAACACAGTTTCCTCAAAACAGCAATCTGTGGCATTTTCTATTAGGATTCTCAACACTCCTTACATGAACAGTCATTTTAGCATTCACAGCCCCCAACACACGCCTGCCTATGGATGAAATTGTCTGCTTACTTTATCTGACAATGGTCTCGCGCCCCACCCAGTTTCCCTTTGTGCCCTGGTTTCCAGGAAGCTCAAGGCTAAATTTAGTGTTCAACTGTAGCCATTCTCACACAATTCAACATATACATATCTCTTTCTGCCTTCAAAAGAGAACTTTTCCTGTTAGTTGCTTTACTTACTTATGCCCCCCCCCCCCCCCCCCCCCCCCCCCCCCCCCCCCCCCCAGTAATCCAATAGTACATGGTCCTTGCAGAACATGTGGAAAGTACAGAAAGATCTAAAGCAGCAAGAAAAATCATTTCAAATGGCTCCGGATCTCTTTTTAAAAATCTGATTTAGCGGTCTGGGCCTATACCTGCTTTAAAGCATACATTCCTGGCATATCACTTATTTTGGGGAGCAGGGAACGCCTGGCTGGCCAGGCTGCAGATGAGGTTGTTGTGCTGAATCCCTGTTTCTTTGTAGCAGAGCGAGTAGGGACAGAAGCACAGAATACCAAGGCCGGGTGTGTTGGGAGTAACAGAGGCTGGAGCTAGGAAGGATCTTTATGATCATGGGGTCTAATCCCTTCATGTTTCTCCTAGACAGCCCCATCCTCTCTGGACCAGGCTCCCGGTGGCTGTGCAAAAGCTTACTTTGAAGACAGCACAACTCATGGGACTGCTCTAAGCACCAGGACTTTCGCTGGGTCACATTTACGGGTGGATGGAGTTGCCAAGTGTCAACAGGCACACCTTCCCCCTCCCACCCACTGCGCTCCCCCTTCGCTTCCCTTGTACAGAGTGCCAGCCGGGCGAGGCGCCTCCATGTCTGCCTCGGGCAAGTCCCACTGGCTCTCAGAGCTCACGCCTGCATGCCCCTCTATCCCACTGTCAGGCTCAGGCCGCAATAGTAAGCTCCCGGGATGTAGATTTAAGGGCTGGTAGGAGGTATACCAGAGCTCTGGTTCACAGGTGAGCCATTACTAACCCCACTTTAAAAGTAAACACAGAGCTCTTTCCCATGTGACTTCAGGTCTCTCCAGGGAGTGGAGAGGCTGGCAGGCTAGACCCAGATGGGTCATTTAACATTAACATTTAGCAGCACCTAAAGCCTGATGTAGCATCTAGTTTTTGAAAGCGGTGGCCCTCGAGATAGCACAGAATACCCACGTTAGTAAAAAGGAAGAGAAATGCTCAGTGAAAGACTCAAGGAGTAGGAACGATATGGAAGAACTCTTCAAAAACTAAAGGTATAAGGTTCTTTTTTTCTTTCTTTTTTTTTCTTTTTAAGATTTTATTTATTTATTTGAGAGAGAGAGAGCATGAGAGGGGAGAAGGTCAGAGGGAGAAGCAGATTCCCCATAGAGCTGGGAGTCTAATGTGGGACTCGATCCCTGGACTCCAGGATCACGACCCGAGCTGAAGGCAGTCGCCAACCAACCGAGCCACCCAGGCGCCCCTCTTTTTTTCTTTTTTTTTAGATTTTATTTTAAGTAGTCTCTATACCCAATGTGGGGCTTGAACTTACGACCCTGAGATCAAGAGTTACATGGTCCACTGACTCTGTCAGTCACCCCTACAAGTATAAGGTTCTAAAATGACAAATGCTCAAGGAACTTGAGGGCCAACTATTTTTTTTTTAATGTTGAAAAATCTAGATGATGACAGAGCCAAGTCCAGTAAAGTTAGAAACATAGACTGATTTTCAAAATATAAACCACAGTAGTGGGTTGAATTTAAAATATAAATATTAAATGGCCTTGACCAGAATCAAAGTGTAGCTTCCTAGAAAACACTTCCTTTCTACCATTTAGTAAAATTGGTTGTAAGTCACTTAACCACAGACCTTTGAAGCTAGAAATAGGTTCATAGCTTTTATCCAATCTAACCAATGTTTAAGAATAATCTTAAAAGGAGTCTCTTAAAGACATGAATCATAAATTATATACATATGCAGTCAGCAGAAACCATACATAGTATATAAAGGAGAAACTGCCTGCTTTGGGTGTTCCAGAAAGGATATCCAGGTTCAGTTTTTGCTTTGGTGACATAAACCCAAACCCCTAGTCTTTCAAAGTATCTCTAAATCCTGACCTATGAAAATTTGGAAATGGCAATTTCGGAAGCAACCTAATCTCTATTTCCAAGACGATTTCCAGCCCTCTCCATCCTGCTTCCTCAGGCATGTGGATGAAAACACATACAGCATACACGGATTCTGAACAAAACCTCAGAGAAGGGAAAAGACAGGCAGAGTTTCCAGCATTCTCTTTGGCCTGCAGCTGGAGGAGCCTTGTGATACTGGGGCACATGCTAATCCCCATTACTTAACAATCCTATGGTGGTCTGAGACCGCAGGGAACCTAAGAGGAGTGATAGACACAGCCTGGGTCCTCGAGAGGATCGCAGTGCCTCTGGGGAGACGGATGCTGGATACCCTGTTGTGACAGGGTGGACAGCACATAGGTTCAGAGGGCTGAGAACAGGCTTGCTGGAATACCTGCACGGGTGGGGGTGGGGGGATGAGGGTGAGGGGGGCGGGGAGTGGAGCTTAACTGATGACTAGGAGCTGAAGAGGCAGAGAGGCAAGTCCTCCACTGCCCGCAGCCTTGCAAACACAGGCACTTTGTTTTTGTTTTTGTTTTTGTTTTAATAATACCTAGAAAAATGTCTATCTGTGTTATCTTTGTACTTTGTTTTTTTCTGGGTTTTTGTTTTTTTTTAAAGTGATACCCAGAAAAATGTCTATTTTGATGGGCCGGCTGGGAAACCGGGGCTCCAAAATGGCGGATCTTCCCGCCAACCCTCTCCAAGATGGCGGACTTTCCTGCCATCCTTCCTGCAGCCTCCACGTCAGCGCCAGGAAACTGAAACTCTCCACCCAGGAGCTTCCTAATTGGGAACTGCCCATCACGGACTTCCCCCACCCCATGCCTTTCCATCACCACATACCTTACATGGGCGCAAGGCTATGCCCTACCTTACGCCGATAAAAGGACCTCGCCAACTCCCTCCCAGTGCGACTTCCCCAACTCTCTCCCTCTCTCTCTCTCTCTCTCTCTTTCTGTGAGTCCTGGAACTTCGCCTGAGGGTGCTTGCAATAACGTTCATCTCTCTGATCCATTTGTCTCCTAGCCTTTCTTACTAACGCCAGTGGGAGCAACTTAACATATCTGTTATCTTTGCACTTCGGTTTTTTTTTTTTTTTTTTTAAGATTTTATTTATTTATTTGACAGACAGAGATTACAAGTAGGCAAGAGAGACAGGCAGGGAGAGAGAGGAGGAAGCAGGCTCTCCACGGAGCAGAGAGCCCGATGTGGGGCTCGATCCCAGGACCCTGGGATCATGACCTGAGCCGAAAGCAGAGGCTTTAACCCACTGAGCCACCCAGGCGCCCCGGTTTTTTTTTTTTGTTTTTTTTTTAATGATACCCAGAAAAATGTCTACCTATGTTATCTTTGCCATTGCAAGAAGCAATTTTGCAATGATGAAGAAACACAAATATAACTCCTAATCAAATGACACAACACTCACCATTTCACTCACCCCAAAGTGTGGCCTCTTGTGCAAGGAGACACACCAACAACTCTCAAGTGTACTTGGGGAGAGGAGGACAAGAAGGGGATAGTGGACACAAAGGGCCGAGAGCAGCCATCAGACCAACTCTAACGTTCTTCCTTATGCAGTTAAAGAAAACATATTTTAAAGGTGGACTTCAGGACAAAGATACATTGTACAGATGGTACTTCTGCCCCCAAATACTTTGCATTTGTCCCTAATGCCTTTTCCCCTCAGCCCCTGTGACAGGGATGTTACTAGGGAGCTGTGTGCATCTACTACTTCTATTCTGGGTGACATCCGTGTGGGAGGCTGGGATAGGAGCACTCACCTGAGGAGGGCTCTGAGGTTGGGGAGGAAGCTGGTGTCTCGGATAAAGGCAGCCAGGAAAGCGCCGGGCCTGAGGTGTTTCTCTTCCCCAAGACTGTGATCTCTTCTCCCATCTCCAGAGCAGGATGGGGGGACTGGCCTAAAACCCAAGTGGCAGCCACTTGGCTGTGGGCGGTCACTTCTTCGGGGAGCCTCTTTCCTCTCTCCAGGGAACCCCGGGATGTTGCGCTCTCCGTGTGGGAAGGGTCAGCTCTTCCTTCGGACCCCGAGCTGGATGGCAAGTGAAGTGTTCCCAGAGCTGAAAGTAGACAGTAACAATTAAAATTCCATCAGCAGACCTCCAAACGTCTGAGTAGTGGGCAGTGGGCTCACCTCTGACCTCTGTGAGGAGAAATGAGGAGCAATTATTCATTCGACGACAAATTCACTCCTGAAGGAGAGACTGCAAACCAAGACAAAGCCTGTGTTCAGATCTCACCAACAAAGACGGCATTTTTAGTGGTCAGGTTATTATAAAAGGGGCACAATGAAGCTAAGTGTCAGACGATATGGAATCAAAGATCCGATTCTGATCCCCATGACTCGTCACTCACATTCCACAAAGCTGGTCTCAGAACTGACTTAAAGTCAACATAAACAAAATTTCCAATATCTGCATGACCAGCACCCCCAGGCGGCACCCTGGGCAGTTCTAAGCTCTACGTCTATCACTCATGAATGGAACATAAAATACTGTCCTTTGCACTCCTTATAGCATTGAGTCCCCCACCCAACCTCCTGGAACTAGCTCAGGAAACCATGGGGTCATCTTTGATGGCTTCACCCTCTACTTTTAGGCTGTCATCAAGTCGTATCAATTTTCCTTTGTGAAGAGTCTTTACCAATCCCTTTCTCTCTGCACCTGAGGCCACCAGGCCATGGATCTTAGCACTCAGATCTGCCTGGGTGGTCTGCTGACTCCAGGTTCCCTCTGCCCCATCTCCCACCCCAGACGTCTTCTACCTGCCTGCCAGCCGACTCGTCCCTAGATTTGCTGTGATCATGTCACTGCCCTGCTCAAAAACTTTTGGTGACTCTTCCTACCACACCAAATCTAATTGGCCTGGTCTTCAAAGTCCTCTGTGACTGCCCCTAACCCCCTCCACACAGCTGTCCTCTCCTTCATGTGGGACCGACTCCCTCCCCATGGGAAGCTGCTTGCCAGCCAGCCTCACAAAGAGACCCAGCTTCTCTTCTGTCCTCACGTGGTGTGTGCACCCCACTCCTCACCTACTCCTTCCACCTTGCTCAGATGCACAGAAAGCCTCAAATCCCAACCATAAAACCTATAAGGTGTTTGACCTAGACACCTCAGATTAATTAACTTCCCTACCTTCAGTTCCCAAATTCCTCAAATGAGGATAATGTGACCTCACTGGCTTGCTGTGAGAACTGAAGGAACAGATGTGTGGGTGTGCAGTAGGTACCCAATTGGTGCCACTTTTCTTTGTCTTCCCTTCCCCAGGCAAATCTTGCACATCCAGCCCCAGCCCCTTCTTGAAACCTTTCGTGACAAGGTGCCAACCCGCTAAGCTGTGCAGATTTAAGCAGGAACCACCGCTGGAGCCACATGCACACAGACGCAGCTGTGTGGCCCATCGGACCAGACCTGGCACCTCCCTCAGAGACCGTGGTGTGTGGCACGGTCACCGGTGTCACTGGGATTCAGTCTGGCCACAGAATATCAATTCCACGGGACTGCTCAGGCCTCCAGGCAAAATCTGCACCCTCACACGGACTATGCTGCGAACTGACTTAATCACAGCGAGCCACAGAGGGCGCCCGAGCCGCATAGCCCAGGACCCACAGCCCAGGACCCTTGGATGGGCACCGGGGCTCAGGCTGGGGAAGAGGGAGATGCAGAAACTTCATTTTCCAGAAGGGGACACACCTGCAGGAAACAGGCCATCACTGGCACAAACTCACCTCTGGTGAGGCTCTGGGAAGTCAGAGCTGTTGCTGTGTCAGCCCCAACAGGGGAAGTGGCGAAATTTGTCTTCCAGGAAGAGTTGTTTCTTCCTCTAGCATCTGCTGCTTTGGTCTGTGGAGTGAAGTTTTCTGGAGCATCTGAAGAAGTATGGTTCTTTGTGGGGATTTGAGTCCTCACAGCCTCCTTGGAGACCACTGTGGAAAAGTCCATTTGGTTCTGATCAAAGGTGATGTTTTCTATGTGGGATACAGTGTTACTTTCTGTCCAACTGCTCCTTTCAGCGGCTGAAACAATAAGAAAGTGGATCAGTAAGAACTTGCTGGCTTCTGAAAAAGAAGGAAACCTTCAGAAAAGCCATGAGCAGATGTATCAGTGAGGAAGTGGATTCAGATCGAATCATTTCACCTTTCTTTTTTCCTCCTTGGGAATTGTTCTGACAGTCCAGTGGGAGAAATTATGAAGCAACAACACCGGGTAGGATTGAATTTTACAGGAAGTGGAATAAATGATGGAAACCACTAGAAGAAGACCAGTGTGGGGCTCAGGGGAGAGCACCTCAGGGGGTTCGGCAGGCTCAGGAAGGGGTGTGGGGGGTACGGGTCAGGTGTGAGAGCAAGGAAGGAAGCACTTCTGAGCATCAAGGTTGTGAACTGTGTTTCCCGTGTGGTAGAAGGTAAAAGCAGACAGCTCTCCATCCTGACACCCACTCTTGCAGGCAGGGGATCGGGGCTAGGACAGACACAATTCTGGAAAACCTGTGAAGGATTTGGCCATATTACCAAAACCTCAGTAATATAAACAGGTTTGATGCAGTGATTCTGTTTTCTTTGAATTCATGCTAAGGAAACACTCAAGAATGTGGACAAAAATTTAGCTGCACTGATATTCATGATGTCATTGTTTATAATAGCAAAAAGAAAGGAAGGAAGGAACAAACAAAACTGAAAATCCTACAGTAGATCAATTAAATCAGTTGCAGTATATCTATATGAAAGGACATTCTGAGGTATAAAAATAATGTTGTTAGATAAGATAAAGATATTCTACAGGTATTATTGAATTCAAACAATAGGTTTCAAAATAGGATTGAACAGCAATCACGCATGCGTGTGTGTGTGTGTGTGTGTGTGCCAAACACTGATCAATTTAAGCTCTCAACGTGCCCTCATTGTTCAATCTTGCACAACGTCGAGGAAGGTACTCTTATCCTCCCCACTTTGCAAGGGAGGCAGAGAAGCCACAGGGGGTCATGCTCCCTGCCCCAGTCACCAGGCAGCCTGCTCCCCGAGCTCTCACAGTACCCAGTGGGCAGAACAAAGTGCACTGTAGCAAATCCTTGGATTCCCCTCATCTCCAGTGCAGGGGTGCCAAGGAAAGGTTGCTTATTCATATGGACTGTTATTTGACCTTGATAAATTAGGGATGGATGCAGGTTAGTCAGAAAATATACTGAAGTGATCACTTCCTGCCATATTGTCCAAGATGGCGGCAAAGAGAGCACTGGTTAAAAACTTCTGGGTCCTATAAAAGTTGTGGGGAAACTGAGCACAGAGGTGGTCATCGGTGGTGTCAAATGCCATTTGTCAAGGCAGGGCGTTCAGAGTCAGAGCAGGCAGGTGGGACGCCCGAGTCCAACCCAAGAAGTCTGCCTTGCTACTCTGACGACGTCTGCACATGACCCAGAAATGGCTTGGAAGCTAGAGCCTGCCACCACTAGGGTACCAGCTCCTGAAGATCACACCAAAAGAACATTCTAAGAGCCATGTCCCTGGATATCCAAACTAATATGGAAGTGAATAGGAAATACATGTGCTAATTGGAGGGCACGGAGTTTAATGATTTTCGAGAGAAAGCAATGAGGACAAGGACCATTTAAAGTTATTGCTGATTACATGGCTCCTTTAAAAACCTATTTTTATTTTCCTCATTTGGAAATACAATCTTCTTTTCTGCCTAAGATCAGGGGCTGTGGGCACTGTTGAGAAACCTCTGCAGGAATGAATGAAGTCACCTCTATCTGTATGAGTCAGGCAAAAATGGCCAACCATCAGACTAGTAGAGGCTATAGGCTGAACCAACGTTTTGGCCCAAAATATCACACACACACACACACTTTCCCAAAAGGAACAAGTTATCTTCTAGATCAGCACTAAGAGGTGTATAAAGTAAGATACAAATGCAAGCCATGTATGTAACTTCATTTTAAAAAGTCAGAGGTGAAATTAATTTTAATAAATATTTTACATACTCTGACATATTTAAAATAGTAGCATTTCAATATGTAATTGATATAAAGATTATTGAGATACTTTGCCTACTTTTTCTGGTATTACATCTATAAAATTTAGAATATTAGTTTAGCTGTATACTTCAAGAGCACAATAGCCCCACGTGGCTAGTAGCTACAATACTGGACAATGTAGTTCTAGACAGTGGTTCTCAGCATTTCCCCACTCTGGTCCCCTCCTGCCAGAAGTGTGGCTCACTTATTGGGTTTGGAGGCGTGGTGATTTTAAAATCTTCCATAAGAGATTCTGACAAACTTTCCTAAGGGAATCCTTTTCTCCCCAAATCCCTTGAGAACTGCTGTTTCCATGCTTCCTATTCTGTTTCCTGTAAGTGATAATTAACAGAAACTTCCTGAAGAGGGAGAGAAGTTGCCCAGGCATCTGGGCTCCTCTGGGGCCCAGCCCCAGAGAGGCAAGGCCCACAATAGCTGGCAGTGGGCTATGGAGGGGTGTTTCCAGGGGCAGCCACCAAGTCCATAAGTTCATCTTGAGACTGGCTGGGGGGCAAGGGTGGGGGGGTTGTTACAGAGACCAGAGATCCATCCACATGGAATGTTCCCTTTATTCTTCAGACAGAAGCTGGCCTCCAGACAGAAGGTGAAGAAAGGGTTTGAGGAAGCTTGCTCTCCCTCTGGGCACAATGAGAGAAGAAGTCAAATTTGGGGCACCTGGGTGGCTCAGTGGGTTAAGCCTCTGCCTTCAGCTCAGGTCATGATCTGAGGGTCCTGGGATAGAGCCCTGCATTGGGCTCTCTCTGCCTCTCTCTGCCTGCCTCTCTGCCTACTTGTGATCTCTGTCTGTCAAATAAATAAAATCTTTGGAAAAAAAAAAAAGAAGTCAGAATAAAAGTGATTGTGGGGAGGTAGAAAGGACTCAAAAACCATACACTGAAGCTGGTAAGCCATGAGCAGACAAAGAAAATGAATTTCACTCTATTATAGGCTTAAGACAAGTGTGAGATTTGGTTACTGTTGAGCCTCTAAGGATCGTATGGCTGAGTCTCTGAGGAAGCAGCAAGATGCCCTTCTTCAAGGAACTAGGAACGTCATTAGTCAGCTCAAGGAATTCCACTACAGCCCACAGAAGGGCCACATAAAGAAAGACAAGACATGGCTAGCACTGAACCACGTGGTCTCCCTGGAGGGTTGGCTAGAGACGGAAGAAAAAAAAAAAATATGCACGATCAAGAAAAGAGAAAAGCAGACAATACTCTGGCACTGTCCCAAATAACCTTGGCACTACAAACTAAATATGTTAAATAATGTATTTAAAAAAATTTTTTCTAAATGCATTGCTGAGTTGGGAAGTAAAGAATCAAATCTTCTAAGACCAGACATGAGCCAAGAGCTGGAATTCAGAGAAGTGAGCTAATTCCAGAACTGGCAGCTGCCTTGGGACACCTGCTCAACTTCTGTGACCTTGAACTTCTGTTCTGATTACCAAGAAGATATAGGAGATACAAGACAAAATTCTAAGAAGGGAGTCTGAGAGGAAACTTTTTTTTTTAATTTGGTTTGAATTTTTTAAGACTATTTGTATTGTTATTTTTTAAAGATTTTATTTATTTATTTGACACAGAGAGAAAGAAAGAGAGAGAGAACACAAGCCCAGGGAGCAGTAGAGGGAGAATCAGGCTCCCTGCTGAGCAGGTAGCCCAACATGGTGCTTGATACCAGGACCCCAGGATCATGCCGTGAACCAAAGGTAAATGCCTAACTGACTGAGCCACCCAGGCACCCCGAGAAAATTCCTGTATAAAGCTGGGATAAGGGCTATACCATATCTATAATAGGGCACACAGAAAACCAACCTTCCCTGCAGAACAGGACAGCAAGGAAAGGTGGCCTTTTGATCTCGGTTTTAGGTAAAGGAAAGTAAATTTCACTCAAGAATTTTTAACCATAAAGGCAGCCTTCATGTGGGTGTGCAGCATGAATTCACAATGCCTCTGTGGTCTAAGCCTCAAGCCGAGGTTATATTTTAAAATTGGCCCTGAACTTTGTGAATATACTAAAACCACTAAATTATATACTTTAAAAGGGTGAACTTCATGGTATGTAAATTATATCTCAAATACACATGCACATATGTGCACACACATACATACATATACCTCATTAATGGGAAGGAAAAGTGGTTCCAAAATACAGTGCCTCCTGCTCAGCAAAAATAAATGCGAATGCTCTCTAAACGAACATACGTTCAACCCAATTTTATTATTTATTGATACGATTCTAAGGAAAAAGAGATCGATCACCATCAAAAGGCACAAAATATATAAGGAAAAAAGGCATCAATGGGCAAAAGTCAGGAACCTAGATAAGCAAAGACTTCAAATACTGGAATTACCAGTCAAAGAATAGAAGTATATAAAAGTCCATGAAAAGAAAGAATTGAAAATAAGAGAGAGACTGTGAATAATGGCCAAAAGACAGGGAAGAACTCTAAATGGAAATTCTAGAGATGAATAAATTATAATAACTGAAATTAGGAAATCCAACAGATTAGACATGATTGAAAGAAGAACTAATAATTACAAGACAGATCATGAGAGAATGCCAGGTGATAAAAAAAGAAAATACAAAAAAGAGATGAAGTGACAAGGAAGATACAGTGAGAAAGTCTAACATATATATAACTGGAGTTCTCAGTGGAGAAGAGAGAAAAGAGAGAAATAGCAATATTCAAAAAGGTAATGGCTAAGAATTTTCCCAAATGGATAAAAATGAATCAAGTAAACTAAGAAAGCCCAACAAATCCTTAGGAGACTAAATAAAACAAAAATATAATTGTCAAATTGCAGAAAACCACAGACAAAAGTATGTCTTAAAAACTACCAGAGGGAAGGGGTCCCTGGGTGGCTGGGTCGGTTAAGTGTTTGACTCTTGATCTCATCTCAGGTCTTGATCTCAGCGTTGTGAGTTTGAGTCCTGTGGTGGGCACTAGGCATGAAGCCTACTTAAAACAAAACACCAAAAAAAAAAAAAAAAAAAAAAAAAAAAAAAAAAAAACCAGAAGGAAAAAATATGACAAATCTTCTATTGAAGATGACAATTAGACTAACAGCTAATTTTTCAACAGCAACAATGGAAGCCAAAAGACAGTAGGTAAATATTTTCAATGTGCTGAGAGAGGAAAAACCAGAATTATACACTCAGTAAAACTATCTTTGAAAAATATCTTCAGGTTAACTTTCAAAATAGAAACATTTTCAGTCAAATTTCAGTTTATCAACCACCTCCACTAAAGGTAATTATGGAGAATTTATTTCAAGCAGAAGAAAAACAATGCTAGGTAAAAAGTCAAAAGGAGCAAGAACATATAACGAGCAAAGAAAATTGTACATATGCACATAAACACAAGCAACACTGAATGTATAAAATAATTTCTCGGGCGCCTGGGTGGCTCAGTGGGTTGGGCCGCTGCCTTCGGCTCGGGTCATGATCTCAGGGTCCTGGGATCGAGTCCCGCATCAGGCTCTCTGCTCAGCGGGGAGCTTGCTTCCCTCTCTCTCTCTCTCTGCCTGCCTCTCTGTCTACTTGTGATCTCTCTCTGTCAAATAAATAAATAAAATCTTTGAAAAAAAAATAATTTCTCATTTGTGGGATTAATGAAACAAGGTAGAACAAATCCTGGAGAACACCCAAACATAAGTCAGGAGGGGATAATCGAAATCATGTTGTGTTGAAGAGTGACTTTAAATTGTGTCGAAAATGCATTTTCATGTTCCTCAAACTGACCCTAAGGAATAGAAAGAGGGTGTATCACTTTCAACTTGTAGAGCTTTCAATCATATGAAATTTCCATTGACAGAAACCAATAAATATTGCCTAAAACCAAAACAATGACTCAGTAAATAGCAATATAGGCCCATGATGTAGAGGTATGGGCAGGATTACTAAAAGAACTTGTTACAGGAGTTTAAAGTGATTGACTCTCAGGGCGCCTGGGTGGCTCAGTGGGTTAAAGCCTCTGCCTTCAGGTCAGGTCATGATCTCAGGGTCCTGGGATCCAGCCCTGCATCAGGCTCTCTGCTCAGCAGGGAGCCTGCTTCCTCCTCTCTCTCTGCCTGCCTTTCTGTCTACTTGTGATCTCTGTCTGTCAAATAAATAAATAAAATCTTTAAAAAAAAATAAAGTGATTGACTCTGGGAAAGAGAAAATGATGATGGTAGGAGTGGTTGGGTTTTTATACCAGCCTCATAAAACATATTGGATCTTTAAACTATGTATGAGTTTGATAAAACATAAAAATTTAAATTTAAAGACATCGGATAACAAGCCAGGGTAAATGTCTGCAGTGCATGATAAAAGTTCAGTATTCTTTTTTTTTTTAGAATTTATTTATTTATTTAAGAGAGAGTGAGAGAGAGCATGAGAGGGGAGAAGGTCAGAGGGAGAAGCAGACTCCCCATGGAGCTGGGAGCCCAATGCGGGACTCGATCTCAGGACTCCAGGCTCATGACCTGAGCGGAAGGCAGTCACTTAACCACTGAGCCACCCAGGCGCCCAAAAGTTCAGCATCCTTAATACACAAAGAAGCTTTTCAAATTCCTAAGATGGACATCTCGGAGACAAAGGACAAGAACATGTGATTCATAAAAGAAAATTATGACTGGGGGGTAAATACATGACAGTGTTGCTGGAAAGAAAGAAAATACAAATCCAAACTAGAAAAGACTTTTTAAACATTTTATATCTTCATTTTTACCTATCAAATTGGCAGAGACTCAAAAAATGGTTAAGATGCCGTGTCACTGCAGGCATAGAAGACGGGCACTCCCACACAGCATGGGGAAGAATGGAACTGGTCCATTCTTTCTGGTGAGAAACTTAGCGATCCACCACAAAAAGCCTTAAAAACAGGCATATATTTCTACCCAGGAATTCCATTTCTGGAAATTACTGAGGATGTACGCAAAGGTTCAGGCACGGGGAAGTTTATCACAGCGCTGTTTATAATAATGAAAATTGGAAACAACCTAAATTTCTGCCATAGGAAGTTGGTTACCTTAATTATGAGACAACAGAATTTTAAAGGGATGGTCAAAATATATTACTGATTCAGTTATAGATATGTACTATGCATGCCCTGTACTGTCACGTGAAGACATAAATTAAAAATGGCTTGTACCCTATGATCTTATGTTACTAAAAGTGTATGTTTAAAAAAAAATGCATCTCCTAGGAAAAAGAACAACAACAGAAAGGCTGGTATCTTGGTAAAGGGACTCCAGGTCTGGAAACCACCTCATAATGGCCTTTCTTTGGTTGCTAGACCTGCTCCCAGAAGCAGGTAAAGCCTGCAGACTTTCAACATAAAGGTGGCTCACTCAATTTGCTCAGAATCCAGCAATTTCTGAAACATATGCGCGTGAGTGGCCTGGACTACCCAGCTGAAGGTTTACCTGTGTCTGGACCACCCTGCCTCGGGGTACCCAGCCAGTCAGCAACGGTGGCCTGATCAAAGATAGGTGCCCACAACCATCTCGCTACAGCAGCTAGAGACCAAACACAGCCCTGGTCGGTACCGCCACTGCTGGGCCCCGTTGACCTCAGAGACTTGTAGGCTTGTGATGCCTCTTCTACCCTCCTCCCCTCAGTCGCAGGTGCCAAGGCCCCCCTGGATTGATGAGAAATGTCGACCTGTACTGTCCTTCTTCACCTGGGGATCTCTCTCTTTCTTCCCCAAGGAACACATGAGGCAACACTAAAAAACTGCTTGCTTTCCCCAGACGTTGTGGATCTGTGTTCTCTACAGGAGGGTCCTGTCGTCTAAAAGGAAAAAAGCCTATCTCCAGCTCCCTGCCTAGATCTAGAAATCCAGTGCTTCACAAGAGAAGCAGTGGGTACCGCACAGACTGTGGTTAAAGTCGGGTTGTCGGCGTTAGACTTCTGGTTCTACTGCGGATGTGCTCGGTGACCTTTGGCAAGCTACATAATTCATCTGTGCCTTGGCTTCTTCATCTGTAACAGCACCTGCCTCCCTGGGCTATGACAGAGAACACACTGGGGAGAGCTTCCAAGAGTATCGGGTGCACAGTGAGTGCCACATCTGTGACAGCTGTTCAGGGGACCTAGGTCTGTCAAGTTTGAACAAACACATTTAGAGACGACCTTGGCAGGTACTTCCCAGTCTCCCAACCCTTCTCTGGGCAGCGGAGGTGGCTGCAGACGTGAAAACTCTCCTGGAAGCTCAGAGCGTTCCAGTGAAAGGACTGAGGTGGACTGAGGTGGGTTGAGGGGCTGAGGGGCCGCTGGGGCCCCGCTCTGGCTTTCCTCTGTGACGCTCTTCTAGCAAGTGCAGAGAGAGGCTGGGGAGGCCCAGGGTGAGAGCTGGGCCCACCTCTGGCACGATTAGCCCCTGATGGCACTGCCCCAGGAGCCTAAAAGGATGGTATCCCACTGCCCCATTTAGCTCTGGATGTCTTTCCACTTCTCTTATTGCCTATGCACTATTCTTCAGAAAAGGGTTTGCCGACCACGCAGCACACAGGCAAGGTCTGCTTTCGTGGCGGACATACAAGTGCTTTCCGTGATTCCATTAGTCACCTGGGGACAACAACGGGTCAAATGTTAAAATATCTATTGAGGTGCAAGGATAAGTCCGTTCAGAAGCCCTGAGTGGTTGAGGGCTACCGTGGTTGAATTTTGTTTTCAGTGTGGCTCCCTATTCAGCACGGGTGTAAACCGCAAGGGGGAGAGGAATTCAGAGTCAAGTGGACAGGAGTCAGCAGGGACCTACCACAGGCAGGGGAAGCTATCCAGGAACCTGCTCTAGTGCTTAGTGGAGAAGTGAAATGGCCCTGGAGAAATGGCAAGAAGGTACGGTGCAGGCTTCGGAGTCTGGGCCGGACGGGGAGTGAGGAGAAGAGACTGTGTGCTCCCAGACGCTCAGGGGTAGCCTCTGAGGTGGGAGGGGCCCCCGGAGGCTGGCATCTTTCACCTCACTCACCCTCTCCCCAGATGGTCGAAGGCTATTGCTCACACCCCGCTCACATGCCACGGCAACCGAGCCACACCAACCAGCCTCACACTGGAGCTGAGATGTCCCAGTTCCCCGGGTATCTTTTGAGCTGGAGGTACCATCTTTCCCTCCGCACTCAGCCCCCTGGGTCAGGCCCTTGCTTTCCCTTGTACTATGAATGGCTATTCAGTTAACAAGGGACTTTCATTGCTTTGACTATTTTTTTGCCCCCCGAGTTGACAACTTCCACTTCTATAGTTGTCTTAATGTTCCAAAACATCTGTTGGTAAACCAACATCAGGGATGCTAGCCCAACCCAGGAGTAGGATTTCCTAATTAGCGGCTGCTACGGAGTCCACTCCTCACCACCCAGCCTGTAATTTGGGGGTTTTCAACTTGCATTGTTTCTGAGCAGTGGAGTGGGTGTGTACAGGGCGTATGCTGTGTCATCTGAAGAGGCGATTTCCTCCCAGAGGGCCCAGCCCGCCCCCACTGTGGCACCACCCCCGGCTCCCCCGGGCTCTGTGTCACAGAGTGAGAGCAGCCTGCCTTTATTTTCATTTCCTCCCATTTGGATTCAGATTTCACAAAGGTTTGTTCAGTGCTTACCACATGCTGAGTGTTCTCACAGGCATTTATCTCATTTAATGAGAACGATAGCCGGTCAAGTGGGTATCGTGGCACTAGGGGACACTGGGAGGCAGAGAGGTTAAGTGGGGGTTCAAGGTCATGCGCTCAAGGGTGGATGACACAATCTGAACCCAGGTCTCATTCCGACACATCCCAGCTTATTCCGTGACATGGGGCTTTAAGGCGCTGGTCAGGAGAGTGTCCCTTGGTCTTCAGACTCCTTCGGTAAGCCTATCTGTACTGCCCTGCTCCTCACTGAGAGTGACACAGTGTGCGTCACATGGGCTGTGGAATCTGCCGGACTTGGTTTGAGGACAGTTGCACTTACTAGCAGGAAGACTGAGCAAGAAGACCTCTAACATCAGCTCCTCAGAGATAATTTTCATGGGTCATGAATGATAATGATAATAAAGAAGAGTGGAGGCAGAATGGAGAATGAGTTTGAGGGACAAGAAAAGCCTATTTTCAAAATAGGAAGTTAGAAATGACATAACTTCTGAGTGGGAATGTCTGACAGGTGGTTGGTTAAAATTTGGGACTGTCAATTAAGATAAGGAAGGATAAGGGGTATGAAAGGAAAAGTGAGGGTCAAGGACTGAACTAAGAGGAACTTTGGATCAGAGGGAGAAGAAGAGTCAGTGAAGGAGACAGAGAAGACCAGGGAAGGCTAGGATGAATTATAAGTAGGAGTCTGGGAGGGGATGAGTACCCAGGACAGAGCAGAGAGGCTCAGCCAGGCCTGAAGAAAGGCTGAAAAGCCAGGGATTCAACAAACAAAGCCCTCAGGACTTTCCCGAGAGTCACCTGGCAGACAGAAGATAAAGCTCAGATTGCTTAGGGGTTAAGGCTCATGAGGGAAGGTTCTGGAACAGTAAGACACTGACTGTCCAGCTGCAAATTTCCTGTTTCTGGCTTCCCCTTGGACCTTTCCTGGGATCCCTCAATTTGGAGAACACCGGGAGAGCTGGGTGTCTCTTAGCCACACGCTGTAGGTGACGGCAATGATAGTGAATTTCTCCATAACTTGAAAAGATTTTCTTCAGATTCAATTGCTCATACAGGAATTGAATTACAATTAAAAAGCTCCCTTTTTAATTCCCCTTTTGGCATGGCAGATATCTATAAACCACAAGAGGAGGAGGACACTGTCCACAGGAACTTTATGGGAGAAGGAAATTTTGCCCCATTCTCAGAGATCTAATGAAGAAATCCCACATGTTTACAATCTACGAAGTACTTTTTTTTTTTTTTAAAGATTTTATTTATTTATTTGAGAGAGAGGCAGTGAGACAGCATGAGCGAGGAGAAAGTCAGAGGGAGAAGCAGACTCCCCATGGAGCTGGGAGCCCGATGCGGGACTCGATCCCGGGTCTCTGGGATCATGACCTGAGCCGAAGGCAGTTGTCCAACCAACTGAGCCACCCAGGTGTCCCTACGAAGTACTTTTTTTACAGGATAATTTCAGAGGGGCTAAATTATCCTGTTACATCCTGACATTCTGAGTGGCAGGTAAGATAGGAATTCTTGCCCGATTTTAGAAAAAGAAGGCTAAGACCCAGCACTGAGGTCACCTGCCCGGAATAACCCAGAACTAAGTGGCAGAGTGGAGACCAGGGACCCACGCCTTCTTTCTGGGGTCTTTGCTAGTTAACCACACCCAAATGAAGCCAATGGGGACAGAGAGAAGCTCATCCAGCTCTTCCCAAACTAATTTGTGGCATGCAGCCTGCTTCACTAGCTAGCATCCACAGTGTTTTGCATCATTCATTCTACCCGAAGTTGGGAAATTGCCAGGGTTAACCTTGGTGCCCCCATCCCTCTCCGAAAGTGACCCCTGCCCTTAGGAATCACAGCAACCAAGTAGTCTGACCTCAGATGACAAACAGGGCCCAAGAGAGGCAGGAACAGTTCCAAGTCCACAATACAGCCAGTGAGTGGCATTTATATTAAAAAAAAAAAAAAGTTTACTTTCATACTCATGAGACGGCTATTACCAAGGGAGGGGAAAAAAAAAGAAAAAGAAAAAGGGAAGTAAATGTTGGTGAGAACTTAGAGAAATTGGAACCTTCACACATTGCTGGTGGGAACAGAAAATGGTACAGCCACTGCAGAACATGATTTGGCCATTCCTTAAAAACTTAAACATAGGACTACCATACGATCTAGCAATTCCACCGCTAGGTACACACACGAAAGAATTGAAAGCAAGGAACCAAACAGATGTTTGGACACCCACGTTCACTGCGGCATTATTACAATAGCCAAAAGGTGGAAACAATGTAAGTGTCCACTGATGGAGGGATGGATAAGCCAAATGGGCTCTCTTCATACAATGGGGTATTACTCGGCCTTAAAAAGGGGGGAAATTCTGACACCTGCTACATGAATGAACCTCGAAGACATCATGCTAGGTGAGATAAGCCAGTCACAAGAGGACAAGTATTATATGATTCCACTCACATGAGGTATGTATGGGTAAGAGGGAAGGTCATAGAGACAGGAAGCAGAACAGAGATTTGCACGGGCCGAGGAGAGGGAAGAATGGAGAGTCCTGACCTAATGAGTTCCTATCTGGGCTGATGAGACAGAAATGGGTGGTGGTGGTGGGAGTACAATATTGTGAACATACTCAGTGCCAAGAACTTGTACACTTGAAAACGGTGAAAATGGCGACTTCTATGTTATGTATATTTTACCACAATGAGAAAAAAACATATTTATTGAGCATCAACCACACATAAGACACTGTGGACTTTACCTCAAGGGGCCTATTGCGTTCAAGAGAGCTGAATGATGCCAAAGCCGATGGCCCTGGGGTGTGAGAAGCTGCGCAGCTGAGCGGAGAAGGTGCCGTGGGAGTTTGGAAGGGTGCACAGCTGGGACCAGAATCCCGTCCTCCCTTCCACGCTGCACTCTCTCTCCAGATCACTGCCTTCACCCCAGGAATCCACCCAATGAGGGGGATTTCCTGCCGGATGGCCAGCAGGTGGGAGATGTGGGAGCAGGCAGGAACCTTGGGGGCACGGAGGGAAGGTGGCTCCATCTCAGCGGAGGGCCACCGCCTACTCGGCTCAGCTGCTCTGGGCTGTGTTTTGAAACACTGCGGATGTAATGATTCTGGGTGGAGGACGTTTAGGAGCCAAATGAGTTTGTGTGAACAAAAGGCAGTCCTCGATCGGGGACTGTCCAGGGCTCTGGGGGAGTTTCATTTCCTTCCTTGTTCTTGCCCTGAAAGGAGCAGCCCTAAGAAAAACCGTACACATTAAGGAGTGTTTAGACTTGAGACCCAATGATCTGATTTTTAAAAACAGATCCCCCTGGAACAGCCTCTGGTAATGAAAAGTATAAAATTCACCAGGCGTCTTATCCTCCCTTCCCTGTGATAGTCAGCTTTTGTCTAGCTGAGCATCCTCTGGGGAGCAAGGCAGGCTTGGGGGACTGAACCGTGACCCGGGGTGGGGCTGGCCTGGAGCCCCTGAGTTTGGGGACAGGCTTCCAGAAACACAATCGCCTCTGAGGTGGCCTGGGGGTACTAAGAAAGGAAGCAGGCCAACCTCGACAGGAGAGGAAGAAGGAGGACTCCGATGTGACTGACCTCGTGCTCCTTGCTTTAAAAATAATTCTATAGGCTTAAAAAAAAAAAAAAAAAAAAAGGCCTTGAGAAAAAGTCCCAGGGTCAGATCAGAAGATTCCCATTCAATTAAGTAAGTAAAATAAGGCTCTCAGCCTCCCTCTGTGGGGTGGGGGACGGCGCTCTCTTGTCTCTGGGCACGTCTATCTGGTGCCCCAGTGTTCTTTGCCCCACTCATCCTTTGAAAATAAACACCCAGCAGAGGGGCTGAAGAGGAGGCTCTTGGGCAGGGGCAGTTTTGAGAAGGGGGCCTGTGGTGCCTGGAAGTGAAGCTGGGGGGAGACAAGGAAGCAGGCCTGTCTCCCCTGTTGTCACCCTAACATTCACTCACACCCAGAGAGGAAGCCCGGTGGCAGAGCTCCACCAAAGGAGGGCCGCCAGCTTGGCAAAACAATAAAAAGGCCAAAGGAAAAACATCCTGGTTCCGAGGAGGAAGAGGGAGGTGGGAGGGAGGCTGGCGGGAGGACGAAATGAGATGCGGCCCTGGGCCTTCACACGCTGTGCGTGGCCCCCTGACTTCGGCTAAGTCCTGCTGTGAATTTGCTCTGTAGCCCTGTGTGACAGGGCCCAGGACTCTAAGGAAATCCAAGCAACATCACTTGTCTGGAAAGTTTACGGTGTTAGAAGATGTACACGGTGGGATGATGCCGCAGCATGGAGGGCCTGCTGAGAGGGGTAGGGGAAGGGAGCAGGGCAGGGCTGTCACGGCCTGTCCCAGGGTGGGGTGCTCTCATGGCCAGCCCCGTGGGAGCCCTTGGGGCTGCATGAATAAAACCTATTTAAAGACCAAAACTTAAAGTTTACTAATAGGCGGGGCACCTGGGTGGCTCAGTTGTTAAGTGTCTGCCTTTGGCTCAGGTCATGATCTCAGGGTCCTGGGATCCAGCCCTGCATCAGGCTTCCTGCTCGGTAGGGAGCCTGCTTCTCCCCCTCCCACTCCCTCTGCTTGTGTTTCCTCTTTTGCCGTGTCTCTCTCTGTAAATAAATAAATAAAATCTTTAAAAAACGAAGTTTACTAATAGGCTTTTACAATTAAGATTGGGAAACTTGACACTCAATTCAAACATAACCAATCTTTCCAATCAGTTGTATGCCCCAGCTAGTTAAGAAAAAGAAAATCAAGGGAGAAGAAAGGAAGAGGGCAGGAAAGAGAAATAAAACAAAAAGGAAAGGGAGAAACCTACAGAGAGAAGAAAAGAGATTAAGGTCAGGGAGACTAATGACCAAAGCAGGGTCATGACAATGATGAAGACAATGATGACCACAGCAGCCCGTCCGAGGCACCATGCCAGGCATTTCACACGGACTGTCCCAGTCAGTCCTCACCACAACCCTGGCAGGTGGGCCCCATTATTACCCCCCATTTTGTTGATAAGGAAACTGAGGTGTCGAGAGAGCAAGTAGATGGCCCAAGATTCCATAGCAAATACTACACTGGGATCCCAGCCCAGGTCTGACTCCAAAGGTCAATCTAAAAAACAACAACAAACAAACAAAAAAACTCCAGAACCCAGAAATTAAAAAAAAAAAAAAAAAAAGAATGAAGGATGGGAAAGGAAAGTGCAAGACAAAGACAAAAAGACAAAGAGCTACAGGGAAATGGCAACCTCGTCTGAAAGGGCAAGCCAGGGAGACACAGACAGGGCTCCCCAGGTGGGCTTCCGGGGCATCTCCCTGAGGATGCCTGGAAGCATCCTCAGCATCAAACTGCCATTTCAGGACCCAAGGCATTCAGGACCGGGGCATCTCCCTGAGGATGCCTGGAAGCATCCTCAGCATCAAACTGCCATTTCAGGACCCAAGTATCACATCTTGGCAGCCTATGGGGCCCACTGTCCAAAAGGAATTAAGTGTATGGACAGGATCAGAAGAAAAAAGCAAGGGAGGGAGGGAAGAGTCGGTAGATCCCATGTGAGCAAGAAAAAGCCGTAAGATAAGGATAGTCGAGGCTCTGAATGTGTGATGGAGAAACTAATCGGACCATAAACAAGCAGAGGGAGGGCAGGT
This sequence comes from Mellivora capensis, assembly GCA_004024625.1. Lineage (NCBI taxonomy): Eukaryota > Metazoa > Chordata > Mammalia > Carnivora > Mustelidae > Mellivora > Mellivora capensis. The sequence continues at coordinate 103,049 of PISX010000911.1, forward strand.
TCTGGGGAAGAAGGGGTGACACGTCTGCGTTTGTAACGGTTATCTATTGTGTTGAGAGTGAACCACAATACACGTATACATGTTTGGCAGGCGGCTGAAGGCAGGGACCTGGGTATCTGGAGAGAAGAAAGGTAGTTGTGGGAATCACCCCCTCAGAGAAAACAGGTGAAGCCATGCTGTGTCTTCCCTCCATGCCTCTGTTTTGTGGTCCTCCCTACCTAAATGCCCTCCCTTTCCTTTGGGCTTCTAGCAAAATCTGACTCTGTGTTCCTCACAACCAGCGAGAGGACACCACTTCCAAGAAGCCTTCCCCAGAGAACTCGCTCCCTCTCAACTACTGTTTTATCTTGTTATACAACTATAATTTATTTGGTCATATTTCTACATCCTTTAGGAGAGACTGGCTCCTGGGAGGTGCTCAATAAATACTCACTAAACTGAGTTGCAGATGAAAGGTCAAGGGCAGGCCTGTGAAGTACATCCCACTTGATAGGAGGGAGAGGAGATGAAAGAGCTAGTCACCCAGACCGGAAGCCGCTGACAGGACAGAGATGGCGGACTGAAAAGAGGCCAGTAAGATTTTCTAGAATGTTCTCTCTCTCTCCCTCCTCTCCTAATTTCTACTCGTCTGCCCACATGTACCTGCTTGCTGAAGACCCTCCTCACCTGGAGTAGTAATAGTAAGGCCCGATGCATGCTTACAACGCCTCTCCACGACAGCATCACTGTGAGGTGGACAGAACTGGTAGTATAATCTTCATTTTTGCAGATATGACAACAGTCTCAGAGACGGGATGCCTGGCCTGTCTTATAGTCAGTTCACTGTATTCTGACTCAAATTACTCGCTGTGTCTGCATTTAAAGTGCATTCACAGTCATAATTATATTTGCTCCTCCTCCTTGATAGCCTTGTCGAGGAAGCAGGAGAAGTATCATTAGCCCCAATTCTAACATAGGGAAAGGAAGACCCAGGGACATGAGGCAGATGCCCCGGGCCACGTAGCTAGAAGGCGAAGGGGTTAAGACCATCAGAGGTCATGAGTTGCCACTGGCATCTCTCTGTCCTAACCCTGCCTGTGGCCACACACAGCACCACGCCGTCACCGCCAGGCATGGCCATATTCTAAATAATTCCCAGTCAACCACAGGAATTCACCTGCCAATGAACATGGTCCTCTTGGAAGAGATCCCATTAAGACCATACTTACTCCAATAACACTGGTACTCCTCAAGCTGTTTCCTAAGATCCTCTCATCTTTAACAGAGCCTAAGGAACAGTCTCGAGTTTCCTGAATAATAACACATTTCCATCCTCTGGTAATGGATTTGGGTTATTCTGGAAACAGACAAAAATCCAAAGCCCAATCTAATGACTGATGCAGGAGACTGAGATACATGATCCCATTTTGGTTCCGGGATGAGGTTTAAGGACAAAGAAAACACCAGTGAGCTGCTGGTGACCCAGGCACTGGCTCCACAGGTCATTCCCAACTCCTTCAAACGCTTTTTGAGGGCTGCGTCAATAACCTCCAAAGATTCTGACCTGAAGGAGGTCTACCCTTTGGCCCCAGAGGTCCTACTCTGATTTTAAAGGCCTATTATTTTTAAGTCACCCCTCACATACTGCTTTTATCGAATCTTAATTAAGCCGGTCTCTTCAGATGATTATGGGTGAGGGCTATATTGGTGGCACTTAGTTTTCCCGACTTCAAGTCTTCAAATCTTGCTCTTTCCTCCCTGCATTGGAAGCTAAGGATGGAGAGAAAGTTCTAGGAATACCAAGAAGTAAGGCTGGCAGGGCCCAGGGTCAGGGTAGGCGGATCAAGGAACAAATGTCCTTGGAAGGTGGACTTGAGCCCTTTGCATTTGAACTTGTCCCCCATCCAATGAACCTGGAGGTGAAGGGCGTATTGTCATCAATACAAAGGTCAGGATAGACAGGCATTGGTTTCAGCAGCATCCCCATGGCCCCAGAATTTACAGAGCTCCCCTGCCCCAGCAACAAGCAATCTGTTTCACAGGGATAGAGGACACTTACATTCCGTAAGTAGGGCCCACTAATAGCCCCTTTGACAGATAAGAAGCCAAAGGCACAGAGAGGCTGAGTAACCCACCAAGGTCCCCCAGCCTGCAAGTCTGAACTAAGGCTGCCTGCCTCCTAAGCCTGGACCTCCCCAGGTCCATGACTGCAAAACCAGAGGACTCTCATCCACACCCTGGCAAAAGATGATTCCAGAACATGTTTCACTGCATAGCACAACAAAAGTCCTGGTGGCCCAGAGGAGACAGGAATGACATTCATGCCCAGGTTGAGCTGTTTCCATCTCCCTCTGCCACTAAGGAAAGGAAAAATGGAGTGGTTTTCAGTACTAGCCTAACTCATGATGATCACTAGTAATAACCTTGTGCAAAGAACAACGTCCAACCATTCCAACCCGATGTCTCTCTCCTGGATTCCGGCTATTCTGTCCTCCAAAGGGACTGCTTCAACGCACACAGGCAAGGACAGCCCAGGGTCAGCCAGTGAGCTTGACCCTGGCCTCCCCCTCTTCTAGTCACCTGTCTTCCTCCTTGGTCTTCATCTCCCAACTTATCAAAGACATTGAGCAGAAATCTGTCACATGTGTCAAATCCGTCTCTGTACTTCCAGTAGCCCAGTTCCTTCCCAGCAGAGACACGGGGGCTGCTGCTATTCAGGGTCTCCAGTGAGATTCAAGTCACCCCTCAAGGCCCCTGCAACCGCAGGAAGGGAGAGCACAGAGCCTGCCTGCCACACCACCTGACCTGGTAACCTTCCTCGAACATTCTTATGTTGTGGGAAAGCCAGGAGAATACCATGAAGCTCAGGTACCCCAGAACCAAAGTATAGCGCAAAAGGAATGTGTCCATTTTTAACAGCGTGTGTGGACTTAGAGATGGGCTTTGCAGCTCCTTAGATCTTCTGACAGGAGCCCTAGGTCATGTGGGAGCTGGTGCTGCTGCAGTATCACCTGGGTAGTGGGTTGCCAGCAGCTAGACAGATGCTTCCTGGGCCAAGGCTGAAGACAGATATAACCCAGTCCTCCTCTCAAGGAGCTAGAGGTTCAGCACGCTCACAGGTGTCCCTCACAGAGGCTCCACAGCTCCCGGACCCTCAGCTAGGAAGCCAGGTGTTGAGTCTCTTCACATGTCAGGCCTGCATCATGGAAGTCAGAACGTATTCACAGGATAAACCTGATAACCTTAGAAATAAGGCTTTCAGCATGGGATGGACCAACACTTTATTTCATAAGTAAGAAAATGGAAGGTCCAGAGCAGGAAGCAATAGGCCCAAAGTTACCCCGAGTCTAAGAGGTCAAGGCCAAGCTTTGACCCTGAACCTTCTGGTGCCTCTGGCCACTCCCATTGCTGAAGCATCACTTCCACAATGAGCTATAGCTCTGTCACTGTTATGGTTGTGAAATTGCTTCCCTGGTTTCCAGAACTTTTCCAGGAACAACTGTGTCTGTGAAATGCAGCCAGTCACATCACTCTGTTGGAAGCATCTGGATTTGTCAGATATCTCCCAATCTAAGGTGACCTCTAATCTTGTACCATGTCCAGAACAAAGAGACCAAAAGTTTCTGAGCACAAAGTAAAATTTACTCACTTTGGCTAGAAATCAACCAGGGTAGATGAGCCAAAAGAGTGAGAGCCCTTCTCCCTACTTAGTTTGGAAATAAGTCCATCATTTAATGAATGAAGAAAGCTTTTTTGAGAGAGAGAGAGAGAAGGAGGGGAGGGGAGGGGAACAGGGAGAGGGAGAAAGAGAGTCCTGAGCAAGCTCCACGCCCAGCACAAAGTACAGGGTTCCATCTCAGGACCCAAGACCATGACCGGAGCTGAAATCAAGAGTCGGGGGCTTAACCAACTGAGCCACCCAGGCACCCCAAGAAAGCTTTATTTTTTTATTTTTTATTTTTTTTAAAGATTTTGTTTATTTATTTGACAGACAGAGATGACAAGCAGGCAGAGGCAGGCAGAGAGAGAGGAGGAAGCAGACTCCCTGCTGAGCAGAGAGCCCGATGCGGGGCTCGATCCCAGGACCCCGAGATCATGACCTGAGCTGAAGGCAGAGGCTTTAACCTGCTGAGCCACCCAGGGCACCCCCCCCAAGAAAGCTTTATAAAGGTCCCTTTAAACCCAGAGAGTCTAGGATTCTCTGAAGGTAAAGAGAATTCTCAAAATGTTCTTACAGACCAAAAACTGAAATCTAATTTTTCCCTGTATGTCACAATTTAAAGGATCAATTATTGCCAATGAAATGACTCTCATTTAGAAAGATACAAGGTCTCTGTGGCATTCTCTTGCCCCACCCCAAATCTTGCATTCCAGTTCTTTCTAAAATACTGTGTTTCCCTTCTGCCTGGCCACTTTGCCCACAGCATTTGGCTCGGCTGCCTTCCTGCCCAGACAGAGCCCCCCTAACACAACATGGCAGAGGGCTGCTGCCCACTCTGGAGGAACCCACCTCCATCAGCGGTGTCCGCCATGTTCCTGCTCGCTGGATGCCCCGCAGGGTGAGTCACCCACCAAAACATCTTCTCTTCAACTTGATTCAGACCACTGAATGAGGTGGAGCCGCAGAAACTTCCAGAAATGTGGTTAGTAGAGAGATGTTATGATTGGCCACACCCAACACACACGCTCGCGCACACACACCAACACACACACACCATTATCTGAAGACATCTGGATAAAAAAGAAAAGGCAGGAGAAATGTACTGTGTTTTAATCAAACTGCCTGGTAATACACAGGGTGTGGTGAGAACTACATAATCATACAATGCTGTTGAAATAATCTGGTACCGTTTGGTAGCAGGGTCAGGAATTTTAACAATTTCCACATCCAGGAACTAACATTAAGCAAATAATCAGAGACAAGTATAAAAACTGATGCACAAATATGCTCATCACAGCATTACTTGTGACGTTAAAAAATTGGAAACAGTTATATAGCCAATAAAGACATAGCTAAAAGTTATAATGGGACAGTATCCTTTCTGGATATCATACGGAAATATACATGTGTCATATATATGGGGGGTTGGGGGGGTGTGTATCCTATTTTTTTTAAGTAAGCTCTACATCGTGGGGCTCAAACTCACAACCCCAAGATCAAGACACGCTTTACGACTGAGCTGGCCAGGCACACCTGTGTATCCTATTTTGAAATATATACTTTTATACTCCTTATAACTGAGAACTATAATAATTGCTAATGTTTTAATATGCTTCTAGTAGTTGGAATATAGGTGATATTTCATTTGCTGCTTTCATTTTTCTGTAACTTCCAAATCGTATATGCTACACATATAAAACTTACATGATCAGAAAAAAAAAGTTATGGTTTTTATTTTATTATTTTTTAATGCTACACTTTTCAAAAGGCAAAGATGACGATGCAGCTTGAAAATACCTCAATGCTCGCACTTTGTCTTCAGCCTCAGTCAAAAATGTCACCTCATGGCCTCACTGTTGACTGACAGCAAGGCAGGCTTCCAGAGGAAACAAATGTCAGAGAGGAGGGGCCCCTGACTGACAGGGAGAGGCATCCTCGCCTTCTGAGGGCTCCTGGGCCAACAAGGGAGAAGGAATGCAAGCAACAGACAAACACACTAGAGACATACATCTAAACCCCGAACTCCAGAGACCCCCTACCACGGCAACACCCCAGCCCAGGCACCCCAGATGATGCAGCCCCTCTGCCGTCTGCACTCTCCCTCGGCTGGAGGAGACCATCCAGTCTGCTGTCCTATTGCACTGAGAGGTAAAGTATGAGGAAGGTATTGCCCATCCCGTGTTCAAAGATCCAAGAACATGAGGACTGCTCCGAGAAATATTACTGCAAGCATGAGTTCTTCTTTCTACCTCCAATTTTTGTATGTGGACCTATTTTCCCTTTATCATAAATGGTTCCTTTTAGCATCCATTTACTCAACAAATACCATGAGTGCTTGCCACATGTCAGGTACTGAACTAGCCCTGCCTTCCACCTTCATTTCCTGCCTTGTCTTCCCAGTCTCCTCCCCACGTCACTCCTCCGCTAAAAACCCTCATAGGGCCAAGCAGAAAATCTGACTGTCCTACTGTGGTTCTCAGGACCCTACATGATCTAGCCACAGCGGCCTTCCTTCTTTCCAATCCCAAGACATGAAAGCTTATTCTGGCCTTTGCACTGGCTGTTCCCTCTGCCTAGAGGACGGTTGCACACACCGTGCACCCAGTCTGCAGGACAGGATGGGATCTAGCATGTTATACGCAACTGCCTGGCATGGTTAGAAGGGGAGGCAGCCAAGAAGAGGCTGGAGAGTCAGCAGGGCAGGGGCTGCAGACCTGGTATCCCAGCAGGGAGTCTGGACTTTTTTATTTTATTTTATTCTAAGTACAATGCAAAGCCCTTGGAGGGTTTCCAGCCTGAGAGTGAGGTGACCTGAATTACATTTAAGAAGATTGCCCTGGGCCCTGTGAACAGGATCAGAGAGAGAGCATGCATGGTGGCAGGGAGAGCAAAACAGAGCCGTGGAAATTGTGAGGGCAGATCTGCGATCTGTGGAGAAGCAGAAGCAACTGGAGTCCCCTCCCTGCTCCCCCAGAACAAAGATGCAGAGGGTGAGGGAAGGAGACACATGCTGAATGCTTGTCAGCTTCTCATTTAAGGCCCTGTCGCCATCATCCTGTTGCCATCATCCCCTCGGACAGGTAATCACCAGGCTCTCTGGCTGTCCTCCTGTAAATGGTCCCTGCTTTGCTCCCTTTCCATGTCCACTGCCCCCATTCTAGTCCATGCCTTCCGTGTTTTCCTCCCAACATGCTGATAAGCTGCCTGCTAGCATTCCCAGATTTCTGAATTAGGTCCCGGACCGTAGGAAGGACAGACCCACGTGTGGTTCTTCTTCGAGCCCCAGCTCCAAGCACAAGGGAACACTGACCAAGCAAACAGTACTGCTCCTTCCTCAAGAGCTCTCAGAGGCTCCTCAGATGAAAACAAACACTGCAAGCAGGCCTTTAAAGCCCTCCACGATCGGCCGGAATCCACCTTTCCAGTCTGGTCTTCACTCCACTGACTCTGGACCCTAACAGGTGCACTCTTCTCTGGACTTCCTGGCTACTGACCAGTTCCAATTGAAAAGTCAAGCTTTTCAGGTGCACCTGCATGGCTCAGTCGGTTAAGCTGATTCAACTCTTGATTTCAGCTCAGGTCACGATCTCAGGATTGTAGGATGGAGCCCCTAGCTGGGCTCCTACTCAGTGGGGAGTCTGCTGCAGATTTTCTCCTTCCCCCTCCCTCTACCCCTCATGACCCCTGCACATTCTCTCTCTCTCTCTCAAATAATTTTTTTTTAAATATTTTATTTATTTGATAGAGAGAAACACAGCCAGAGAGGGAACACAAGCAGGGGGAGTGGGAGAGGGAGAAGCTGGCTTCCCACCGAGCAGGGAGCCTGATGCAGGGCTCGAACCCAGGATTCTGGGATCATGACCCGAGCCGAACGCAGATGCTCAACAACTGAGCCACCCAGGTGCCCCTCTCTCAAATAATTTAAAAAAAAAAGATTTCACTTATTTATTTTACAAAGAGAGAGAGAGTGCGCATAAGTGGTGGGGAGGGGTAGCGGGAAAAGGAGAAGTAGACTCCCTGCTGCACAGGGAGCCCAACATGGGGCTCGATCCCAGGACCCTGGGATGACAACCTGGGCTGAAGGCAGATGCTTAACCAACTGACCCACCCAGGCATCCCTAAAATAAATGAATTTTTTAAGAAGGGAAGGAAAAGGAAAGGAAGGGGAGGGAGTAGGAGTCGGTCTTGAGCTTTGTAGTATGTGGGATTTTGCTGATGCCAATACCCTACCCTCTCTTTGCTCTCCATATCCCAGTCCACACTCTCCTCCTGCCTACGTTTCCGGGCCCCAGCAGCCTCTCCACCTCTCCAGTCACCTCTCTCCACACCATTCCTTCGGTCAGTGTGATCTCCTTGTGACCTTTCTGGATCATTAACACACCATCATTTTACTGGTTCCAGCGTAGATGCTGGTGCCCCAACAAGACTCCCGTCTGTGGGGGGCTCCACATCACCTGGCAGAGCTCCCCGCACACAGAAAGGGCTCTATCAGTGTTTTCTGGTTTACAGATTAGCCAGACTGACACAGCCTGACACATCGGCCTCACTACAACAAAAGAAGAAGGAAAAGCCAGGATAGAAACATCTTTGTTCTGTCTGTGCAAGATGAAGAGGGAATGGGTCGGAGAGGGCATGCACAGCCGTTAGAAAGAAAACGATTTCACCGCTTTTGAATCGGGGTACCATCCAACCTCTCCTCCTAGTAAACGGGGTTGAGTAACAGCTGCCGCATAACATCAGCCACGTTACCAGCACAGAGCCCAGTGAGAACATCATCAACTCATTTCAGCAGGGCCCATAATTAATGGCGTAACCTCTGCCATCAAAATCATATGGACTGGGGCGCCTGGGTGGCTCAGTGGGTTAAAGCCTCTGCCTTCGCTCAGGTCATGATCCCAGGGTCCTGGGATCGAGCCCCACATCGGGCTCTCTGCTCAGCGGGGGGCCTGCTTCCTCCTCTCTCTCTCTGCCTGCCTCTCTGCTTACTTGTGATCTCTCTGACAAATAAATAAATAAAATCTTAAAAAAAAAACACAACCATATGGACTGGCACACAGAGAGGGCACAATCCACCATATCTACATAAAATAACATTTCATACATGTAGACAGACTTAACGGTCTTGTCTTGAGCAATTTCCAAAAAAAATTTTTTTTGTTTGGATCTCTACTCTGCAGGACAACCTATCCCCACCCACCACCACTTCCATCGCCTCCTCCTGCCTCTGTGCCCTGATCTCCAGGAAAGGGCAGGAGCAAGGGACCAAGGAAGAGAGGAAGCAGCATGCTGCCCTGGTCCTGGAGAGCCCATTGAGAAGACTGAGGCTGCACGATACCGTGGTGAGAACAAATGAATCTGGTCAAACCCATCTGAATTCTGGTTCCTCCGTGTACTGTGTGATCCAAGCTCACCAGGCTTCCGTTCCGACCACTGTGAAGGAGCAGTGCTGTCCCTTCCAGGACTTTTTTGAGACTTAAATGGGAAAGCGCCAACCAGACCCCATCGGTGCTCAAAGTCTGCAAGTCCAAGGACAACCCCAAACTGGTCTCCTTCCCTGAAGTGGGGTGGGCAGAGCGTAGCCACGGAAGAAGACAGTAAGCGGCTAACAACCACAACTGCCATCTGTTCTCTGCTCGCTTTGTGAGAATCTCTGAGACGGCAGCAAGTCAGCTCCAAGAACACAGCTCCCAGCCGGCTAAGCAGGGCCGCTGAAGTCACAGGGGACCACACAGGCTCCTTCCCCAGCCCCCCAAGCCTAGGTGTGCAGTCACAGCCCAGCTGGGCACCAGACCTCTTTTGTTCTTCCTCTACCCACACGGTCCAGGTCTTGGGCAGAAAATACCAGTTCAGCATTTGCACGCCCATCAAGGGAAGCAGTAAAAGGGCTCTCGCAAGGTTGAAAGGATGTGGCTTTTAAACATACCACACACACACACACACACAAATGCACGCACGCCACAGAGAATCCCTTTCCCCACATGCTTCCTTCTACTTGGAGCAGCCTGCATCAACGCAACTGGGCTTCTCAGGAATCCCCACCACGAGCCCTCCCAGCCTCAGCACATGCTCTTCCCTCTGGGGCCCCCTCCCGCCCAGACTGGGCCGCTGCCCCGTGTCATGCTTCTCCCTGCAGCTCCAGCTAGTTGGCCTAAAAAGTTAGAGCACTTCAGGGGACAGCTATGTAAGGAGGGGCCGGGCTCACAAGGCTTCCTTTGCTCCAGGGAGCTGCATTTTTCTAAGATTATTATTCCTTGGGCTGGCTGCTCAGCTACTCAGCGTCATTTCCCCTTTGGGTGGGAAAAGTTCTTTCCTTTTGCATTGATTCTCATTAAGACTTAAGCCTTTTTCGTCCCCTTTCATCTGCAGATCTCACCATTAAAGCATGGTCCATGGAGCACACAAAAATCAAGGCATATACACTTAAGCACTCAGAGCTGTGGCTCCGAAGCCCTAAGTTGTTCAGACACACACACACCAAGAAAAAGAAAATCTCTAGGACTTAGCATCTTCTCCATCTCCACCGGCTCAAACACCAGCCACGAATTTCATCTGAACAGTCAGCAGGGTGATAGGTGGGTACACAAGTAGGGGACTTGCCGACGAAGGCAGGCACACACCCCACAGGTGGAACACAAGTACGCTTACTCGGCAGTGAGAGTCCTGCTCTCTGCCAAGAGGAAAGAAGCTAGAAATGGCTCCCAAGGAAGAAAAGGACATCTCTGGCCCCTGCTGTTGACACCCACATATCCAGAAGCCCCAGCCATGAGTGCCGAGCACTGACCACTGGTATGCCCACAGCAGAAAGGGCTGCAGGCAGTTTCCCCAACAATCAAATGAAGCACATTATTCCTAAGACTTGGGGCTCATTACCAGCATGAGTGAGCACCTCCCCCAAACACAAAGACATTACTACAGACTCACAGAAATCACTTACTGCTGGCTCTCTTGTTCATTGCCGTTTCCCCTCTAAGTGACGTTGTTTGAACCACCACTAGAAACCAAGCACAGGTCATGTTGGATCCTCAGCCACAGTTAGTAGCTTCCAGCAGTTCTCTAACAGGTAATCAATTTCCTCTCTTAACCTTGCCTTTCTAACATCCCACCTGAGATCCAGGCTTAGGTCTGCTGAAGAGCAGGCATGACTTGGGTGGGCTTTGTGGGGGGTGCCAGGAGAGACCCACTTAGGTAGGGGAAGTTTTGGACTACTCTGGCTCCTGCTACCTGCTCTGGGGACTCCCACATGCATTCCTCCAAAGCCTCATGCACCCCAGGCCTCCATGGCTCTCAGCTTCCAAATGTATCAAACTGGAAATGTTGCAAGGCCAAGACTAGCAGTGTTACTGCCACACCTAGGAAGAAGTGTGGGTCCCTTAGGGCAGGGGGATGTCCCTAACTAGCAAAAGAGATCAGCCCCAATTCTTACCTGCTGCGTCCCCATAAGCCAGTTCCCTCCACTATCCCTCTGCCTATAAGGCCCAGCTTTCTGTGATGTGTAGGGATACCCAGCTGAAGCCTTATCCAGCCAGTGTCCCCACAAATCAGCATCCCTCCATCCATCCCTAATAAGATGGGACTCTGCAGCTAAGAATGCCTGACCACCAACCAGAGAAACCTGCCCTTGACTTGGGTGTCTCCTCTGGAAGGGCCTCAGTCCCCTGTACTCCATCTCCACTTAGAAAACTCACAACATACTACACAGTGTTCCTTAGTTACTTTTCTAGTGTGGGAAAGCCTGGGAATGTTCTCTTTCATGTTGATTCCTTCCCATGGAACTTAAAACAATGTACGTTGTAAGTCATCTGAAGTCAGAGTCACAGTGGGTATGTCTCTGATTGGTCTTCTAAAGCTTCTTTCTCCCCTCCCTTCCCTTACTCTTCCGAGTTTCTCAGTCTTGGGCCAGTGGCTTAGAAATTCACAAGGACAAGGCATTCTGCAATGATGGGAATACTACTGAACACGGAGTTGAGTTTTTACTGGGGGCCTGACCATTTTTTTTTTTAAACTTTTTTCTTATTTAGGTAGGGGAAGCATCCCTAGGTTCAATGAAGCCAGATAATTCCTACACCAGATAGTGTGTGTGATATGATAAACTTAAATGAAGTGCCAATTAGGAAAAGGAAATCTTCTCAAACTTCACCTAAAATTCAAATCAATGCCGGTGTTGCCAGCAACCTTGCTTTTCCAGAATAACCCTGAGAGGGTATGCCTTGTGTCACTCACAGGAAGGCAGTGGCTAACACCACCACACTGCTGAGTGTTCAAAGCACTTGTCATTTATTTTTACTTTCATTTTGTCATGCCATCACTAGGAGGCTAGGGGGAACAGGAATCATCACTTCCATTTCACAGATGGAGAAACTGAGATCAAAAGCGGTGACATTCCCAAGGTGACAATGGTACTGTGTTTGGAATTCCACTGGGTCCTAACCATTTCTTCCAGATCTAAAGAAGAAAATGCATAAAAAGGTCCAGAGGAGAGGGGGCAGGTCCCTTTCTGAGCAGGATAGGCAGTAGCTATGAATGGCGCAGAGGCCCATTGGGAAAGGAAAGAGGTGGGGGGAGGAAAGGCTCAGGGACAATCCAGTGTCACTGTTTGCCCTGCAGGGGTTTGCCCTTGCAGCCCCCCCCCCCCACACCATCGCCCCATTCCCTCCTCTGCCTTTAGAGTGAACCAGTAGAGCGTTGTGTTTCCAACTACATCCTTTGTCCTTTCCAATATCCTCAAGGCTAGAACCCTTAAAAATCAGGTATTTATATTTAAAAGTTAGGCTCTGTACCTGGAGAGGCCATCTCTGTGTAGCTACAGGAAAAGAAGGGAATTGGGGAATTGACGGGAAGATGTTATCACCTCCGAGGTGGGAGAAGCACTTTTGGAAGGTTTGCGGGGGGGGCGGGGGGGGCGGGGGTCAGTTCTTTTCTATTTTTCAAAGGGAGGTGTTGAGGGGGGAGAGGTCTGGGGTGCACCATGGAAGACAAGTTTTCTTCCAAGGGGTGGGGGGAGAACAGGGCGGTCACACCCCCAGTCCCGCCACTGGCGAAAGCGTCTAGGAAAGGCACTCTCCCGCTCGCCGGCCTCCCAGGCAGCCCACCCCTGGGCCACCCCCCCCTCCTCAAAAACCAGGGACCTGGGCCAGCGGGGGGGCCCCGGCCGGGACCGAGCTCGCAGGAGGGCCTAGGGCGGGGGATGCGGCCCAGAAGCGCGCCCACGCCCCCCAGCTCGAGGCTCCTCGGCGCCCGGCAGTGGCTCTCACTCACCCGCGCTCCCGCCTTGGGGGGCCCGGCGCGAGGGTCCCCGGCGTGCGACGGCGGCCGGCCCGGAGGCCGTGCGGCTGGGGCCGGGGGACGCGAGCCCGCGGCGCTCCCGGGGTGGCGTGGGCGGCGGCGGCGTGGCCGGCAGCTCGCGCTCGGGGCCCGGCTCCCGCGGCCGCGCCAGCCCCGCTCCTGCGAGGGGCGCCCCGCTCGGCGCGCGGAGGGCCGGGGAGGGCGGCCAACCCCGCGTCCCGGGGGCGGCCGGCGGCAGCAGCAGCAGGAGCAGCAGCAGGGGCGGCAGCAGCAGCAGCAGCGGGCGCGGGAGCGGCGGCGAGGCCATGGTGGCGGCGCCCGCCCGCGCTCACATGCCCGGCGCGCGGGGCGGGCGCGGGGCGGCCGCGGGTGCGAGGGAAGCGGGCGGCGGGCGCCGCGCGGGGCCGGGGAAGTGAGCGAAGTAAGGCAGCGAGCGCAGTCCCCGCCTCAAAAGTTGTGGGGAGCCGCGGGCGGGCGGCCGGGGCCCGGCGAGCGGGCGCGGCGGAGGCGGAGGCGGCCCCGGCGCCGCTGCATGCTAATTAGCCCGGGCGGGCCGCGGGCGGGCGGGCGGCTCCTCCTCGGGTTGACATCACCGGCCGAGCGCGGCCGGGCCGGGGGCGGGGAGAGGGCAGGAAGGGGGCGGGGGCCGGCCGGGGACCGCGGGGTGAGGTCCGCACAGCCGGCCAACTTTGGTGTGTGTGTGTGTGTGTGTGTGTGTGTGTGTGACACACACACACACACACACACACACACACGCCTTCCCCACCCCCATTAGGGTTGCTTTGCCATTGGGAGAAAAATCAGAAAAACCGAGTCCTCCCAATCGGGACCGGAATTTCCCAACTCCTTGAATGCCTAGTAAGTGATGTGGTTAGCACTAACCAGATTGTACAAAGTGCTTTGGTGTGTGAGAGAAGTGGAACCTGTTCCCCTCTCCCCACCGCGCCAGGTCACTGCCCCTAGCTAAATGGAACTGCCACCCCTCCCACCATCACCACTCCTCCTCCAGGCCCCAGGGCTGGTGCTGGGTTCGCTGCTGCCAAGCCTAACACCTCATCCTGTGCCCAACGCGGGAGTCACCTTATTCTCCAGAGCCTTCTCAAGCCTGGACTCCATCCCCATGGGACCACTGCCTTTGGCTCACACCAAGAGTTCTGCAGAAATGTCGCCTCCGGGACACCCAAACAGGCCCCCCGGAAAAGGGAAATGAATTCGGGCATGTCTAGGCAAACTCATAATCAGAAAAGGGGTTGCAGATAGAAAATTAAACAAAGGGACACACAGAGATCACTGAATTTTCAATGAATACTTTCAGGGGAGAGATTCAAAGATTCAGTGAAAATAAAATTTCCTGGCAAATAAAGTTCCATTTATGTCCATATCCCTTTCCTTCCCGGTAAATAAAGGATAAAAAATGTCTAAATTTTAGGGACTGCAAGTCTCTTTATTTCTAGGTTGAAGAAAAAGGGGCTCAAAATGGGAAAATAATTTGGTCAAAATTCTGAAGCTAGACCCAAAGATTAAGAGATTTACCTGTGAAGGGTTGTGTGGCATTATTAATTCTGGTCCCACAATTCAGAATTTGCAATAACCTAGTTGATGTCTCAACTGAAATGAATACTGGAGCTCTTGGGAGAATCTCGTCAGTTTCATCAGGGACTCCCCGGCCACCAGATGCTCAGGAAACTATGAGTATGGCCTTCCCTTTCAAGCCTTACTCGCCACCCCACCCCACTTCTTCACTCCTCTCTGCTGTCTCCAGAGCTCCATGACCCCCACCTCCAGGGCAATGAGCAGATCATGGTGTCCAGAGCAGCTGCAGATGGAACTAGGCCCACTTTCTAGTGATTCAGTCCAAATGAGTCACTTGGCAGAAAACATAAAGGATGCCGTGTATAAACAACTTCACCTTAAACAGGGGAGTGGGGAGTAACCATTTGGGTTTATTTTATTTCATTTGTAAAGAACCACAAAACAAACCCAACTTGCCAGGGCTCTCACATGGAATTTCCAGGTCTTTCCAAGAAAGGACCATACAATGATCCCCCGTAAGTAACTTGGTTTGCTCTCATGGCCCCAGCTCAGCTTCTTAGGATCCTACGCTCATATTAACAGTCAGAGCTGCCCAGCTGCCCAGATGCAGCCAGACAAGCCCCAACAGGCCAAGACACTGTGCTCGGAGGTTCTGGTCACCACCACACCCTCCCTTCCTTCTTACTCTTCACATAGCACAGGTTGCCCTCCCTGGCAACCAGTGACATTCAAGGGTTTAATGGCCCTTACAGGGTTCTTGTGTGGATTCAGAGATCCCTAGGGAGTCTGCATTGACTACCAAGGCCTAAGGAGCAAACATGCACCTGGGACATGTCCCTTCCTTCTAGGCATCCCAGATCGTCTCTCCCTAATCTTCTCTTTGTCTTCTAAGAGAAATAGCCAAACTCACATCAGCTGGGAAGTGCTTCCTCTGGGGATGAGAAAGGGGAGACCCAGGAGAATGTGGAAAGATTGATCACAGTGAAATGGCTCTGGGCACTTTTCTATCACCTTCTAGGACTAAAGAAGAGAAAACAGCAAGAGAAAGTTGGAGGCAGAGAGAACCTTAGAAAGAATAGTTAGCTGGGCCTTCCTGACTTGACCGCTGTTTAACTGTGTGGTCCAAACCTCAGTCCCCTCATCTGTAAAATGAAGATTACCTGAGATGATTGCTAAGGATGTGCTCCAGCTCTGGTGTTTTACAGTTCAGTAAAGATCTTCTGACACCGTAGCAAGGAGGCAAGAGACAGGCGTTTAAGGACATTTGTGGTGTTTTCTGCCCAGGGATATAAAAATTGAAACATGATTTTTGGTCACCGTGGATGGATTGGAGCCAGGGGAGAAATCAGATGATATCTCAGATCCATCCCAGCCCTGGGCATCTACTGACCTAAAATGAATCGGTTGAGGAGCCGGCTTGGACCCAGTTCCCAGACTGACTGAGGCAGGAGCCAGACATTCCTAACCTCTCCAGAGGTGGGAGTGGGGACCCTCCAAAGCGGTCGACAGCGATCTCCGCAGTCAGCCTGTGTCTTCACCACCCAAAGATGCCTGTAGTGGGAGCTTTGCAGGGGCTTATCCGGCTGCTGTGTGAGCTAGATTGGGTTTAGGCCAGACTGCAATACTGAATCGGCCTCCCCCAAATGCTGCAGCTTTGCGTGACCAGTGTTTTATTCTTCTGGTTCTCTTAGCAGCCATAGGCACTCAGGTGAGCGTGTGGCTCTTCTCCACACGGCGTTCCCAGGACCCACATGATGGCTGCTCTGTCCTTCTCTAATGTATGGTTTCCGAAGTTGCCCTCGGAATTGACATCCCAGTCTGCCAGAAGTCAAAAGAACATGGAAAGAACATGGAGATGTGAGCACGGGAGGTTTGAAAGGGCTGGGCCTGAACGTGCCATGCGGCCCTTCCTCTCACATCCTACCAGAAAAAACATTTGTCACGTGGCTCCCCAAACTGCAAAGGAGTCTGGGAAATAGAGCCTAGGCATAGAGACGAAGAAGGGGAAAAGGGATCTGGGTAGACAGCTAGCAGTCTCTGCCCTACTATTCACTATCAGTAGGGCAGGGAAAGGAAAGGAAGGGCAAAGGAGATTCATTGCTCTGGCCTCAGTTTCCTCCTGCCTAAAACAAGGTTATTGAGTCAGATGATCTCTGAGGGCCCATCTGCGTTAGCATTCTGTGGTTCCAAGAGTGATGAAATGTCCTTCTGCACCAAAGTAAACAAGCCTGCAGATTCCTGCTGCAGCTCGTCCTCGGCCTGGGGAGTTCTCCTCTGCCAACTGGTGTGGTTGGCGGATCCTGGAGAGAGGGCCTTGGGTTCCCTCCAAGTTCTGTTCCCAAGCTATTCTCACTCCCTGGCCAAGTCCAGTGATCTCCATTGACCTCAGTCTCCCCACCTGTAGAGTGGGGAGAGAAATCATTACCCTTTGCTGCTTCCCCGGGTTGGTCTGAGGATACGATGAGGTCACCGTCCGGAAGGCACAGGATTCTTCTGACTGAAGCACTCCACACTGTAACCAGAGCCTTTAACAACATTGCACCCTGAACAGGCCTGAAGTGTGCCCAGCTCCTGAGGACAGCGCCCTGTAGAATTCATGGCAGTGTGGGGTGGCATGGCCATGGCTGGGGTGCAGGGGCAGCTGCAGAGCAGTGACTTCCCAGGACCAGGATCCTTGAGGGCTGATATCAGCCAACAGACACCTGCACAGAGTTTCATCCGGGGGTGGTGGGCTGGGCCCAGGCAGCACCGTCTCCTCTGGCCTCTGCCATGTGCTCATTGCTCCATTACACCCTGAGTCTGTTTAGTCATCCTCTCATCTGCTTTACCCTCCCACCCCCAATTTGTGAGCTGCTTTCTGGGAAGTTCCATGCCTCATTCATCTTTGTATTCCCAGAATCCAACATACTACCTTCTTTCTTTTATTTAGTCATTCAACAAATATTTACTAAGCGACTACTCTGTGCCTAGGATTGTTCTGGTTTTTGGGTGAGTCTCAGACCTCATAGACCTTAAAGGTTTGCAGAAGACAGACAGTAATCAAAAGAACATAAACGGAAGCTTGTCACTGTGGAAAGTGCCCTAAAAGAGAATACTTGTTTTGGGGGGGGGGGGTCTTTGATATCCCTGTAAACATGAGATTGAGCCACCATCTGAAAGCTGTGCAGGCCATTAATATGCAGGCTGAAAATCAGGCAAGGGAGAGTAGGGACAGTATGTGCAAAGGTCCTGAGGCAGGAAGAATTGAGATACATTTAAAAGACCAAAAGAAAACCCATGTGGCTGGAGCACAGGAGAGAAAGAGTGTGGAGGGAAGTGAGGTTGGAGATCCTGATAGCAACCAGGTCCCACAGACCCTCACAGCCCATTTTAAAGGTTTTTGCTTTACCTTACAAATTTAGGAAAGCCATCTTAAGGTTTCAAGTTGGGGAGGTAGGGTAAGGTGGGAGTAGAGAAGAGAAAGGGATGAGGATTGACATGAATTGCAATTGGAAATCATTATTCTGGCTATGATATGGGGGATGACTTAGAAAGACATGAGAGCTGATGCCTGAACTCTTGGAGTCCAAGTGAGAAATGATCATTCTTGGAAAAGGGTGATAGAAAACAGTGCACAGAAGAATATGGACTTGAGATTGTAGGAGGCAAAATCCACAAGGTATGTTGATGGATGTGGAGGATGTGGGAGAAGAGGTCAAAGATTTCCCGAGTTTCCGACCTTTATGTTTGGATGGATGGTAGCACTATTCCCAAGGAGAGGGAACGGTGGAGGAGAACTGGATCCTTGCGGTTAAGATCATGAACTTTGTTTTGGACTTGGGTCTGGGTGACTCTGACACGTGTGAGTGACAATGTCAAGTGTGCCTTCAGATGTGCAGATGTGGAGCTGAGAGGAGAGGTCCAGATCTGCCTACAAGGGAATGAGAGCACCAAGAATAGAGAACACTCTAGTAAGTGAAGAGAGCCTAAAAATGAGCCCTGGTGCCGCAACAAGAAATGGCTGGGGTGAGGAGACTGAGCCGGGAGGAGCCGGGGCAAGAGCCACACAGATGTGGGAGGAAGCCCAGGAAAAGGTCATGTCACTGGAGCAAAGGGAAGGAGGTGGTGGTTCACAGTGACAGAAGGTCAAGTAAGGTGATGACTGAAAACACCCATTGGCTTTAGCAACACGGAAGTCCCCCGTGGCCATAATAAGGAAGGTGTCGGAGTAGCAATTGGAGCAGACGCAGCAAAAGAGCGAGTAGGGAGGAGCGGGAGACGAAGAAATGAAGTCTCTAGAGAGTCTGGCTTTGAAGGGGAAGAATGAGTCAGGATAGCAACCACGGGGGAATGAAGGAGTAGGGCAGTTTTTCTTGCTTTTAGGGGAAGAATTTGAACGTGGAAAGGGTGTACACGGGAGGGAGAAAATCAAAGCTCTAAGAAAGAGAAAAGGTGGTTGGCAGGATAAAGGGTTCTGAGACTCGGAAGCGCTGGCAGAGGGACTGGCCTTGGAGGGAGGGCGAGAAGAGAGGGTGGCACAGCGAAGGGGTCTGGGTTTCCGGCTGAGGACTTCGATTTTCTTTGTAAAATAGCAAATACAAGGGTATCTGCTAAGGGTGGAGGGACTGGAGTGGGGGCAGGGGAGCTGAGGGATTGGAAGTCTGGAGGAACACGAATATAATTTCTCTCCCACGGCTGCTATAGCAGAGTGCCACAAACATGGTAGAGTAAAACAACAGAAACGTATCCTCCCTCAGATCTGGAGGTCCCAAGTTCAAAACCAAGGTGTCAGGGGGGCCACGTTCTCCCCGAAGGCTCTAGGAGAGAATTCTTCCTTGCATTGTCCTAATTTTTGCTGGTTGCCGGCGAGCCTTGGTGCTCCTTGGCGTGTCCGCACATCGCTCTGGTCACATGGCCTTCGCCCCTTCACGTGTGTCTGTTTCTGTGTCTTCACATGGCCTTCTTCTCAGCACAACAGTCTTTGGATTTAGGCCCAGCCTAATTCGGGATAATCTCCTTTTAACTTGATTATGTCTGCAAAGACCTTTTCAAGTAAAGTCACATTCGCAGAGACTGGGGTTAGGACTTGAACATATCTTTTTGGGGACACAGTTCCACCCACCACAATGAAGAAGTTTGGAAATCAGACAATGAGTGTGAGAAATGTGCTAGAATGCCCAGCCCATTCAAGGGCTCACAGAAATTACTGAAGAGTGCCCAGTAGCACGAGCCGTTCCCAACTTGCCTCTCTTTGCTGACCAGTGTCCAGCATCCCTGGCCTGAGCAGGGGCACCACTTTGGGGTAGATTCCCTCCCACCAGGAACAAAGACTTCTGACCTCACATGACCTCCCCTTCCTGTCCAGTCTCTACATCCCACTCAGTACAAGAACCCTTTCAGACAGAAGCTGCTGACCCTGGCAACACTGGGGGTTACAATAGAGGAGAGAGAATTCAAGCCCCACCCTCCCACCAGCAGCATTTTGCTCAGAGCCCCGGAAACAGAGTGCCTTGGGATTTTGACAAAAGAACTAAAAGAGCAAACCCATCTCCCTATTTTTGACCTCTCAGGAGAAGCCTTACTGTCCCCTTTCTGCCATATCAGGAATGGTTTCATGTTGTCTGGGTGAGCCGGGCTGCTTGCCGGACCCCAGGCCTAGGGAGCCCTCACTCTGCCTCCACCCGCTGGTGTGTTTGCCTTGAAGGCCAAGGTGAGCCATAAACACCACAGTCCTGCTGCAGACTGCCGGGACCTCCTCCAGGGAGGAAGGCTTGCTCACAGCTTGGCCAGGCTCCCAAGCATCACGTACAGCAACCCGGAGTAATCACTTAGACAGCTTGGGGTGGGTCCTCGAATGACCTTCCGTTTCTTGTCTGCCCATCTGAAAGGACCATTCCATTCCAAACAACATTCCTCCGATAAAATCGGTTACACACTGTAAACGTCAATGAGCCAGGAACATTCTCCGACGCAATAGGATTCTGATAAAGCGGTCTTATTTTGCAAAATCTTCCAGCATGAAAAGTCCTCCCCGGAGCAAGCAGGGAAATTCCTAGGATGCCAGGACACTGGGCAAAGTGGCAGGGGGCCCAGGGGAAGAGCAGAAAACTCAGAGGTGAACTTCCCACGGAGGGCAGAGGAGCCTGGGTCTTCAGATATCCTCTCATTCAGATAAGAAGTTGACAATTACTGGATGAGCACATCCCAGGGGCTGTGCCCTGATCCGGAGTCACTGGGGAGGCACTGCAATTGCCAAGCTGCCTTGTCTTTTAACAGGCAGCCACAACCCACAGTCTGGCTGGTGATCAGGGGCAACGTCCCCCTTCTCAGTTGGACCCCCCCCCCACTACCCCCCTGCCACTCCTCTTTGCCTTGCTCTCTGAGGCTAGGGGTTTTCACCTGCCTAACCCCTGGCACCCTCCCCCCACTTTTTTTGGTCTTTCTCTGTTGCTTTGTGTCCCTGGATATCTCCTCTATGGGGCTGTTTCTGCTTCTTTCTGTCTCTTCTCCACATCTCACTTGACATCCCTGAGTGTCTCTCAACCCATCCATTTTTCTACTTCTCCATTGGGGGTTTGGTTGTTGTTGTTTTTTTTTCTCTTTGTATGGTTTTCTTCCAATCAACTCACGCCCAGTGTTTCTCTCCTTCTCTGTTCTGTTTCTTCTCTCTAACAAACTGTTACATAGAACTAAAGGCGTTTAAAAAAAATATTTGTAGAATCAACTTTTACATTCCCTGGGTTTTATATTTAAAATTGGTTGAAGAATCTGTGTACTTCTCTGTGTTGTCTGAATTTCTCCCAAGATCATGAGCAACTATTTGAAATCTTTTATTAAAATGGGATATACATAGAAAAAAGTACACCCGTGGCATGCCATAAACGTGTCCCGCAGAGCTCAACGAATTTCCCTCATAGAATGCTTGTATCCTCAGCACTCAGAGGGAAAGACACCTGTGTTCCCTTCCACTCTCTGCCCCTGTGGGTCACTGCCATCCTGACTTCTCTCAGTATGGGTTAAACTAAATAGCAGTTACATTAGGAGTCTCTTGATTTATCTGTTTTTAAAATTGGCAAAAAAGGAACATTTGAACCTGTGACTTTCATTAGAACCACTGTCTAATCTTTGGTTCACTGTGGACCATAAAAGGTAAGTAAAGGCCTCAAAGATAACAAATACTAGGTAAAAGATAATAAATGTCTCAAGATGTCCTGTTTCCAAAGGTCTTTGTTTCACAGGAGCAAGTGGAGACGTGGCCTGCGACACTGTTTGTTCGTTCTAAGTATCCCTGACAGTCAAGCGTCCTCATTTCAGGGAGCAATAAAAACGCCACTGACAAGGCTTCGGGGACCTGAACGATAGGCCCGTGGAAGACCCATAGAAGGCCAAGTTGGGACTTATCTTCAGACAGCAGCCCAGTGCCCTGTCCACTCCTCTGTACCGTCCCCACTTCATAAGGAGAGAACTGGAAGTTCTCTAGAGTGTGGGACCGGAAATACGGCTGCATGTCTGCGGCAGGGCAGAGCCCATCTAAGGCCCTACGCTCCGGGCCAACGTGCGGTCATTGTTGGTGTAGGGCAGCTGCTGCGGCCCCAGTGTGGGGAGGCAGCCTGGGTACCCGCTGTAAGTGCCACCCAGCCCTTCCTCCTCCCCACCCAACCCGACAGACCCTGTGCTCCGAGGCTCGCACCCTGAGGGAGCAGCCCCACACTGCCGGTCCAGCTCAGTGCTCTGAGGGTGCACACCACCGACAGGATCCCTGCCCTCGTCTGGTGGGGAGAGGAGGGTGGTCTGCGTGAAGAGGCCGCATGTGTGAGAAGGGTACCGAGTGGGAACTCCTATGCAGACAGAGAAATAGATGGGAGTCTTGAAAACGAGGCATCAGGCCGGTGGTCCTCAAACCTGGCTGGATAGGAGAATTGCCAGGGGAGCCTTTACAAAATGGCGGTCCCTAGAACCTACGCGCCTAATCAGAGTCTCTCGGTAGGGCCGGGCCCTTAGGAGTCTCCATGAAGCTCCCAGGTGATTCTAACGTGCATCCAGGGTAGAGAACCACTGCCTTAAACTTCATGTAGTGGGACACAGAGACCGAGTGGAAGCTTTCCGCAGTAGAGGGATGTGATCAAAATGATGGCTCGACAAAGCATCTTTAAAAATATAGACTTTTGGGCCACGTGAATGGCTCAGTCAGTTAAGTATGTGACTCTTGTTCTCAGCTCAGGTCTTGATCTTAGGGTCATGATTTCAAGCCCCAAGTTGGGCTCCACACTGGGCATGGAGCCTACTTAGGAAGCGGGGGGGCTGGTTAATTGGAGGGGGAGATGAACCGTGAGAGACTATGGAGTCCAGGAAACAAACTGAGTGTTTTAGAAGGGGAAGGGGGTGGGGGGATGGGTTAGCCCGGTGATGGGCATTAAGGAGGGCATGGATTGCATGGAACAATGGGTGTTATACGCAAACAATGAATCATGGAACACTGCATCAGAAACTAATGATGTACTGTATGGTGACTAACATAACAAAATGCATTCTTTATATAAATGCATAACAAAATGCAACAAAAATGCAAAAAAATAAAAACGAAACAAAACAACGAAACAACCCCAAACTTTCTGTGACATTGAAAAGCTGAAAGAATTCATCACCAGAATACCAGAACTGCAAAAATCTTAAAAAGAAGTCCTCCAGTAAAAAAGTGTTAGGTGGAACTCCATCATACACACAGGATTTAGGAGCACCAGAAATGGTAATTATGCACTACCAGTGCTAGACATCGCCACACCAAGACGTCCTGGCTCCAAGGAATAACACCTGGGTCTCATCTTCATTCTCCCCCATTCCTGGATGCCTGAAAGGACACATACACCACAGCACGATCCTTAAAAAAAAAAAAAAAAACCCAGACTCCAAATAAAGACAAAACTCATGCTCCTTTCCTTTCTGAGTCTCCCAGTCCCTTTGTCTGTATCTGCTCTCTCTATAGCTTCAGTAAATTTACTCTCACTTAAAAAAAAAAAGTGGCTTGAGAAATATTTATTGAGCACCTACTCTGTACAAGCAGGCACCATACCAGGCTCTGGGTACACAGAGATGAGGACAATACGTATAGTCCCTGCCCTTGTCTATCCAGCAGATTAGAAGAAAATACAGATCCACAAATAAGTATAACATGCCATTTTACAAAAGCCTGAAGCAAGTCCTCTAAGAACATTGAGGATTTGCTGGAGAAAGCTTTCTAGAGAGGTGACATCAGAATTCTTTCCCGAGGGGGTTTGCCAAACAAAGCAAACAGCAGAGAATGTTGTAAGTGGAAGAAGGAGTATGACATGGGTGCTGAGTGCCACAGAGACCCTGTGTTCAGTATGACACAGGGAGTGTGGGGGAGGACTCTGGAAAGAATGGTGAAGGCAAACACCAAGCATCTGATTCCACATGAGCTCCCGGTATTTGAAAACCGAACAGAGAAGCGGGGGAGGGAGGGACACCAGTCAGGAGCCTCTGTAGTGATCCAGAGTGATGTAGGGCTGGACCAAAGAATTAATGGTGGGAATGAAGAAGAGAGCAACCCAAGAAGGTAGCAGGGTTTGGTAACAGAACAGATGTAAGGAGAAAGAGAGAAACAACTAATCCGAGACAGCAGGAGAACAGGAGAACGCGGCCTTAGCACAGATGGAATATCAGGTAACATTATATGAATCTCCCGGAACTCTGGGACCCCCGTACGGAGATGTGTTTAAAGGGCTGACGGAAGGGCAGACGCCGGAGCTGGATGGTGGAAGGCAAAGAGGGAAAGTGCGGGGAGAGAAAGTGAGATGTCCAGGTGTAAACATCTATACCAGTTATTTGGCCCAAAAGAAAAAGGGCGTGGGATGCCACAGACCAGGCACCGGTGTGTATTAGCCAGGGCTGACCTGTGGGTGGTGGAAACAGGAGGAATAAGGAGGAAAAGGAGCTAGGTCCATGAGGTACAGAAGGATGGCTTACAACAGAGAGGGGGAGTTGACCTTTAGGAAGGAAGGGCACTTCTTCACAGAGAGACAGATGTCTGAGAAAACTCATTCCCAAGGGCTTGGATCCAGGCCAAAACTCTCAAAAGCAGGGGCTGGGAAACTTTTTCTGGAAAGGGCCGGATGGTCAGTGTTTGAGGCTTTGTGGGCCATGTGGTGTCTGCCACAGGTGCTCAACTCCGTGACCACGACCAAAAACGGCCATAGACAATATGTGACCCCATGAGCACAGCTGTGTTTCAATAAAACTTTATTTAAAAACAGGTGGTGGTTAAAATGGTTAATTTCATTTCACATGAATTTCACCTCAGTTAAAAACAACAAGCTCTGGCCTCGATTTGACTCACGGGGCTACGGTCTGCCAGTGCTGCCTGCTCTAGAAGTAAAAGATGAGCAGCTGGGAGCTTCCAGAGAGATTGGATCTGGACTGTCCTCCACAGGGACTGTGGACAGTGACCGAGGGATGATCTGAGTTCAAATCCAGACTGGCCACTGCCTAGCTATGGGATCTGGAGTAGAATACTTTCCTGAGCCTCAGTTTCTTCGTTTGTAAAATGGGGGAAATAGTGCCTACCTCACTGGGCTGTTCCGAGGATCATATGGGACAAAGAATATGGGTGTCTATATGAATAGACATGTAATAATAATGAATAATAAATGAATGCCCAGCTCAGGAAAGATTTTCTTATTTAATCTTCAAGGATTGACCATGAATTGCAGGACCCCAGCTGCAGATAAACACCACGACCACAGAGCCCTAGCATCCTGAGAGGTGGGACTGGAAGGAAGGGAGCATGTGGGGGCAGAGGTGGAAGGTAAGGGGAGGGTTGTACCCACTAACAAAGACAACAAAATGTGTATACCCAATTCTAGAGATAACAGACCTACAGCTGCAAACACACACACACACACACACACACACACACACCTGTACGCAGACGTGTGCACACGAGGCGATGTAGCCCAACTCCACTGTTCTTAGTGGGACAAGATTCTGAGGCGTTTGTCTCTGGCTAATCAGTGCTGCCCATGGGGAAGGGGCTCCCCACAGTGCGGTTTATGGGACCCCAGCATGGACCAGCATGCCTCCCCAGCAGACATCCCATGAAGCCCTGGCCTGGGAGGGCTACTGCCCACCACACAGCCTGGAGCTCATAAAGACAGCTAGTCCCAGGTTCACGTTAGCCCAAAGCCTTTCCACCTGGGCTGCTCAAACTTTCGAGCATCACCTGGGGGTGGGAGGGGAGGTTGCTTAAAAATGTATGTTTCTTGGCTGATTTAGGAGGTCTGGGAAGGGCCCGGGAATCTGCATTCAGCAAAAAAAATCCCAAGTGATTTCTTATATTTGTGAGCTGAGGACCACACTTTCAGAAATAAGGCTTGACCCCCCTCACCCATGAATGCAGCTGTATGATGGAACAATGGGCTCCCCAAATTCATTCCTGGAACTGCAGCCATAAAACATGGCCCACCCCTATGTCTTATGCTTCTTCCTACTGCTCATAAGGAAAAGGTAAGCTCAGGTCTGGTGTCTTGGGGTAACATGATTAATTCTAAAACAGACATGAAGATTTTCCAAGGCATGGAGTTTAACCCGAAAAATAAAACGTGAGTCCAGAGAAGAGCTAATCTAGTCTCTTCAGTCTAATAAAAATCTTGCCGGTAATTACTCTTCCCAGAGCACTTTGGTTGAAACATCCAAGTGTAGTCTGTTCCAAGCCCAGTTCCTCCCTTCCTGGCCATCCAAGAAGTCTGTGCCCAATTCCTGCTTCTTCATCCCAGAACATTCTTCTTCCAGCACCTACGGACTGAGCTGCAGAAGCAACGGCTGTCATCTGGTTTCACAGTGTCTGATTTTTTTTAAGTGCTTTGCACACGCAGACATTCAATAAACACTTACTAAGCGAGCGACTGAACAAATCCATGATAGGTTGCATGGGTTGACAGCACAGGAAAAGTATTTAAAACCCCAAATTGGGATGATTTGTTAGTGAAGATATGCCTGTACTCCTGAAGGTCTTTCAATCTGGTCAGGCAAAAAAGACCAACACAGATCATGAATAAAAGTGTACAAAGCATAGCCACCATCCCTCACCACACACACGTGCACACACACGCACACACACACATATGCACACCCACACAATTTATCTAAATAAATGCTATCAAGTCAGCACTTTGAGAGGTCTTGTCAGTCCTCAAAATGTGTTATGTTGAGATCCTAACTTTGGAAATGGCCTCAAGAGTCAGTTGACTTTGTGGTCACACTTCATTTTTGGCCCAAAGAAGAAAATGTAGCTTAATTGCTCCCCTTACTCCCAGATCGGGTTCCTAGTGGTTATAGATGATCCCAGAAATTCAATGAACCCTCAAGGGACAAAGACTTGCCATTCATTAGAATATTCAAGGGCTCTGAAGAAAACACTGAGAATGGAATTCTACACACAGTTTAAGGAATGGCAGAATCATTGGCTTAAGCGTAAGAAACCAGCACAGAACAGATCAGGAGACAGCACTCATTTGCCATCAATAAGGAACTCATCACAGCTGTTCCCGTCTCCAGCACAGTGGCAGGGAGTCACAGAGAGTGACCAGGGCCCACCAAACCTGGTTCCTCTTCTTCCTGAACCTCTTCTTCCTGAAATACAGCTGTTCTGTATTTCTCAGCCAGTCTTTCATTTAGACTGTCTGTATGTCTAGTGCTGGCCAATGGAAAACAAGAGGAAGTGATATGAGCCCATTTAGCCCTGGGCCCTAAAACTTCTAGGGCCCCCTTCCCAGGTCCCTTTCTTCCACCTGCCAGCTGGATGTTGAGAATTCAAGGGGAAGACTCTGCCTGCCTAGACAATGCTCAGCTACTAAACAGGAGGCTAGGTCCCTGAATGATGGGGAAGAGGACTCCCACCCCCTTCTGATTTGCATCAGACTGGAACATGAGCCAGAAATAAATCTCTGAAGTGTTAGGTCAATGCAATTTGGGGGCTGCTTGTTATAGCAGCAAATCGAGCCCTACTAATACACACAGAGTTACACAGAATACCCCATCTGACAAGCAGCCCAATTCGAAATTGACACTGCCATTTGGAGCATCTGTCCTTGTGACTTTCAGTTTGCAGTTCATATATGAAAGCAGGGCTGTTTTCTCCCATCTTCATTCAGCCTCTTACCACATAGACTGCATGTCACATTGCAAAGATCAGTGTTCATCAAGCCTGCTTGCTGCTGCTGGGATGCAGCTGCTAATCCTTTGAAATGTCACTCACGGTCCAGGCTTCCCAAAGTTAACCTGATGTGGACCACGTGGCCCCTATTGTAAACGAGACTTCACATTTGGTGAGTACAGCTTCTTTAGGGGGAAAAAAAAAACCCAGGCTCTCCATTACAGACTCCCCTGTATAGAATTGCTTCTGCTTCTTTTAGAAGGAGGCTGTGGCTGCCCTCACCTCAGGGAATGGCAGTGAGGAGTCGACTGCTATCCGTCCTCCACTCACTCCCAGCCCATCAGACTAGGCAACAGAGAAAGGGCACCAGCCCCGATGGGCTGCCTGCCCAGGAGCACAGCCAACTGGGGACCCCCTGATGCTGGGGGGGCTTTCTTGCCACCTGCTTTGCCTCTTATTTGAATGTGACCTTCTCCCCAAGAAGAGGACCTTGACAAGAGTCTGAGGCTTACGCCTCCACTCACTGCCTCAAACGGACAAATGGGCATCTATTTCTGCTCATGAGCTCCCTTCAAGGAACCCAGGCACATCTTCCAGATGTGGGGATGCCGAGGAATGTGTTGTTTGGAATGTTCTGTGACATTCTGATGACACATCTGTGACATCAGTGAGTACTGACTTCTGCATTACCCATCTGAGGAGAAGAGCAAATAGTCCAGAATTCCCACTGCCGCCCCCACATACACACACCCATGTAACCACCACATCTGATCCTGTCCTCTTGGGCTCTGTGTGGACACTGAGGGGATAAGACCCAGCAGGAGAGTGGGTTATTTGCTCTAGAGGGAAGCCCTGGTTCAAAAGAAAGGAGAGTGAGTAGGGTTTTGATGTTTAAGAGAAATTCCCAATGCTCTGGGAAGGGAAGGGAGAAGCCCAAGAGGAGAAGTGGTGTAGGAATGTGGCTGAAGAGTCTGAGAAGCTGAGGGGCTGTGGGGGAAGAGGCAGAACTGAAGTGGTGGGAGGCCGGCTCTCCTGGCTCTTGTGCGTGAGCAGAGTTCCCGCTACTGGCTGGTGAGGGTGTCCCGCTATGTCTGTGGCTGACAAGATCCAGTGTGGCCTGCTGAAGCTGTGGGACTCCAGTCTGCTCTGAAGTTTCAGGCTCGCAGATGCCAAGAATCACTGCAGCGATGGGTAGACTTGTTTCTTCCTTTCTGTGTTCCCCGTGGCGAGTGATGTGGCATCAGCAGGGGCGGTAGAACATTCTTATGCCGCCTCCTCCGCCTTCATTTCCTCCCAAATAAGGCACATCTCATCTTAATTTGGAGCCTGCAACACCACTCGGAGGCAGGCAAAATTAGAATTCCCATTCCACAGAGAAGGAAATCGAGGATCGGAGAGGTTCAGAAGGCTGCCTGAGGTCGCAGAGCTAGCAAGGGGTACAGCCAGGATTCGCACCAAGGTGGGTTTACCTGAATCCCACGAATTTGCAACTACACCAAACTCCCTCCAGGTGAGTCCACTTAAAAGGCAAAGGAAGGAAGAAGCGTGGTGGGGTTGGAGGTGAGACCTGCCTTCTCTTGCTTTGCTCCTTCTCTCTCATCTGTCTTCAAACCTCATTCTGTTGGTTCACAAGCTTTCCATATCCTCTGCCCAACCTCGTTCAAAAGCTTCCCCAAGAATGCAAGCTGGTGCAACCACTCTGGAAAACAGCAGGAAGGTTCCTCAAAAAGTTGAAAATAGAGCTACTCTACCACCCAGCAATAGCACTACTGGGTATTTACCCTAAAGATACAAACGTAGTGATCCAAAGGGGCACGTGCACCTGAATGTTTATAGCAGCAATGTCTACAATAGCCAAACTGTGGAAAGAACCTAGATGTCCATCAACAGATGAATGGATAAAGAAGATGTGGTATATATATACACAATGGAATACTATGCAGCCATCAAAAGAAATGAAATCTTGCCATCTGTGATGACGTGGAAGGAACTAGAGGGTATTATGCTTAGTGAAATAAGTCAATTGGAGAAAGGCAATTTCATATGATCTCCCTGAAATGAGGAAGTTGAGAGGCAACGTGAGGGGTTTGGGGGGTAGGAAAAGAACAAATGAAACAAGATGGGACCGGGAGGGAGACAAACCGTAAGAGACTCTTAATGTCACAAAACAAACTGAGGGGGTAGGGGGTAGGGAAAGGGTGTTTGGGTAATGGACATTGGGGAGGGTATGTGCTATGGTGAGTGCTGTGAAGTGTGTAAACCTGGCGATTCACAGACCTGTACCCCTGGGGCTAATAATACATTATATGTTTATTTAAAAAAAAAAAAAAAAGCTTCCCCAAGAAGTCCCCCGGATGTCTTCCTCCCTCCACGCCTCCTCGGCACGTGTGAGGTGACTCGCAGTGAGTCGTCCCGCGGGATGCTGCAGGCTCTGTCGCCGTGCCTCGGCTGTCCCCCTGCGCACCTCCCCCGGCTCCCCGGCCCTCACGGATGGCCCGGAACTTGTGACTAGTTTCTTACGTGGCCAAAGGAGCTTTGCAGATGGAGTTCAGCTAAGGATCCAGAGATGGAGAGAACATGCGGGATTATCCAGGGGGCCCAAGGTCATCCCACACGGTGTTCAGAAGCGGGGGAAGGAAACGGCGGAGTTGGAGAAGGCGCGGTGACAGAAGTGGACGCCAAAGTGCAGGCGATGGTGGGCTGTGGGCTTGAAGATGGACGGACCCAGCACCCAGGCCTGCCGGCGGCCTCTAGAAGCTGGAAGCAGCAGGAAATATTCTCCTCTTGATCCTCCGGAAGGAACACAGCCCTGCCCATGTCCTGCGTTTACCCCAGCGAGAGCCCTCGCAGACGGCCAGTCTCCTGAACTTACTAAGAGAATACATGTGTGCTGTTCTAAGCCACTGAACCGGTGGTCCTTGTTACAGCAGCGCTGGAAGAGTCCTCTGTTCCTTCTTTTCTGAACCCTGCCCCCTCCCACCCTGACGGCCCACACCCACCGGCTACGGGGACCTCAAGCAGGGGGTCCCTGCCCCCGCAGAGTTCATGGCTGCTTCCACGGCCCCTCCCCTCACTGGCTCTGACCTCAGGGGTGGGAAACCCCACTCACCCCGTCTCCAGTCTGGAAGGGCAGGAACAGCAAGACGTGTCAGGGGAGGCGTAGAGTTGTGTTGTTCCTGGATCATGCTCACTTAATTCTTACAAGGTTCTTCTGATAAAGCCCCATAAAATGTTGAGATGGATTTTTATGATCATTTCTCAGCCTTCCATTCTTACAGCACACAGAGTGGGCTGCAAGCCCCTTCAGGACCTGGTCCTTGCCCGGTAATTCTCTTGCCTCCCACTGCCTCTCTCCTATGTTTCTGACACCTTGAATTACCCCAAATGCTGACCTTCTAACCTCAGCTGCCTTCCCCACTATAGCTCCTACACCCTTGTCCAGGTTTAATACATAAATTGGCACATTATTTCCCATCCTTAGATAAAATCCCTCAGTCAGAAACCTGGAAGGAGAGGGGAAAGGAAGAAGGAATCTTGAACCTCAAACTTCCACGTTGATTTATAATGTTTGTGCAGGATATACTCTATTGTGTAAGTCAGAGGACTTGTTAGCATGACTCCCAGAAACTTCTGAGAAATGACCCCTATTCTGGTTCCCAGCCTGAACTCAAGGAGGCTCTAGAATTGGTCTGATTTCACCCTGAAAGTTTGAGGGTAGGGGCTGAGTTCATTTCTGTTGGAATGACAGCTCTGAGACTGGCGAGGTGTACCTGGCTCGGGTGAGGTGGTCTTGGCCATGCATACAGTTGCTCCAGCCATGGATGGGTAGATCAGTGGGTGGGTGGGTGGGTGGATAATTGTCTAGATCAACAGGTGAGGGGGTCGGTGGATAGGTGGATGGGGGAATGATAGTTCATTGGATAGATTAATCAATAGACCATATGGCCTGAAGGGAGACATTCATGCTTCTAGAAGGTCTGATGTGACCCTTACTCATTCACACATTCTTACCTACAACTGTGTACTCCTCAGTAAAATCTTTAGGCCAGAATCTTTCCCTCTATTTTAGAAGACGTTCCTAGTCTCACTACCATATATCGTGACTGTGCTGACAGTTTTGAACACCCTTTAGGTGAGTAAATTCTGTCTCAATGATCCAGGGACATCTACGTCTCATTTTTCTGACAACTGTTTGCAACTGACCTTTGTCCCTACACAAGATGTATATAACATCTCTTAAGTGCCACCCAGATCCCTTCTGTTGCACCTGTCTCTGGGGCCAAGGCCACCTGTTCCCTCTCAGCCACCCCTGCAGAGACCAGTTCTGCTGGGCTCCAGTCAGTTTCATGTGCACGGGTTGCTGCTTGCTGCTGAACTTGGTAGGTCCTCCCAGAGTGCCAATCACAAGTGTGGGCAGGAGTCAGGCTGGGAGCTGGGTTATGTCTCATAGCTAACCTTTGACCGTGGGAAACAAAAACCAGTGGATGAGTTCTCATCCTTTCCTTCCTCTGCAAGAAGGTCTTGAGATGCAGGTGTCTCTACAGGCTCTCAGAAGGGTCCTTTGAGATGAAGCGTTCAGCTGTCCCCGATACTAAATGGTTACTAAGTCAATGCCAAGTCTCCCTCCCTGCGTCACTACCATTTCTCTCAATCCTGCTTCCCTGGCTGCACCCTCAGGAAAGCAGTAGCACATAAACTTCTGCTTTCTGGGGATTCCAGCCTAAGATCTGATGACCACTGTACTGGTTACTATTACTATTTAGGCAATATGATTGGGTTAAACACAAGATTTTTTGGATATAATTAGGTGATTCGGTGTGTTTAGTATCTATCTTCCGTGCTAGACTGTGAGCTGTTTGTTTAGGTATCCCCAACACTGAGTGGAATGCTGGAATTCTTCACCCCATTCTCCTCTTACTCTTTTCCGTGACATTAATCATATTGGCAAAGTTCTTATCTGGATACTTGAATCTTCTGCTGTGGATGGTTTTCAAACTCAGTACCCTTGTTTTTGGTGGGGTTACTTTTTTTTAGACTGTTATGCAAAATTCAAAAGAACTAAATGCCGTATCTTTAGAGGCTTCTCTGGTAGGCCGAAAAGTGGTACCCCAAACAATAGCCACATCCCAATCCTTAAGGCTCTTGAGATAAGATATCCTGGATGGTGTGTGTGGACCCTAAAGGCCATCACACACATTCTTATGAGTGAGGCAGAGGCTAACATCACATACATGGAGGAGAGGGGGTGTGACCATGGAGCAGAGAGACCTGAAGGGGCTGGCCATGAAGATGGGAGTGATGTGACCACAGGGCAAAGACTGCCCACAGCCACCAGAAGATGGAGAAGGCAAGGATAGAATTCTCCCCAGCAGTCAGAGCCCCTGGAGGGAACACAGTGCTGCTGTGACACTGATTTTGGATGTCTGGCCTCCAGAACTGTGGGGATACATTTCAGAAACTTAGAGCAGTTTCTTCTTGAAAAAGGTCTTCAGAGATCACCAACCCTAGGCCTCATGAATACAGTCACTTTATGTTGCTACTATTTCCCACATACCTACTGAGTTGGTTGAAGTTGTTTGTTATAATGTTTGGAAGTCTGATATTTGACTCAAATGGTGCATAGGCAATAACTGTAAACTTGACCTCATTTTCCAGGAGAGAATGAGATCCAACTGTCCTCTCGTCATGACCTTCCCCTTGCACTGGCTTTAAGCTCTTCCATCCAGCAGACCAGCACTCCCCAGCATGGGGCCCGAGGATGGCTTGTGTGGAATTGCTGAAGCACTCATTAAAAATGTCAAGTCCAAGGCCACCTGCAGTGGGTCAGTCAGGTAAGTGTCTGCCTTTGGCTCAGGTCATGATCCTGGGGTCCTGGGATTGAGAGCATCAATCCCTGCTGAGCAGGGAGCCTGCTTCTCCCTCTCCCTGCCCCTGCTTCGTGCTCTCTCTTGCGTGCATTCTCTCTCAAATAAATATATAAAATCTTAAAAAAAAAAAATTCAAGTCCAGGACTCTGTCCCAAGCCTACTGAAAAAACAAAACAAAATGAAAACAAACAAACAAAACCTATGGATGAGGTGCAGAAATTTGCACTTTTAACAAGCCTCCCAGACTTGAACAAGTCTCCACACACCGGCTTAAGAGCACCTACTACAGAAGAAAGGGGTCATGATGGACCCAGGGGTACTTCCTTGTGGCTCAGCAGGAAAACTCTCACCCCTGAGCTAGTTGCTGAACTCACCAGGGGGAAGCTGCTGCCCTTGCCCCCAGGACGGCATGCTTGTGATGAATGCCACCGTGAGCTCATCAAGGAACTAAAACACTCTTGTCCTCTCGCCCGCTCCTACCATGAAGCAGCTGCAAAGGTGTCCACAGAGCTGCGGCCCACAAAAGCTTCTGAGAACATGAGTCACCATTACGTATCTCATGATAATTTAACTTTTTAATTAAAAAGACTTTCCCTAAACAATAATAGCTTGCAAACGCATGTGCCCTTTGATCTTGCAATTCCACTTCTGGGAATTTAGCCTACAGATAGACTCTATGCTTGTACGTATGTACAAGATTATTCACTGCAGAACTGATTGTAATAGAGAAACATGGGAAATGATCCAAATGCCATCATTGTGGAACTGATGAATAAATTATACCACTTTGATACAATGGAAAATAATGAGGAAACTGTATAAGTATTGGTATGGAAATGTCTCCAAGGGGAAAAGCAAGGTGCAGAACACATGTATAATACACTACCTTTTGTGGATAAAAAGGGAGTAATAGGAATCCACATTCCTCTTTACTTGTATATTCATAAAGAAATGCTGGACGTATATCTAAGAACAGTGGTTGCCTCTGGGGCAGGGGATGAACATAGGAGGAACAAGGATGGGAGGGGAAGCTTTCACAATACAATACAGGATTATCCTTTAGGTTTTAGAACCATGTGAATGTATTATTTATTCAAAAAATAAATAATACAATAAAATTTAAAATAGCCATTTATTGTGGCCTCCAGAACAAGCAACCTGGTGTGATTCTCCGCACCTGCGAGTTTTGATGTCCGTGTGGGCCTCTTCAAACTGGGTGCATGTTGCGGAGGCCACAGGCCTTCTGGTGGTTCCCCAGGGGAGATGGGTGCTCTGGACCAGACTGCAGATTTCCATCGTCTAAACCAGCAGGGGGAGGACAGGTCTCTGAGATTCTTACTGAGGAGAACCAGCATCATGAAGGTTCTGGGATCCGGATCCATTGTGCCCTGGCCAGCTCCAAGGCAGGAGGGTCCTTGGGCTGCCTGCTAATGAGTACTCAGTCCCTCAGTACTGAGACAGCAGCTGTTCCCGACTCACGAGGGAGGAGTGGTGGTAGCGATCCCGAGCGGCGAAGTCTGCGTTCTCCTGGGTGAGCTGAGTCATCTCCATGTCAACGCTAGCCAGGGACGGTGCCAAAATTATCTGCTCTTGGGGAGATCTCAAGCTCCTTTGGTGAGAGAAATACAGAGGTGGTCAGAACAAAATACAGAGTGCTAAGCGGTGGAGCTGGGTCTGCTCTGGGAGAGAGCAGTGCTTCGCACGAGAGGCATTGTACTTATTTTGTACTTATTTAAAATGCATTTAAATAAGATAACTGCGGAACACTATATGTGTAATAGTTTATGAACCCAAACTATAAAAAGTAAGGATCAAATAAAATAAGGAGAGTGATATTTACCTCTCTTTAGTGGAAACATAAAAAAGTGTACCCACCCAATGGGAGACGACCCACAAGATAACCTTCCATGCGGTGACATGTTGGGGTTCTATGGCTTTTCTTCACTTTCCTGTCAAATGCAATAATGGAACGGAGAGGCTGGAAAACTGAGAAGAGCAGAAAGAGATGCTTTCTCGTTGGTTCGTTGGAAAGAACCTTTCCAGGAAGAATGATTTCCAGCTCTGAGGTTTACAGAGGAAACTGCTACGAGGGGAAATGCAAAGACTTTTGACACTAAATTGGCCTGAAGACAAAAAGTACATCCTGATGTGGATTTCACAGTCACTGAAGTGTCTCCATACAGTTGGAATTAGAATAAACCGTAAAGAAAAATGTCTGGGAGACAAGAGGAAAGTGCTACAGGCAGAATGCAGTAAGGAAAGAGAGTCACCTCCCCATCTCTCATCAACCTCATCGCCCCAGGCCAGCTCTTCAATCACCTCCCCTGCCTTATTTTCTCATCTTTCCTGGTCCCCTTTAGTTTCCTCAGTCTGTGGTAGGTCCTTTTTTTTTTTTTTCCTTTCCCAAAGATTTTATTTATTTATTTGACAGAGAGAGAGAGAGATCACAAGTAGGCCGAGAGGCAGGCAGAGAGAGAGGGGGAAGCAGGCTCCCCGCTGAGCAGAGAGCCTGATTCAGGGACCTGAGATCATGACCTGAGCTGAAGGCTGAGGCTTAACCCACTGAGCCAGCCAGGCGCCCGAGAAATCCTACCTGAGACATGGATTGCCTCCTCAAAATTTTACTCAGAAAGAATCATCCACTTTGTGAGTACTAATGTTTGGTTCTTTAAAGAATATATTTGACAATTATCTTAAAAAGGTAGCAATCTAATGTTCTAACCTTGTGGAACCTCAGTAGAAAGCTCTAGTTGCCTCTGGCAAAATGTGCTGTTATAGAAGTTTAGATCACAGGACTAAGGCTTGAAGCCACTTGCTGAGAACATCCCTAAATTAGAGGGAGATTTTTCTGAGAAATGAGGGAACTTCTATAAGGGTCGAATCTGCAAGATGTAAGGTCAAGAGGTAACATTCAGTCAACATACAAGTGTTTTTGCCGATCAATTATTTTTGTTAATGGCTTTTTTTTTTTTCCTAAGGTGAAACCATTGTATTCTTCTGAGTTCAGGGAAACACTATGTTTCCCTTTTAGACTAGAATAGCCTGAGAATTCTCACCTGGGCAGTTGCTAGGACTTCTGAAAAGAAGACCTTCTCAAGGCCAGGCCTCATTTTACATAATTCTGGGAATTGTATGTGTAATGGAAGTAGGTAGCCAAGTTCCTTTGC
Organism: Mellivora capensis; assembly: GCA_004024625.1. Taxonomy (NCBI): domain Eukaryota; kingdom Metazoa; phylum Chordata; class Mammalia; order Carnivora; family Mustelidae; genus Mellivora; species Mellivora capensis. The sequence goes on from PISX010000911.1 coordinate 139,685, forward strand.
TCAAACACATTCTACAATATTATTCTTCGGTTTTGAAAAGCATCTGGGACTATAGTTGGGAGAGGGGGAAACAAACCCTTCAAAACTACCAAACAGCCATTTCTACTTTTAAGTGAATCATCCTTTCTTGGTCCTTTCACCCTCTTGGATGACCACCACAGGACCTCAGCCAGGAGCCACGTGAGGCGGCAAGCATGGTGTTGAGACGGAGTGGAGACCTTCACCACCCACTTCACAAGCCCGCAAAGCTATGAACAGTGTGTACTGGCTCCCCTTCCAACCAACACACTATCCTTCTCTAAGAATAATCTCCTCCGAAGACATTGGTTTTTTTTTCCTAAGTAGTACTACAGTGACCTCAGAAGTGAAATTCCTGGAATTCAAGTGCGACTTAAGGAGGAGTGACCTCCCAGTGTCACTTACAGGCCTTAAAATCAGAAATATGCCTAAAAATATTCCTGTGAATCAGATAAGGCCAAGTACTCTCAACCACACACCTCTTGCAGCTCCATTCTTCGGGCAGCTTCTACAAAGAACCTGTGTTCACTCAGCCTCTACTTTCCCTCAGGATAAGGCGGTAGGGGAGAGAGATTGAGTCACTCAACCTGGTGGCCCAGACTGGAAGAGAGGCCGGGGGGGGGGGGGGGCAACCCGCCCCCTCCTATCGCTGCACAAAGGACAAAAGCCACCTTCCTGGCAGAGGACAGGGGTTCTCCCCCCCAACACCAGCTCCTCCCAGTCCTCTCCCTGGTGGTTCCCAGAGCCCTGCTCCTTTTGGTTCATCATTCTAAGCTCTAGCACCAATGTTTCCTTTCTTCTGTAGACTTGAACAGACTAGAGGGCTTACAAAGGTTGTCTTTAAAAGGATTCTTAGGAGGGAGGATGGGGGGAGTTACTGTTTAGTCAGTATAGACTTTCTGTTTTCAAGATGGAGAGTTCTGGAGATGGATGGTGGTGATGGTTGCACAATGGTGTGAATGAACTTAATGCCACTGAACCATACACTGAAAAATGGTCAAAATGGGGGGCCCTGGGTGCCTCAGTTAAGCATCTGACTCTTGACCTCAGCTCAGGTCTGGATCTCAGGGTCGTGAGTTCAAGTCCATTGTGGAGCCTACTTAAAAAAAAATTGGTTTAAGACGATAGGGTCTATGACATGTCTGTTTTACCACAACTTTAAAAAATGAAAAGAAAAAAAAAAGGATTCCGAATTGACATGTGGGCTCAATGGGAAAGGCTCCCATCATCCATTAGCAACGCCAGGGCACGGAAGGTGGCAATATCGGGAAGGGCAACCCAGACAGCTCTAGTTTCAGAAACAAACCAACAAAATGAAACCACATGAACACTTGGTTGGGTCCTGCCTGGATTTTCCCAGCCCGCAGCCCTGGCTCCTCACTGGTATTGAAAGGGGAGGGAAGTGATTTTCCAGAGTCCTGAGGCCTTCAAAGTTGAGGAAGCATTGTACCGGAAGGGTGGAGGAGGAACAGGAAAGAGATGAGGGTGCTCCTGAAACCGTACCTTCTCCATGAGGCCTCCTCCTGCTTCTCCCTTTCCCTGTGTATTTGAACATGGAGGCGCCACAGAAATCCTCTAGAATCTCTGCTACGTTTCTGTACTTGACCTCTGCTTGTTCACCAATACAATCACATCAACGGCCCCTGATTTGAGATGGCAGAAGGGGTGGCCTTGAGGCCTTAATCTTGTGTATGATAGTGTATTGAAGCTGGTGTGTCTTAGACTGGGAACTCGCTGACTCAGCACACAGCAATCTGATTCTAGATAAACCTTCTGTTCATGATTCCTGAGGGTATGAAGGCAAGACTTGAGCCAGAGGAAGTTTCCGTTGAGCTGAGACGGGGGTGGGGTTGGGGGGGTTAGAGGGGGAGGCTGGGGGTGCCTGGGTGGTGGAAGGCAAGGAGGAACAGAGTCTGAGCATCGTTGAGGTTGTCAGATGTCAGGTTCCCACACATAGTTCACTTAAACCTAGCCAGGGATGGGACACCCCAAGTACCTCCCATTAGCAACAGACCTGCAGGAGAGGGTCACAAGGGACTTCATCCACCTGAAGAAGCTGAAGCTGGAAGCTGATCCTGCAGGGAAAACATATACATAAGTATTAATAAAGGCTCTACATCCAGAAGCCCAGTTTTTTTGTTGTTGTTGTTTTGCTTTTTATTTGACAGACAGCGATCACAAGTAGGCAGAGAGGCAGGCAGAGAGAGATGGAGAAGCAGGCTCCCCACTAAGCAGAGAGCTTGATGCGGGGCTCTATCCCAGGACTCTGGGATCATGACCTGAGCCAAGGGCAGAGGCTTTAACCCACTGAGCCACCCAGGTGCCCCCAGAAGCCCAGTTTTAATAGTGTGAACATACACTCCCTGACACACACAGAATTAGCACAAAATCTTTCTTTCCTTTTTCAGTTTAATTAAACCTCATTTATTCTAAGACTCTGACAACAACCTACTAAGGACTTTGTTCCCATATATAGTGTTCAAAAATTTCTTGCAAAAATTTCTAAAATCCGGGGCGCCTGGGTGGCTTAGTGGGTTAAAGCCTCTGTTTCCACTCAGGTCATGATCCCGGGGTCCTGGGATCGAGCCCCACATCGGGCTCTCTGCTCCGCAGACAGCCTGCTTCCCCATCTCTCTCCCTGCCTGCCTCTCTTGCCTACTTGTAATCTCTGTCTGTCAAATAAATAAATAAAATCTTTAAAAAAATTTTTCTAAAATACAAAATCCCAAGAAAGAAACTAAAGACAGTGCTACAGAGGAAAAAGCAGAGGATTTGCCAACTTCAGTCTTAGGAATCTAAAATTTTCTGATAATTTTTTTTCTGTTAGATTCAAATTGGTAATATGTTAAATACATGCTATAAAATCCCCTACTAGACCTTTAAGCATAGAAAGGACATCTTCTTCATCTTGGAACCTCACAGTACAACACCCACAGGATCTGGCTCCAGGGACGTGTCTATAGGCGTTAAGCCAATCACTTAGCTCAGTACGCAGCCACGTCAGAGCTGAAGCTTGAAGTGTGATTACTGTGACACTGGCCAAGTATCCTGACATTGGACACACTGATTCGTATAGAACTTATCACCTTTTTTTTTTTAATCTACCCCTCCTTTAATATGGGTTTTTAAAAAATAATCTCATATAATAAATTAGATGTAACTTCAGGAAATCAAATCAACTGTAGTTTCAGAAAATGCTTCTCCAAATTTTGTATCTGTCTGTCTGTCTAAATGGCTGGTTTAAAACTGGTTGATAAGATAGTATTTAGTATATAATCAGGATGTTAGCATTATGGGATACAGAAACCAACCAATCTGGAGCCCTCACCACCAATCACCTTCTTTGTTAAACTCCCATACACCAAGCCAATACTCCCCTGTCCTGAATCACCCCAGGGCCAGGTACTGGATAGCCAGTGACCACTCTTATATCCTAGAGCCCACCAAAATTATTCAAACTATCCAATCCTAAACGTGTTCAGCTACCTCCCTGCCTTGCCCATCCCTTCCCATTAAAACTCCAGTAATGGCTCTGGGTCAAGTTCTCCTCTCTTCTTCTTGACCAACCCTGCTCCTTCCCCTTCTGGCCCTGAGTTGTTGCCCTGCCTCCTGTTTCTAGGGATCTGTCAGTATAAACTTCTTCCTTTGTGACTATCATTTCTCTGTGTGTGTATCTTACAATTTCTGTGCCTGTGTTTAACCTTACTAATTAAAACAAATTAGTACATTTTTAGAACAAACTACATGTATTTAAAGTGTAAAATTTGGAAAGTGTTGACCCATGTATGTACTGTAAAACATCACCGCAAACAAGATAATGAACATATCCATCACCTCCAATAGCTTCCTCAAGCTGCTTCATAAGACCTCCCTCCCATGCATCCCCCCACCCACGAACCCCATCCAAAGGCAACCACAGATCTGCTGTCATTATAGATTAGTTTGCATTTTCTGTCTATGGCCATACCACCCTGAACGTTGCCGATCTCATCTGATCTCGGAAGCTAAGCAGGGTCGGGCCTGGTTAGTACTTGGATGGGAGATTAGTTTGCATTTTCAGTAATTATATATATGTAAAAGAGTATACTGTGCACTCTTTTAGTCTGGTTTATATATAAATTATATATGAATATATTAATTATACACATATGAAATACTATACTATGTACTCTTTCAGTCTGGTTTCTTTGAGTCACCATCTCTATCTTGAGATTCATTCATGTCACTGCATGGATCAACAGTCCATGCTTTTTTTTTTTTTTTAAGATTTCATTTATTTATTTGTCAGGGAGATAGAGAGAGAGAACACAAGAGGGCGAGCAGCAGGCAGAGGGAGAAGAAGGCCGAGGGAAAGAAGCAGCCTTCCCACTGAGCAAGGAGCCTGACATGGGACTGCACCCCAGGACCCTGGGACCTGAGCCAAAGGCAGACACTTAAAACTGAGCCACCCAGGCGAGCCTCAATGCCCATTCTTTTAAAAAAAAGTTCATCCTTTGTATTGCTGAGTAGTATTCCATTGTATGGCTATACTGCAATTCATTTCTAGAGTCACCCCTTGGTGGACATTTGAATTGTTTGCAGTTTGGGGCTACTTACAAATTAAGCTGCTCTGATATTCATGTGCATGTTTTTTTATGGCCATGTGCTTTCATTTCGCTTGGGTAAATAACTAAGACCCCATAGCTAGTTCACATAGCAGGTGTATGTTTAATTTTACTTACCTACTTGCTTATTTATTTACTTATCTATCAATTTATTTGTTAAATTTTAATTCTAGTATTGCTAACATACAGTGTTATATTAGTTTCAGGTGTACATTACAGCAACTCACCGATTCCCTACATCACTGGGAGCTCATCACCAGTTCACTCCTTCCTCCCCGTCACCTATTTTAACCATCGGCCCACCCACCTCCCCTGTTTAACTTGTTAATAAACTGCCGCACTGTTTTACGAAGGGATTATATCATCTGCGTTCCCACCAGCAGGATACGATAGTTCTAGTCGCTCCATATCTTCAACGACAGGTGGCATGGTCAGTACTTTTTTTTTTTAATCATCAGTACTTTTAATTTTAGTCATATTAATAGGTGTATAGTAGTATGTTGGGATTTTAATTGCATTTCTTAATGAACATTCATGTTGTGCATCTTTTCATGTGCTTATTTGCCATCCATTAATGTTCTTCGATAAAATTCATTGAAAATCTTTGCCTGTTTTTGTTGTCATTTCCTTAGTATTGAGTTTTGAGAGTTTTTATGTATTCTAGATACAAGTCCTTTATTGGACATGCGAATTGCTAATATTTTCCCACAGTCTATGGCTTGCCTTTGCATTTCTTTCTTTCTTTTTTTTTTTTCTAAGATTTTATTTATTTATTTGACAGAGAGAGAAAAAGCACAAAGAGGGGGAGTGGGAAAAGAAGAAGCAAAAGGGACTTGATCCCAGGACCCTGGGATTATGACGTGAGTTGAAAGCAGATGCTTAACCAACTAAGCCACCCAGGTGCCCCAAACTTTGCATTTCTTTACTAGTATGTTTGGAAGATCAGAGTTCTTAATTTTGATGAAGTCCAATTTATCAACTATTTACCTGCATTGAGTGTTGTATCTAAGAAATCTTCCTCATTCAACCACATTTTCTTACATTTTATTTTAGAAATTTTATAATTTGGGGTTTTACATTTAATTCTATGATCTATTTTGAGTTACTTTTATAGTGTACGATGTATGCAATTGTAGCTTATTTTTTGAATATGGATTTCCAATTTTTCTAGCATCACATGCTAAAAAGACTTTCTTCCACTGAATTGTTTTTGTACCGTTTCTTAGACTTTCTGTTTTGGCCACTGATTTGTCTATTTTGATGCCAATACCATGCTATCTCAATTGCTTTAGCTTATAATCAGTCTTGAAATCAGGTAATGTAAGTTCAACTCCGTTCTTTTATAAAGCTGTCTGGACTACTATAGGGTTTTTTGCATTTCCATGTAAATATTTTGGAATCTGCTTGCCAGTTGCTCCACAAAAGTCAGCTCAGATTTTGACTGGGATTGTGTCGAATCCATAGAACAATCTGGGGAGAACTGACATTAAGAATATTGAATCTTCCTGTGGTCCATATACACTATGGAGTATTATGCCTCCATCAGAAAGGATGAATACGCAACTTTTGTAGCAATGTGGACGGGACTGGAAGAGATTATGTTGAGTGAAATGAGTCAAGCAGAGAGAGTCAATTATCATATGGTTTCACTTATGCGGAGCATGACAAATAACATGGAGGACCTGGGGAGATGGAGAGGAGAAGGGAGTTGAGAGAAATTGAAGGGGGAGATGAACCATGAGAGACTATGGACTCTGAAAAACAACCTGAGGGTTTTGAAGGGGCGGGGGTGGGAGGTTGGGGGAGCCAGGTGGTGGGTATTATGGAGGACACGCATTGCATGGAGCACTGGGTGTGGTGCAAAAACTATGAATTCTGTTACGCTGAAAAGAAATAAAAAAAATAAAGAGTGTGAATTGAAAAAAAAAAAAGAATATTGAATCTTCCAATTCAAAAATACAGGGACACCTGGGTGGCTCAGTTGGTTAAGCGGCGGCCTTCGGCTCAGGTCATGATCCCAGGGTCCTGAGATCGAGTCCCACATCGGGCTCCTTGCTCAGCAGGGAGCCTGCTTCTCCCTCTGCCTCTGCCTGCCATTCTGTCTGCCTGTCCTCGCTCTCTCTCTCTGACAAATAAATAAATAAAAATCTTTTAAAAATTAAAAAAAAATACAGTACATCTCTTCATTTATTTCTTTAATTCCCTCTCTAATTTCTTCTCAGAAATGTTTGTAGTTTTTCTCTTATAGTTTGTGAATATTACACTAATTAATTTAGAATGTTAAACCAACCTTGAATTCTGGGCACATCCATTTTGCTATGATGTATTATCCTTTTTATACATCTTTATATTCAACTTGTTAAAATTTTGTTAGGACTTTCTGCATCTACATTCATGAGGGATATTGATGTAGAGCTTTCCAAAGGGTTTCTAAAGAATTAATATTCTTCCTTCCTTAAATATCTGGCACTTTGCATTAGTGAAGCCATCTGGGCCTAGAGTTTTCTCTGTGGGCAAGTTTTTATTTATTTTTATTTAATCATTTACTTTAAAGATTTTATTTATTTATTTGACAGAGAGAGAGAGAGAACGCGTTCAAGCAGGCAGAGGGGCAGGCAGAGGGAGAGGGAGAAGCAGCTCCCCACTGATCACAGAGCCTGACTCGGGGCTCAATCCCAGGATCCTGGGGTCATGACCTAAGCTGAAGGCTTAACGGATGAAGTCACCCAGGTGACCCTGTGGGCAGGTTTTCAGTGACAAGGTATTCAGATTACCTAAATAGCCCTATATTCTAGAGTGAGCCTTGATATTTCCATCTTTCAAGGAATTTGTTCAGTTTATCTCAGTTGCCAAATTTATTGGCATATAGCTGTTTATAATATTTCTTTGTTTTACTTTTAATACTTGTAGATGCTAGTAACATCATCTCTCCCACTCCTGATATTAGTAGTTTTGTGCCTTTTCTCCTTTTATACTGATCAGTCTAGCTGGAGGTTTGTCAATTTTATTGATCTTGCATAACCAGATTTTTGTCTCATTGCATTTTCTCTATATAAAATTTTTATTGATTTCTATTTTGATCTTTATTTTTTCCTTTTTTATTCTTATTTGGGTTTAATCTTCTCTTCCTTAGTTTCTTAAGTTGGAAATTGGGGGTCATTGATTTCAGAAGTTTCTTCTTTTCTTTTTCTTTTAATTTTCAGTAGTTAACATACTGTGCAATATTGGTTTCTAATATATAATATAATAATATATATATCTTTTCTAATATATGCATTCGATGTGTATAAATTTCCTTCTAACTACGGAATTAGCTCCATCCCATAATTTTGAAATGTTACATTTTCATTTTTGTTCAGTTCAAAATATTTTGTAATTTCGCTTATTATATTTTCTTTGGGCCATCAGTTATTTAGTTTCTTGAGTTTATTTAGAGTTCTTAGTCATTTAGTGTTCTTTAGTTTCTAAACATTTTGATAACTGGAATATCATTCTATTACTTATTTCTAATTTACCTTCCCCTTAGTCAAAGAACATACTGTGTTCTTGAATTTTCTTGAATGCTTTTAAATTTATTTAATCTTTTTAAGAACTTTTAACAGTTGGGGCTCCTGAGTGACTTGAGTGGTTGGGCGACGGCCTTTGGCTCAGGTCATGATCCCAGAGTTCAGGGATCCAGTCCTGCATTGGGCTCCCAGCTCAGTAGGGAGTCTGCTTCTCCCTCTGACCCTCTCCCCTCTCATCCTCTCATGTTCTCTCTTACTCTTACTCTCTCAAAAATAAATTTAAAAAAACTTTAAAATTTATTAAACATTTTTTAATCCTAGACTATGGACTATCCTGGCAAATGTTTCATGTATACTTTTTTAAAAAAAGATTTTAATTTATTTATTTGACAGCGATCACAAGTAGGCAGAGACGCAGGCAGAGAGAGAGAGGAGGAAGCAGGCTCCCCACTGTGCAGAGAGCCCGATGTGGGGCTTGATCCCAGGACCCAGGATCATGACCTGAGCCAAAGGCAGAGGCTTTAACCCACTGAGCCACCCATACATGAAACAGCAAAGGCATTGCTGTTTCATGTATACTTGAAAGGAATGTATATTCTGTTATTGTTGGGTGGAATACTCTATAAATGTCAGTTTGGTCAGGTTTGTTGACAATGTTCTTCAAGTCCTCTAAAGCCTTATGATGTTATGCCTACTTATTTCAGCAATTATTGATAGAGAGGTATTGGAATCTTGACTATAATTATGAACTTTTCTATTTCTTTTTGAAGTTCTGTCAGGTTTTACATCATGTTATTAAAGCTCTGTTTCTAAGTGCGTAAGTGTTAAGGTTTGTTTTGTCCTCTTTTTTTTTTTAAGATTTTATTTATTTATTTGTCAGAGAGAGAGAGAGAATGAGCGAGCACAGGCAGACAGAGTGGCAGGCAGAGGCAGAGGGAGAAGCAGGCTCCCTGCCAAGCCAGGAGCCCGATGTGGGACTCGATCCCAGGACACTGGGATCATGACCTGAGCCGAAGGCAGCCGCTCAACCAACTGAGCCACCCAGGCGTCCCTGTTTTGTCCTCTTGATGAATTTTTCCCTTTACTTTTCTGAAATGACCCTCTTTATCTCTGGCAATGTTCTGTTCTCTGAAATCTTTTTTTTTCTTTCCAGTGTAACAGAACTCATAGTTTTTGCACCACACCCAGTGCTCCATGCAATGCGTGTCCTCCATAATACCCACCACCAGGCTCCCCTAACCTCCCATCACCACCACCCCCCGCCCCTTCAAAACCCCTCAGGTTGTTTTTCAGAGTCCATAGTCTCTCATGGTTCACCTCCTCTTCCAATTTCCCTCAACTCCCTTCTCCTCCCCATCTCCCCAGGTCCTCCATGTTATTTGTTATGCTCCGCAAATAAGTGAAACCATATGATAATTGACTCTCTCTGCTTGACTTATTTCACTCAGCATAATCTCTTCCAGTCCCGTCCATGTTGCTACAAAAGTTGTGTATTCATCCTTTCTGATGGAGGCATAATACTCCATACTGTATATGGACCACATCTTCCTTATCCATTCGTCCACTGAAGGGCATCTTGGTTCTTTCCACAGCTTGGCAACCGTGGCCATTGCTGCTGTAAACATGGGGTACAGATGGCCCTTCTTTTCACTACATCTGTATTTTTGGGGTAAATACCCAGTAGTGCAATTGCAGGGTCATAGGGAAGCTCTAATTTTAGTGTCTTGAGGAATCTCCACACTGTTCTCCAAAGTGGCTGCACCAACTTGCATCCCCACCAACAGTGTAAGAGGGTTCCCCTTTCTCCACATCCTCTCCAACACACGTAGTTTCCTGTCTGCTAATTTTGGCCATTCTAACTGGTGTGAGGTGGTATCTCAATGTGGTTTTAATTTGAATCTCCCTGATGGCTAGTGATGAACATTTTTTCATATGTCTGATAGCCATTTGTATGTCTTCATTGGAGAAGTGTCTGTTCATGTCTTCTGCCCATTTTTTGACATGATTATCTGTTTTGTATGTGTTGAGTTTGAGAAGTTCTTTATTGTTCTCTGAAATCTATTTTGTCCGGTGTTAATATAATTACTTCAGTTTTGTTTTGATTCATGCTATCATGGTATTATCTTTTCCTTCCCTTTTTCTCTTAATATATTTTAGCCTTTCTATTTAAAGTAGATTTCTTGTAGGCAGCATATAGTTGGATCATGATTTTTTTATTCAATCTGACAATCTCAGGGTTTAACCATTTAACTGGGAATGTTTAGACCATTTATATTTAGTGTGCTTATTTATATGGCAAGGTTTATATAAACCACCTTGCTATTTGTTTGTCTCATATGTCCTTTATTATCATTGTCTTTTTTCCTGCTTTATTTCAATTTGAGTACTTTGTAAATTCAATTTTATCTTCTTTATTGGCTTTTTAGCTATACTTCTTTGTTGTATTTTAATGGTTGCTTTAGGGTTTGTAGTATACCTTTTTAAGTTATTATGGTCTACCTTTAAGTGATATTATAGTATTTCACATTAGTATCAGAAAGCTGAAACAGCATATTTCCATTTCTTTCTTCTAACAATAAAACTGTTAGCAATTTTATTGCCATATGTCTTCTGGCAACCAACAAGTTGTTATTATTTTTTATTTGTTACCATTTGTGTGCATGTTATATTTTTCCTCCTAGACTATAAGCTACTTGAAAATGGGATTGAGAGCTGAGTCAGTGTCAGTGTTTAATAGGTGCTCAAAATACATTTTTTCAATGAATGCTGAAAGACAAGAAGGGAGATGGTAGCAAAAAGGCTCTGCTGCTTACCAAGGTGAAGCCCTGGACTGGCCCAACCAATGTAGAAATACACAACGGCAGCAACACCCATGTTAATGAGGGTGTAGACCCACTGGATCACAAACATGATAAGAAGAGATACAAAAGCCTGTGGAAACAAAGTAGGAAGGGCAAATCATCTAATGGTTTATCACATGGTAAACAAACCACAAGGCCAGGGCCATAAGAAACAATAGTCCTTCTCATCAACCTCTGATCACTATAAATTCTGAATAGTTGAAGTTCACATATAATTCATATAATTCATTCATATAATTCATAATTCACAATCTCACTTAAGCAAATATTTGAGAAGACACCCACCTGAAAGTACCCTGTAATCAAATCTATCAATAAATAGATATTCTACCCTAGCTCCTTGTCCTACTCCTGCCTAGAAGAAACAAATTAGAGTGAAATTATGCTAATTTGGTATACCTAAAAATTTAGAGACCCAGAGGTTATCATAGATGATTAATTATTTTTAAAGTAAACCATTGATTAAAATAAGTAGTTCATTAAATATAATCTTGCCATTTGTAGACTCATCTAAATTCTAATGTAACACACTTAAATCACATTGCTCCTAGTTAAGACTGTCCTTTCTCCTCTCCCCTGTGCAGCCCCCTAGATTGACATTTCTATCAGAATTCTTTTCTCAAGGACAATTGAGAGAAAAATGAAGTTACTCACCCCTAACAGGGAGACCCAGGGGTTACACAAGTAGGTATAGAAAGAAGTTGGTCTCTGGATATCTTGGAGAGGAGACTTCAGGAAGAAATCTAAAAAATAAATGAGCCAAATCTTTGGTTACCAATTTGTTACCAAACCCTTTTCTATTTTTATGAGCAAATACCTATGAATTCCTCTCCTCCAATTTTATAACTCAGCTTAAAAATAATTTCCATTCACCTCAGCCATTAACTCCCTTGACCACACTTAAGGTTTGCTTTACTAGTAACTTCACACTTCTAAATCATGATCTCAATCTATCTACCTCTGGTTATCACCTCTTTTTTCCCCCCTTATTTCTCTGCTGTCTCTCACCCCAACTATTCATAGCCTACAAAGGGATCTTCAGTCAATTTGCCCTGGTATGTTTTTGCTTTCTTTTACCTACCTCCTCTTTTCACTACCCTCTTACCTAGCTAAGATTCTATGGTCCAAGACTAACAGCATTCCCTTGCCTACCTCACCTGCTTCCACACTTCAGCATTCCTCAGCAGTCTTATACCTAACCAACTCATTCTCCTGCTCTCTGATGTAACAAATTTATAGCTTCTCCTCTCAAACGGAGATTTTATATTCTCTCATCACCAAATCTACCAGTCTACTTCCATCTGTACCCTCTCTTCTGCCTTTCTTCTTTTCACAGTGGATGAACAGTCTTTAAGGACTTACCTAAGGCACCCCTTACCTAAAGCACACCCCTCCACTTGTGCCTTGTTCAAGGGTTTTGCCTTTGGATCATCAATTTCTCCATTCTTTACTCAATCATCCCCATCAAAGCAAATATACTGTAATTTCTCCCACCTGAACAAATACTTCCTAATCCACTCCTTAGTAACTGCTCTATTTCTTCATCTTCTTTATAGCAAAACTCCTCACAAGAATTGTCTAGACAGTCTCTACCTCCCATTATTTCCTCAGCTAACTCTTAAGATTGTATATAACATTTCACTAAAACTACTCTTCCTAAGGTTGTCAGTGACTTGAAACTTCTCAAATTCAATGGTCAACTCACATTCCTCATTCTACTGGACCTTTCAGACAGCATCTGACATATGTGATCTCTTTCTTCTTATTGAAACACCTTCTTCTTTTGGTTTCTAGGATACTTTACTCCCCTGGTTTTCCTCCTGTCTCACTGGCCACTCCTTCTCAGTCTCCTTTGCTGGCTTACCACCCCCTTCCAACTCCCAAATATTGGAGTATCCCAGCATTTATTTATCCCTGGCACTCTTCTTATTTCTAAATATACTCACTCCTAGGAGATTTCATCTAGTCCCAAATGCTGATGTTCCAAGTTTACAACATCATCGACCTCTCCCTTGAACTGAAGTTTTGGGTACTTAGTTGTCTTCTTAATATCTCCCCTTACCTAACAAGGACCTTAACCTGGCTAAAGCAGAAATCTATTCTCCCCAAGTTTTATTCACCCGAATAAATGATACCGCCATTCACTCAACTATCCAAGATTTATCCTTAACCCTCTTTCCTCACACATACATCTATTCCATCTGTACTTCCTGTTGATTCTACCACCAAAATATATCCAAAATATGACCACTCCTTACCACTCCCATTGCTTCCATCCTAGTCCAAGCCATTTTCATCTTTTGTCTGATTTACTGTAGTGTGTTCCTACAGTAGAGACCACAGTCATAGTACATTTCTCAGGATCTCTTGTAGTGAGGTGTGGTCACATGACCAAGTTCTCACCACTGCAATACAAACAGAAGTGGTGAGTACCACTTCAGCAACAAAGGTCTTTGAGAGAACAGGTATACCTCTTCTCTGTGCCTGAAATCTGAACATGGTGACTAAGTCTTGACTTTATATGACAAGGTACTAAGGGAAAATAAAGCCAAAAGAATGGAAGGAGCCTGAGTCCCAGAATCAGTGCATGGAGGAGAGCATTCCTAGACTATTAGTGCAAGTGAGAAATAAATTTCCATTGTGTTTGAGCCACTATATTTATTTTTATTATTATAGCAGTTTACTTTGCCTTAGTATATCTCCAACAGGCTTTGGCTCCTTCTCTTACCTCTCTCCATACAATACATTCCTCACAAAGCCAGTAACTTTTTATTTTCTTTTAAGTGACCTTCTTGAAGCCTGAACCTGATCGTATCACAACCCTGGCCTGCATGGTCCTGTAGGACACTGACCTCCACTTTCCTCACATACTCACCTCCTACCTCTCTCCCCTGGCCCATTCTTCTCAAGTTACTGCTGGACTTCTGCTGTTCTTAGAACTTGCCAATCCTATGCTCACCTGTACCTTTATACATGCTATTTCTTCTGCCTGGAACTCTTCCCCACATCTCTACATGGCTAACTACTTTATAATTAGATTCTCCATTAAAATATCCTCTTCTCGGAGATATCTTTTCTGACAAACCTGTCTGAAACAGTACCCTTTCTCCCCACCGTCATCTCTCTCTATCCTGTTACCCTGCTTTATCCTTCATCATAGTAGTTATCACTTACTGACATTATGGTATATATTTATGTTTTTTAAAATGTATCTTCCGCTACTAGAATGCAAGCTCAAGGACAGCTGAGACCTTCTATGTTTATTCAGAATGTTCCCTCACACCTGCAACAATGTTTGAAATGTAGTAAATGTTCTACATGTGTGGCCAAATGAATAAAGAACCCACCCTAGCCCCCAAAGTAGTCTCTATCCTTTCAACATCTATCTGCCTTCGTCGTGTGCTTCCAACTATTATACTTGTCTTTTGTACTTCCATATCTTGAGGGCAATGACTATCTTTTACATTTTAAATGTACATATTAAATGCCAACATTTGGCATTTAGAAGTTTGTGTATAGGAAATGATGAGGAAGTATCTCCTCAATTGTGGATTAATATAAACTGCCAAAGTTTATGATTGATTTGAATTAATGGCTTTATTACTTTTTTTAAAAAGTAGGAATACTGTTCATTGCCATTCATTAAATTGTACAATTTTAACATGCCCAAGGCATGATTCATTTTTTTCAGTCATAGGCTTAGTGAAATACAGTTGCCCCCTTGGTTTTTAAGAAGGAACAGCATTGGTTAAGGACTTAGATTTTTGCCTCTCTGAGATTTGTGAAATGTTAACCTCACCTTTTCACAGTTAATCTCAGTCTCCCACAACCTCAACTACCTGTGCCCAAGGAAACTGTATGGGTGTGCATGAGGAACCGAGGGGGGAAACAGAAGGAAGAGGTGTGCCCTCCAGGCAAGCACAATCCAGTTTTACACATCAGCAATGTGAGAGAGAACTCATGCAAGGATGCTCAACTACTATGAATAGGCACAACGAAGCAGGCAGACAGTTATTCAGAATCCTGAACAACTATGGTTTCAAAACCCTTCAAGAGTGACTAAGAGATTTTTTTCTCTTGTCAAGGATTTTGCTGAAAAAAGCAAGTCTTACAGACTAGTGTGGGAGGAGACAGTTTCTCACATTATAAATTCTAGAATAATAACCAAGAAAGCAACTTTACTTTATCATGCCTTACTTGCAAAACAAACAGGTAAACAAAACCACACATCAGGCATGTTAAAAATATCAAATATAATCAACATAATTATGTCAATTTTTAAAATAACAAATTAAGTAATTTTATAGAAGTGACTTAAAATAAATAGTAAACATCTCTGAAAATGTTCCCCATATCTTTTTTTTTTTAAGATTTTATTTATTTATTTGACAGACAGAGATCACAAGTAGGCAGAGAGACAGACAGAGAGAGAGGAGGAAGCAGGCTCCCCATTGAGCAGAGAGCCTGATGCGGGGCTCGATTCCAGGACCATGGGATCATGACCCGAGCCGAAGGCAGAGGCTTTAACCCACTGAGCCACCGAGGCACCCCTGTACTCCATATCTTTATCAGAATAAATAAACACATACTTCAGGTTAACAGATATAAACTAAGAATGTGCATTTCTATAGTCCACAAAGGATCATGTTTCAAGTCCATGTGGTATTTTTTTAGTTGTGGTATTAATCGATAATATAATTATTCTAACCACTTTGCAAATGTTGCACATTTATTTCTATTTTTTTATTAACACAAACAATGTAGCTATGACAATCTGGAACACATCTGATGGTTCGTTGTTTGGTTTTTAGTTGTTTCTTTGATATACAATTCCCCCAAATAGATTTACAGAGTCAGGGCAGTTAAATGGTTTTATATTTCTTGTTACATCATAAAAGATCATTCTCCAGAGAGAATGAACCAGAGATGTTATGTCAATTAAAAAGCAATAATAAAAATCAAAAATTTAAAAAGAAGAAGAAGGTGGGGGGGGCTGGAGGAGGAGGAACCAGAGGGACTGTCAGCTATGGTAATGTGAAGAGGTCAGTGAATCCTCTTCATAAGAAGTAAGTATACAACCGGACAAAATAACAAAAACCAATCACTCAGGGCTCTACAATTTACCAAATGGAGACAAATAATTAAGAAATATTTCTTTTTCAAAAACTGCTGGGACTGAAGGTGAGAACAGTGAGAGCCTATGGCTCAGCCTCCCATCCCCATCTCAGTTCTTACCAGTGTGGAGCTAGTCAGAAACCAGCAGTTTTGCTTCCAGAGGAAGCAAACCTGAGTTGTGCCTTTATAAGCTAAATGTGGTAAATACAGTAGAAAATTGAGAGGGGAAAGTCCTCAGCTTTGCTAGCCTGAGGTTGTGGACCCACCTAGGGCAAGCAGTGGGCCAAGCAGAAATTTGATGGAAAGATCTAGAAATGAGAGAGCCACAGAAAGACTCTATCTCCCTGTATTTCCCTGGCTGACTGGAAAACTATGCTCCTGCCTGAGGAGACCAGAGAGACTGGCAAAAAGTAAAAGCCAAGGGAGAATGGAGAATTAGCTGCAACTTTGCTTCCCAACCTACACGGATCCACTGGCAGAGGGTGGAGCCTTGTGGGCCATGTAGGCTCAAGGGCAACCCCTAGGAAGCCAGGCTAAAAATTAAAAACAAGAATAAAAAATCTGAGTAAGAACATCAGAATCCACACACCACAGAAGAGAGAGATTCCATAGTTCAAATCCAGGAAATTTATTAAAACAAACAAAAACTTGGACACATATATCAGAATCAGGAGTTGCCTCACTGTATTACCTAAAAATACAATGTCAGGGGCTCCTGAGTGGCTTAGTTGGTTAAGTGTCTGACTTCAGCTCAGGTCAATCTTAGGGTCCTGGGATCAAGTGCCATGTTGGGCTCCCCACTCAATGGGGAGTCTGCCTGTCCCTCTGCCCTTCCCCCAACTCATGCATGCGTGCTCTCTCTCTCTCATTCTTTCTCTTTCTCTTTCTCTTTCTCTCTCTCTCAAATAAACAAAATTTTAAGGAAAAAATGACGGCAATGACTTTCAAAATAAGGGATACCAACAGAGACATACAAACATAAAAAAAGAAAAATATGACAGGCACCCGAGTGGCTCAGTCAGCTGAGCACTGGACTCCTAATTTTGGCTCAGGTCATGATCTCAGGGTCGTGAGATCCAGCCCTGAGTCAGGCTCCATGCTCAGCGTGGAGTCTGCTTGTCCCTCTTCCTCCCTTTCTGCCCCTCCCTCATTCTCATGCACACACTCATTCTCTCTCTCTCTCATAAATAAATAAATCTAAAAAAAAAAAGCAAATGAAAATTCTACAGTTAGAACACCCAACAACAGAAACAAAACTTTACCATATGGGCTCAATGGCAGATTTGAGATGGCAGAAGAAAATATCAGTGATCTTGAAGATAGATCAGTAGAAGTCATCCGGACTGAAGAACAGAGAGGAAAAGGTGGAAGAAAAAGGAACAGAGCTTCAGAGATCTGGGGGACAATGTAAAGTATACCAATTAATGTTCAATTGGAGTCCACAGAGATGGGAGAGAAAGAGAAGAGAAGAAAAAATATTTGCAGAAATAACGGTCCCCAAATTTGATGAAAAACTTTAATCAACAGATCCAGAAGGAATGAATCCACTGGACATGCTCCAGCAATGTGTACATATACCTCATTACCACAGATCTACTTTTTAAAAAATTTATATTTTTGATAGCTTAAGAGATGTACAATGATTTCTTTGAATTAATATGATGTTCTGGTTTATAGCAGATACTATCAACAAGCAGCAGACACTTTGTGTAGTGGTTAAGAGCGCAGAATCTAAAGTGATTTTGACCTGGTTTTAAATTCTGGTGTCTCATATCCTGAGCAAGTGTTTAACTTCTCTAAACCTCTGTTAAAAGATAGTAACAATGACTAAACTCTGAGTTTAGATGAAATAATCTGTTAAGTGCTTATCTCAGTGCCAAGAATATGGGACATGCTCAAAAAATACTGGCTATTTTTAACTACCAATAATATCTGACACTTAACAATAAAAGTTTGTTGAATGAAGAATGAACGAGTCTGGGCATTGATTTTTCAAGTGTAAACTGCATACTCATCTGCACACTTCTCTTCAGTAGAACCTGGATTTTGACCTTCCTATTTTTAAAAATAATATGCATTGGAAGGTATGCTTTTATCAGCTGTGCTTGTCAGAATAATTGTTTCCTTCTGTGACACTGTGTTGTACAAATGTTTTTTATTTCTATTTAATCAGATCCTCTTTGTCTTTGATGATGTCTTCAGTAGTCAGAAACATCTCTCTTACACAGCTGTTATAAATAAGGAATTCATGGCTATATAAGGTATAAAATATAGCCCTAGTTAATCTTTTTGATCCATATGACTTCAACAATGTTTACTCAATAGTGATTTTATTTTTATTATTGTATGACATCTGGTTTGTTACAGATTAGGTTCTTATAATAAATAGTGTAATTCTTTCTATTCTACTTTATTGATCCATGTTTCACATTTTTAAGCTAATATTTCCTCAACTACACATCAATTTAGCCTTTTCTGAGTGTTTGTTGCATGCTGTGTACTGTGTAGGAATACTGTGATGAATAAAGTGTGGAAAGGCATGGCTCATAACTAAAGAAAGGCCACAGTCTAGGGGTAAAGGAATGAAACTAGTATTTCTTTTCCTTAAGACAGACAGCCATGTAGGCCTGACAACAAATGTATAAACAAATTTGATCTAAATGTATAAAACAAAGTGTTAATTATTTATACTATTAGCATCGATCAAGTGTTATGCTTGCACAGGAGAGGAAATCAGGAAAGCCTTGTCAAGGGGTATAAATGGGTATAAAAAGTCAGGTGGATTTTAAACTATAAGTGGGAGTTTCCCAGATATAGAAGCAGGAGATGAGGCAACTGTGAAGACAGAACAGCATATGCAAAGACAGGAAGGAATAAAGAACAAGATGTGTTTAGGGCACTAATCTAAGTGTAACTGGAAATACAGAGCATGGGCTGTCATGAGAAAAATGGCCAAAAAGGTAATATAGGGCAGGATTGTAAAGAACCTTGCAAATCACACCACGGATCTTGGACTTTAGATGGAAGAGATTAGATTTTACTGAAGGTTTTTAAGTAAGAGACATGATGAGGGTTTTATTTTAGAAAGACCATTCAGTGGACAATGAGAAAGAGAAACGGGATGTGGGAGAATCGGGGAGCAAGAGTCTGGTTTGCAGATTTAATAAGAGTCTAGGTCATGGATGGGAAGGGTCTTCCCAAGGGTCTTCACCAAGGTACAGACAGGGAGGATAGAAGAGAGGGAGTGGTCAACAGCTATGACATTTCTACAGCTGGACAACTGGGCAGTGAGCACTTCATTGACTAAACATTGCAAACTGACCACATGTCTCTCCTGAAAACCCACTAAGAAGACAGAAAAGAAATTAAACAGGCACAAACCCACAAACATGAGGAAAACGAGAAAACATAAAAACAAGACTTAGAAAATGGAAAGGTGACAGAGGAATGGTAACAGAGTGAGCAGAGTAGAAGAGAATGAACTCTAGGAACTACAAAGAGGATACTGGCAAGGAGCAGCCTGAGGCACCCCGGTAGACCCCAGCAAAGTTCAAGACCAGGCAGTGCCGTGTCCTGGGAAGTGGTAAGGTGCAGAGGTTTGGTTGTGAGCCCATATCTGAAACAGCTGGACACCAAGAGCTTTTCTTCTGCCCACACAGCTGGGTAACAACTCCTTCTTTGCCTGACCCTTTCCTCTGAAGAAATCAAACAAGTGAGTGCCAGGACTTGGACACCAGGCACGGCAAAGAGTGGGCGAAAGGAGCTAGAAACTAGGGAATTAAAAGAAAGTCTGTATCCTACACAGTAAGATACGCCTAAGTCCCCTACCTCCCCCTGCTCCCTGAGCGCAAGCAGCCATCTGGGTGAGGCAAGAGATTAAATGACCCTCCTCTGGAGGAACTAAAGAGTCCAGAGGAAAAACTCTAGAGAGCCACCTTTGGGGGTCCTCCTATGAAAAAGCCAGCTTACTCCCTAATCATTCTACAGTGAGGCACCCCAATCAGCAAGCCCTGCCCAGTATGTGAGTCTTCTAAACAGCTTTTTAGTACTTAACTTCTAAGTAGGGAAAGAAATAGAAAGATCAACAGACATTTTAGTAAAGCCTTCAATATGAGACAGAGAGAAAGACCAAGCCAAAGAATAAAGGATTTAGAGAACAAAGGTTAGTAAAAAGAGCAGGAAAAGACTAGAGGGAGAATGAGTACTATTACCAGAGAGATAATACAAGACATTGTACTCATAAAATAAGAATGAGATGATGTTCAAATTTTTAAAAAGGTGGTGGGTGGGGTGCCTGGCAACTCAGTCTGTTAAGCGTCTGGCTCTTCATTTCAGCTCAGGTCATGATCTCAGGGTCTTGGGACCAAGCCCCACATTGGGCTCCACATTCAGTGGGGAGTCTGCTGAAGATTCTCTCTCACGACCCCTTCCCCCACTCATGCTCCCTCTCTCTCAAATAAATAAATAAATCTAAAAAACAAACAAAAAAGCATAAGGACAAATCAAGTTAAACCAAAAGCTCTTAGAAATTAAAACCATGGTAATTGTGGTATAGACTGTTGCTACCCAATCTCCCTTTCTTCCTTAGGGAAAAAACCCTCCACACAATTTCATATGAAGGAGCAAAATGAGCAAGTAAAAACATATTTCCTAGCTTTCCCTCTGAGAATAGCTGGAAAGCTAGCAAAGTAAGTTCAGGGCTATACAGCCAGAACAACACTCAAAATTATAGTCAGAGCAGTTGGGGGGCACTACTGTGGCAGGGACCAAGGTCTATACACTGAAGTCTGCTGATTCTGAACCTGATTCTGATTCTGAAAGCCCTGAACACTGGAGCCAGGAATGCAGACATCCTGCAGCTACCATCAGGCTTTTAGAGAGTTCCTCGAAGTCCCCATTTACTCAGATTTTCAGTTCCAGTTCCAAGTATAAGGGGCTCATTTGATTAGCAGAGCTTTGGCCTCATGCTGAACTCTTAGCTGTCGGAGAGGCTAGAAAACTGAGCATCTAACATCTTCAGTTTTGAGTGTGAGAGCCTTGTTTTGCCTCTCCTCAAGACTTATAACAATGGAAATTCCTCAAACATAGGGAGGTCATTCAATGCTGAGTTGGAAAAAAAAAAAAAAAAGCAAAAATCTAGTATAATTTTGTATCCAAAAAATCTTTTATTCCCTGGATCTGACATAGAAGTGTGATAAAGAGAGAAATTCCAAGATAATAGTTTTGTAGCAGGCTTAGAGAACTCATAGTTTCGACTGGAACAGGATGAGTGCCATCAAACAAAGGGAAAGAAGAAATGAGTATGTTAAATTTCTGAGGAATTTGAGCACTTGGAAAATAATACTAAGAGGCATTTGATATATATGCCCATACATTTAGAGAAAAATGATTTTATAGAAAACTAAGCAAATAAAGAACAAGGCAATTATTAACTTCAGGAAATAGAAAAAGTTGAACAAAAAAAGATGTAATATGGTATAATATATGGTTCAGAGATAAGCAATACTTAATCATGATAATATGAATACTAGCTATGAAGTCAACCAAAAAGCTGTGATATAAATACACTCGGACACTGAATAAGAAGCCAGAGTGACATAAATAAGTTAAAACTTCATCTATTGTAATAGGAGGTCAAAAGATGACAATGCAAATATATTATTTAGTAACATGAAGGTTAAAAGAAGACACAACTTTTCAATTAAAAAGGGGATTGGGCACCTGAGTGGCTCAGTCGGTTAAGCGTCTGCCTTTGGCTTAGGTCATGATCCGAGGGTCCCGGGATCAAGTCCCTCATTGGGCTCCCTGCTCAGAAGGGAGCCTGCTTCTCCCTCTCTCTGCTCCTCCCCCTCTCTGCTCCTCCCCCTGCTTGTTTTCTCTCACTCTCTCTAACAAATAAGTGAATAAAATCTTTTAAAAAGGGGGGATGGATTTTCTGGGAGTGGGACCTGGGAGCAGAAAAGGGTACAAGGAATGGTATAGAAGAGTGAGGACTATTATTTCTGATTATGGTACTTTTAAGACTTTTAAAATTTCATTTTAATTTTTTAATAGACTATTTTAGAGAGAGAGTATATGCGTGTTTGTGTGTGTGTGCGCACACACGGGCACATGAGCTGGGAGAGGGTCAGAGGGAGAGAGAATCTCAAGAAGACTCCATGCAAGCACAAAACCCAAAGTGGGGCTTTGTCCCAAGACCCTGAGATCATGAGCTGAGCCAAAATCAAGAGTTGGATGCTCAACCGACTGAGCTACCCAGCTACCCCAATTAGGTTACTTTTAATTCCACTTGGCTTGTTAAACTTTGATAAAAGTTTATTTTTTTATCAAAGTTTATTACTTTAATAAAAATAAAATTAAAATTTTTAAATAATGCACCTATCATTAAAAACCTCCCACGAATTTGGAGGCAAAGAAGGAAAAGCAGGTGTATGGGAGAATATAAAGCATTTGTTTTTAGACATGTCTTTCTATGTCCCTCTGTCTCCCCATCTCTGCTCACACTTGTGAATATAGATCTCACGGGGCAGGGTAACAGAGAGAGAAGTAATGAGCTTCAAATTTAGGCAGACGTGGGTATGATATCCCACTGTGCGAAGTCAGAGCTTGGAAACTTCTCTGTGACCTCACTGGGCCTCAGCGTCTTCATTTGTAGAATGGAAAAATGTCATATATATCACAGTACATGAAATAAAATAGGTAAAGCACCTAGAATGTGGAACACTCAAAATTATGAATTCTTTCTCTCAGAATTTCTCATGCCCTGTAAGCCTCTCTTTGAGAGTCTTTCTGTGTGCCTCCATGTTTGTAGATCTGAGAAAGCAAAGCAAAGCTGTGTTCCTTTAGCCATCTTTTTTCCATCCTCTCTTGCCTGGCTGGGGAGATTCATCTTCCACAGACAAAAACCCACTAAGGCAGACAGGTTGTTACATTTCCCCCCTCTCTTGAAAGGAAACATTGGTCTCACTTGTGTTGATACTGTATCGCAGATGACTTTTTTTAAAAGATTTTATTTACTTATTTGACAGAGAGAGATCACAAGTAGGGAGAGAGGCAGGCAGAGAGAGAAGGGGAAGTAGGCTCCTCGCTGAGCAGAGAGCCTGATGCGGGGCTCGATCCCGGGACCCTGGGATCATGACCTGAGCCAAAGGCAGAGGCTTTAACCCACAGAACCACCCAGGTGCCCCTCGCAGAAGATTTTTGATTAAAATGATATAAATCTTCCATTATCAGCCATAGCTCCCAGCTCTACCATGTAACAGTAGGCAGAAATGTCTGTTTAAAATCAACTGTAACGGAGTAGAATTACAAATTCAGCTGCTGTTTTAATATAACTTTAAAAAATAAATATCTTTAAACTTTATTTAAAAAATAAATATCACACAAAATTAACAAGGATTTTACACTCAGCTATCGAGTGAATTGGCTAAGGGCATGGAAAGGGGTTGTGATGACCAGGCAGGTGAGGTCACCCCGAAAGAGGAGACCCTGATGGGATTTCAAGGCACTCACCTTCTCCAGCCGAGATAGGCTGGTCGCTTGGCTCAGGGACAAGTTGTTCAGCATGTGTGCCTCCAGGCAGAACCCCTTCACTCCTGGCATTCTGCTTGTTCCAGGAGGCCTCCTGGCCCTCCCAGGAGGCGGTAGGCAATCTATCAGAGCCTTCAGCCGGGAAGGAAGCTGGGGACTCGAGGTCCAAAAGGAAGCTATCTTGTAGGGTTTGCTTGGTGGCCTTCCTGCGTTTCCCCTTCTTCCTTTGTGGGATCCTGTCACGGTCTCCTTGGCTCGGCTGGCTATTCTCAAGCTTCCTGGTTAGCTGGAAGAGGTGATCCATGTCTTTGGTGAACTCCAGCAGAGTGCCCTCAGGGAGGCTTCGGGCCGTGCCCTCAGAGCCATAGCTGGGAGCCTTCTCCAAGAGCAGGTGCTCAGAGCAGGGGAGAGCTCCTGTGCCCTCCCTGGGCACAGACTCAGGCACGGGGGGCAGGCTGCCAAGAGCCATGGACAGGGAGAAGTAGGAATAGTCCACTGCAATATACGTCAGCATGAAATTGATGGTGACGATGGGGGCTAGTACATTCACCCGGCCCACAAGGACAAAGGCCATGGTCACTAAGCCGGTCAAGGAGATGGCAGCTACAGGGGTTTTATTTGGCCCTTTCTGCAGAAACAAAAATAACATGCAGGACCATAAAATTTCAGAAGAAAATCACATTATGTGATAGAAATACAACTCATGGTGGCTCAACCACTTCTACTAGGATTCTACCTATCAGTTAATAACTGATTGCCTACGAGCTTGGGATAATAATATTCAACTCATGGGGTTATTGGGAGATCAGAGCTAATGAACATTAAATGCTTGACACAGCACCGACACACAGTGGACCCCAACACACCACGGATATTGGCTGTATTCATAACTATTAATATGGGGCACTAACATATAGAACTCAGACTTCCCAAATAGTTCTCCTTTTGTCTTACACTGGGTTTTAGCACCAGTCTTGGAAGTCAAAGTGGTGCAAAGTTCCCAGGGGATAATGGAGAAAAGGACCTGAAGGGGAATGGCAGAGCCTGGAAGATGGAACAGAAGCTCTGGCAGCTGTGGTGGGGAACATGTGAAACTACACACACACATGCTCCCCCACACGCACTTACACACATCTGTTATTAATGGAGCTGGGTACGGGGGCCTGCAGGAGAACAGGAGTGGAAAACATGTGGTAACTCCATACACTCTGTCGCTCCACAGAAACTACTGATCACAGTCCCTCATGTGGTTCTTGGGCCCAAAACAATGATCACTTCTGGGTCCTCATCTTCCTTGACCTAAGAACCACATTTACCCCAGCTGATTGCCCGTTGGTCTTTGAAAGGACTTTCTTTGCCTTTCTCCTCCTGATTTGCCTCCCTCTTCACTATCCACTCTTTCTTAGTTTCAAGGCCTGTCTTCTCCACAGCTCTGAAATCTACACTGAAAGTAGCCCAGCAGCATGGGGGGGGGGGAGATGGAGGTCACTGAGTGATGGGTATTAAGGGGAGCACGTGATGTAACGAGCACGGGGTGTTATATACAAATGAATCACTGAACTCTATCTCTATACTATATGTTAATACACTACACATTAATGGATTGAATTTTAAAATAAATAATTAAATAAAGTAGCCCAGGGCAGGGCACCTGGATGGCTCAGTTCATGAAGCAGCCGACTCCTGAGTTCAGCTCAGGTCATGATCTCAAGGGCTCAGCTCATGGAGCCTGGTTAGGATTCTCTCTCTCCCTCTGTCCCTCCCAGCCCCACTACTCCCACTCCTACTCGTGCTCTCTCTCCCAGAAAAAAAGAAAAAAGTAGTCCCAGTCTCCATCCTCAGGCCCTCTCTATGCTCTCTCTCTATTCCCTTCCTAGGTGATCTCAACCAGGCTCCTGACTTTAAATACCGGCTTTATGCTCGTAACTCCCACATTGGAATCTCCAGCCTGAAATGTTCTCCTGAAATCTAGACTTAAATATTCTGTCTACTTAACATTTCCAGTTGATGTCTAACAGGATCTCAAATGTTCCAAACCAAACTGCTCCCCCCTCCCCACCAATCTCCCACCCATCGAATCTACTTCTATAATCTGTGTCAGAAAACGGCAATTCCATCCTTCCAGCTGCTCAGGCAAGCAAAATTCTTGATGCCTTTCCTCATTGTCTCAATCTCCATCAGCAAATACTGTTAGCTTTACCCTCAGATATACAGTGGATCTAACCACTGCTCCCACCTCCTTCACAGTCAACAGTCTGCAAGGGGAGGAGGGGCAGACCTGGAAGCCTCCTCCAGATCCGACCTGTAAACCCCCAACATGTGTTCCTCCAAGTGCATTCCCCCTTCCTGACCATCAGAATAAAGAGCAGCCTTCAAAGTCACAGGATAAAGACGGCAGAGTCATCAGCCCGAGTCTTCAAGGGTCAGAGCCCCTGCTGACCTGAAACGCCTGCCCAAGAATTTCAGAGTAAAATTCTGGGAGGAAAAAATAAGAAGCAAAAATACACTTTGACTGACTTTGAGGATTACATTTTTGGGTAGATTTGCTACAGCTGTTTAACACACTCTAACAATAAAACTACTATGAATAAAGTAAGTCCTTAGAAACTGCAGAAAATTTAAAAGGAGGGTGTTAGGTAAGCTGAAGGAAATGCTAATGATCCATGCCAAGGCGTTGACAAGGGCAGGTTGTGAAGTGTTAATAATGGTCAGACCTGAACTTCTGACCCAAAGACATCATGAAGAATGTAAGAATAAGCCACAGAAGGGGAAAAGATATTTGCAACATGTATAACTGACAAAGGGTAACCCAGAATATCGAAGAATCTTTACAAAATAATTAGAAGAAGAGAGAGAACCCACTAAAAAAAGCGAGCAGAAGAATGTCTATGAAACATATGAAAGATACCCAAGCTCCTTAAGTAATCAAGGAAATGCAAATTAAAACCACAGGGAGATTCCATTAAACCCCACCAGATCAGCAAGAATTAAAAAGTATGATAATATCAAGTGCTGGCACAAACACAGAGGGCTAGGAATGCTTATCCACTGCTGATAGTGGTGTGAATTAGTACTAGTACTTTGGGAAAAAAGTTTGGTATTATCTAGTAAGTGGAAATATATGTACCTTATGGCTTAGCAATTCCAGTAATGGGTATAAGGTCTGGAAGACCGCTACCTGCGAACCTGTCCACTAGTACAAGAATGTTCGCTGTACTGTCTCGTCTGTAGCAGCCCCAAACTGGAATGTCCAACAAGAGCAAGAGGGATAAATAAATTCTAGCAAATGAGGAAAAGCTATATAGGGATGATAATAGACAAGCTGCTGCTACAAGCGAAAATGTGGATGGATCCCATAATGTTGAGTGAAAGAGGCGTGCTGCATTATATAAAGTTTAAAAACAGGCAAAATTAAACAATTCTGTTTCACGATGCATATGGAGGAGGCCAACCAGGGGTCAACCAACTATGGCTCTGGGGCCATCTGGCCACCATCTGTTTACCCATGCCCACGGGCTAGGAATGGCTTTACATTTTCAAACAGTTGGGGGGGAAAAAAATCAAAAGAAGAGGAATATTTTAAGACACATGCAAATTACATGAAATTCAAATTTCAGTATCCACAGAAAAGTTCGCCTGGAACGCAGCTACACCTACCCCAACAGGTGTGTCTGTGTCTGTGGCGACTTCTGAGATACAGCTGCAAAGCTGAAGGGTTGAGACAGAGACCACAGGGCCTGCAAAGTCTAAAATACTTACTGCTTGGCCCTTTCCAGAAAAATTTTGCCCACTCCTGAGGAAAGCCGTAAGGGAAGCAAAGGCAGTTATGAGCACAGAAGTCAGGTCGGTGGCAACAGCTACCGCAGGGGGAGGGACAAGGCTCGGACCGGAGAGGGCATCTGGAAGTGGCATCCAGGGGCTGGAAGTTTCACCTCAGTTATTCCTTGAAGTGTTCACATTGCCTCTACGCTCTTTTCTGTATGCTGAATACCCCACACAAAAAAAAATTGGGGGCCTATGGGAGACGCCTGGGTGGCTCAGTGGGTTAAGCGTCTGCCTTCGGCTCAGGTCATCATCTCAGGGTCCTGGGATCGAGTCCTCATAGGGCTCCCTGCTTAGCTTGCTTCCCCCTCTGCCTTGTCTCTGCTCCTGTTCTCTCACTCACTCTCTCTCTCTTACTCCCAAATAAGAAAATAAAATCTTGTAGTTTCCATGCCCACTGTGGAGCCTAAACTGGGGTTTGAACTCAGGATCCTGAGCTCAAGGCCTAAGCTGAGATCAAGAGTCAAATGTTGGGGCACCTCGGTGGCTCAGTCATTAAGCGTCTGCCTTTGGCTCAGGTCATGATACCAGGGTCCTGGGATCAAGCCCCACATCAGGCTCCCTGCTCAGCAGGAGCCTGCTTCTCCCTCTCCCACTGCCCCCGCCTGTGTTCCCTCTCTCACTGTGTCTCTCTCTGTCAAATAAATAATAAATTTTAAAAATCTCTAAAAAAAAAAAAAAAAGACTCAAACGTTTACCTGACTGAGCCACACAAGTGCCCCCTCTCAAAAATTTTTTTAAAGTTTATTGTCTCTCCCATTAAAAAAGAAAATGTGCTAATAAAATCTAATCACGTGTAAAGGAGCTTTGCAGAGAAAAAAATTTCAAAGTTAAAAGGCAAGTGACAAACTAGAGAAAACATTTGTAATACATATCACAAAAGTTGCCCTCCCTAACAAAAGAAGAGCTTCTAGCATTTGGGAAGAAAAAGACCAACGATCGCAGAAAAAAAAATTTTTTTTAAGATTTTTTATTTATTTGACAGAGAGATCACAAGTAGGCAGAGAGGCAGGCAGAGAGAGAGAGAGAGGAAGAAGCAGGCTCCCTACCAAGCAGAGAGCCCGATGTAGGACTTGATCCCAGGACCCTGAGATTATGACCTGAGCCGAAGGCAGAGGCTTAACCCACTGAGCCACCCAGGCGCTCCAGAAAAAATGTTTTTAATTAAAAACTTTAAAAATATACAAATACAAATGACTCTAAGAAAAAACAATGTCCAAACTTGTTCCTATAAGAGTAATGCAAACCACAAGGATCCTGGAATACCATCTCCCACTACACAACTGGCAAAAATTCACATGTGACAATGAACCCTGATTGCTAGTAATGTGGGACCCAGGGCAAATGGTGGTCTACACACCCTATGTCTAAATATTCACAATTATAAACCAAGCTAACAAACTGTTAAAGCAAAGGTGTTCTATCCTTCTTCCTTGGCAAACACAGCTTCGGGACAACAGGGAAGGCCAGGTCCAAGGTTAGAATCCTCATGTTCCTCAGAATTCCTCACTGGAAGAGGGCCACTCACAGCCCTCCTCCCACCCTTCTCAGACCATACCATGGGGGCCTCACACCCACATGGGGACTGAGGCCTATTCCCTGGTTCTAGAAAGGACAGGCCCAGGGAAGAGGCCCTTGCAGACCCTGAGCATGGGTTGTGGAACATCTGGGCAGAGAATTCCGGGCAAAAGTGCAAATGGTCCAGGTCAGCACATCTAGACCAGCCAGAAGTGGGGCATGGGATCCAGGTGGACCTGTCCCCTTGTTCTCATGAATTTCTTATCCCAAGGACGAGAACAGAGTCCTAGAAAGCAGGGTGCTTTGGCCTGTGTCTAAGAGTAATGCTGGCTGTCAGGACACAGAAACTGTTATACATTTCTGGTAGAAGCACAAAATGACACAAATCTTATGAGAGGTGTTTTGGCAATATCTATTAAAATTAAAAATGCGTTTATCCTTTGCCACAGCAAATCCACTTGTGAAACTTTATTCTGCAGATTTATCTGCACATAAAATAATTACACATACAAAATTATTCCTTGCAATACTGTTTAGTGGAAGCCACACAAGGGTCGATCTATAGGAACAGGTTAAATAAACTACAGTTTGTACACAATGAAAAAAGAATGAAAAAGTTCTCTCAACATTCATATGGAAAGATGATTTCCAAGCTCTATTAAATGAAGAAAAGCAAAGTATAGAACAATGTGTTAAAATACTATCTTTGTGTAAAAAATAGAAGTATTCATAAAAAAAACTAATAAAAACAGCTACTGATAGTGTATGGGTACAGGTGAAGAGAGAGATAATAAAAGACTTATGAGAGGAGCAAAAATTCTCAACTTATACCTTTTATATCATTCTCAGTTTATACTATATAGTATATATACATTCTCAGCCCTGTGTATATACTACCTAATAAAAATACATGAAATTTAAGGAAGGGCATATAGATAGAAGGTACAGACATGACAGTCAGAGCTCCAACCCAGCCCAGGCTGACTGACAAGTAAGGGGAGGGTGGTAAGGGAGGACTGGTGGCCCTAACAGAGAGGGATCTGGGGTGGAAAGGGGGTGGGGAGGGCTTTTGTGGTGCTCCAACAAGATAGAGATGAACTATATCTCATAAACCATATTATTGGGAAGTGGGGTTCTCTATTTCTCTTTTTTCATGTTAGGTTTTAGGAATGTCTCATTCAGTCACCCCGTGACTCAATCAAGCTACACTTGGGAGTTTAGGTCATGAGGACCAATGGGGGCCCAGAGGCCCAAAGTGTGGGAAATCATCACACAGCAACCCAAAAGGGAAGGTGAATCTCAAGGGCAGAATTAGAGCTGCGAGGTCCAACTCCCCTCCTCACCAAGAGATTTTTTTCTCCTATTCTGAACTTAAAGGATCCTGAATTTGTTTTTATTGAAGGATGTGACACTCCCTGCTGCTCAGGGTCCCAGATATCAGGATGACAGTTAGCCAACCCAGGGCTAAGGGGTGCCTGTGGCTGTGACATTGACGTGCTTTGTCCACCTGGCCCCAGCCTCAGGCGGCCAGAGGACAGGGGTGAGAGAATGACCTTTGCATTCTCATTTTTCCCACTCTGGAGAACTTGACCACTGGCTCTAATTGGAGAGACTGAAGCAATGTATTGGCTGATAATCAGGTATCATATGCGGCAAATGCAGTATCATGTACAGCAAATGACAATCAAAAGTACAAATGTATGTTTGTACATTTCTTGAAAAAAGGGTCACTCACCCCTTGCCCCAGACAGGCCAGTGCAGGAATCACTTTCTCCTGGGCAATGCACTGCAGGATCCGGGGAGCTCCGTAGAGGCCTCCCATACAGGAGGCCAGGGATGAGATGTATAAGCCCAAAAGAAACAGGAAGCCCACCAGGGACACCTGTGTGAGGAAGCAGGTTCATTACCCAATGCCAGAATCCTTCGTCCCTTTCCGTTCCCCCGGCCCCCACCCGTCTGCATTAGATCATTAGTCCTCTAAAGTCAACCTCCCAGGTAGGTTTCCAACAGCCCCAGCCCCATCCGACTTCATTCATACCACCGCTGTACCAGTTCAGCCCACTGTCACCTCTTGTGTGGACGACACAGAGGGTCTCAAATTGAGCACACACCAGATTCATCTAGAGGGCTTGTTAAAGTACAGATTTCTGGTCCCCGCCTCAGAGTTTCTGATTAAGCAGGTCTAGGGAAGGGCCCAAGTATTTGGATTTCCAACAAGCTCCCAGTTGATGCTGCATGGAGGGTCTGGGGAAGCACACTTTGAGGACCACTGGCCAACTGCAATGGGAATTGGCCTCCTGCCTCCAAGCTCTGCCCACTCTGAATTATCCCAAAGCCTTGGCCAGAGCGAGCTCGCCAAACTCAAACCTGACCATCATGCCACTGCCAAAATGAAAGGAGCAAGATGGTAGAGGAGTAGGAGACTGAGATATCATCAGGTCCCAGGAGTTGACAGTTATCAAACCATACACCTAGAAACTCAACAGGAGATAAAAGAGAAGAAGAGCAGTAATTCTAGGAACAGAAAATTGACCACTTTCCAGAAGGTAGGACATGCAGAGAAGTGAATCCGAAGCCATGGGAAGATTGACTGCAGTGGGGGAAGGGCCAGCTCCCGGCAAGTGAGAGAGCAATGGAGCACAAAATAGGAACTTTTAGAAGTCTGCTCCACTGAGGGACATCACTCCAGAAGTTAAGCGGGGGTGGGGGGTGTAGAGGGGTGGTGGAGCCTCCACAGGGACAGTGTGGTCTCAGGACCTGCAGGGACACAAAAAGACCAGGGGTCTAAGTGTGGCAGAACTCCCAGGTATCAGAGCAGGGAATCCAGCTACAGAGACAGAGCCAAGGAGGGGACTCTCAGCTCGGGATTACCTAAAACCATGATCCGATGCACAGTCGGACCACTGGTTTTCAAGCAGGGACCCCACAAGTGGCAGATCTGGGGAGACCCCTTCCTTCCTCCTCCAGGAGGAGTGGCACAGGAATGCATGGCAGGAATCTGCTGGGTTTGGAAACTCCAAATGGGGCCGTGCATGAGAGACAGAAATGCTTGGTCACAGGCTGGGTGATCTCCAGCCTGATCACATTCTTTCCTCTTTTTCCCCCTTTTTTCAACCAACTTCCTATCTTATCAATTCCTGTTTTAGAGTCTTTTTAAATTTTCATCTTAATAGTCATATTCCATCCCTTCACCGTGTTTACCCTTATTTTTGTATATATGTAAGTTTTTCTTTCTTTAACATTTTGGGAGGCAGTTTCTTCTAACAGACCAAAATATACCCAAAATCAAGTGTGTGCCTCTGTTCTATTCACCAGTCTAATATATATATATATATATTTTTTTTTTCCTTTTTTTCCCCCCTTCTTCTCCCCCCAGTTTTGGGTCTCTTCTGATTTGGTTAGTGTATATTCTTCTGTGGTCTTTCCTATCCTTTTAGTATTTTTTTTCTCTCACTCATCTATTCTTATCTGGATAAAATGACAAGGTGGAAAAACTCACCACAAAAAATAAAATAAAATAAAATAAAATAAATAAAAGAAGCAGTACTGATGGCTAGGGGCCTAATCAATACAGACATTAGTAATATGTCAGAACTAGAGTTCAGAATGTTGATTATCAAGGTGCTAGCTGGGAAGATATTAGAGAATCCCTTTCTGGAGAAATAAAAGAACTAAAATCTAACCAAGTTGAAATTTTTTAAAAAAGCTATTAATGAGGTGCAATAAAAAGTGGAGGCTCTTACTGCTAGGCTAAATGATGCAGAAGAGAGAATTAGTGATATAGAAGACCAAATAATATAGAATAAAGAAGCTGAGCAAAAGAGAGATAAACAACTACTGGACCATGAGAGGAGAATTCGAGAGATAAGTGATACCATAAGACAAAACAATATTAGAATAATTGGTATCCAAGAAGAAGAAAGAGAGGGGGGGTAGAAGGTATATTGGAGCAAATTATAGCAGAGAATTTCCCTAATTTGACAGAAGGAACAAGCATCAAAAACCAGGAGGCACAGAGAACCCCCCCTCAAAATCAATAAAAATAGGTCCACACCCCATCATCTAATAGTAAAACTTACAAGTCTCAGTGACAAAGAGAAAATCCTGAAAGCAGCTTGGGACAAGAGGTCTGTAACATACAATGGTAGAAAATATTAGATTGGCAGCAGTCCTATCCACAGAGACCTGGAAGGCCAGAAAGGACTGGTATGATATATTCAGAGCACTAAACAATAAAAGTATGCAGCCAAGAATAATATATCCATCTAGGCTGTCGCTGAAAATAGAAGGAGAAATAAAAAGTTTCCAGGACAAACAAAAATTAAAAGAATTTGTAAACACCAAGCCAGCCCTTCAGGAAATATTGAAAGGGGTCCTCTAAGCAAAGAGAGAGCCTAAAAGTAACTGACCAGAAAGGAACAGAGACAATATACAGTAACAGTCACCTTACAGGCAATACAATGGCACTAAATTCATATCTTTCGATAGTTACCGTGAATGTAAATGGGCTAAATGCCCCAATCAAAAGACACAGGGTATCAGAATGGATAAAAAAAAAACAAGACCCATTGATATGCTGTCTACAAGAAACTCATTTTAGACCCAAAGATACCTCTAGATTTAAAGGGAGGGGGTGAAAAACAATTTACCATGCTAATGGACATCAAAAGAAAGCTGGGGTGGCAATCCTCATAACAGATAAATTAGATTTTTTTTTTTAAAGATTTTATTTATTTATTTGACAGACAGAGATCATAAGTAGGCAGAGAGGCAGACAGAGAGAGAGAGAGGAGGAAGCAGGCTCCCTGCCGAGCAGAGAGCCCGATGCAGGGCTCGATCCCAGGACCCTGGGATCATGACCTGAGCTGAAGGCAGAGGCTTAACCCACTGAGCTACCCAGGTGCCCCAACAGATAAATTAGATTTTAAACCAAAGACTATAATAAGAGATGAGGAAGGACATCTCTGTCTGTCCAACAAATATCTCTGCCCCTAACATAGGAACAGCCAATTAATAACAAAATCAAAGAAACTCATTGGGAATAATACAATAATAGTAGGGGACTTTAACACCCCCCTCACTGAAATGGACAGATCATCTAAGCAAAGGATCAATAAGGAAATAAAAGCTTTAAATGACACATTGGACCAGATGGACATCACAGATATATTTAGACATCACAGATATATTTAGAATATTCCATCCCAAACAACGAAATACATATTCTTCTCTAGTGCACATGGAACATTCTCCAGAATAGATCACATCTTGGGTCACAAATCAGATCTCAACCAATATCAAAAGACTGGGATCATTCCCTGCATATTTTCAGACCACAA
Source organism: Mellivora capensis (assembly GCA_004024625.1). Taxonomy (NCBI): domain Eukaryota; kingdom Metazoa; phylum Chordata; class Mammalia; order Carnivora; family Mustelidae; genus Mellivora; species Mellivora capensis. Next base: position 173,998 of record PISX010000911.1, read on the forward strand.
TGCTTTGAAACTAGAACTCAATCACAAGAGGAAAGTTGGAAAGAACTCAAATACATAGAGGTTAAAGAACATCCTACTAAAGAATGAATGGGTCAACCAGGAAATTAAAGAAGAATTTTAAAAATTCATGGAAACAAATGAAAATGAAAACACAACTGTTCAAAATCTTTGGGACACAGCAAAGGCAGTCCTGAGAGGAAAGTATATAGCAATACAAGCCTTTCTCAAGAAACAAGAAAGTTCTCAAGTACACAACCTAACCCCACACCTAAAGGAGCTGGAGAAAGAACAACAAAGAAAGCCTAAACCCAGCAGTAGAAGAGAAATAATAAAGAGCAGAAATCAATGAAATAGAAACCAAAAGAACAGTAGAACAAATGAACGAAACTAGAAGCTGATTCTTTGAAAGAATTAATAAGACTGATAAACCCCTGGCCAGACTTATCAAAAAGAAAAGAGAAAGGACCCAAATAAATAAAATCATGAATGAAAGAGGAGAGATCACAACCAACACCAAAGAAATACAAACAATTATAAGAACATATTATGAGCAACAGTATACCAGCAAATTTGACAATCTGGAAGAAACAGATGCATTCCTGGAGACAAATAAACTACCAACACTGAACCAGGAAGAAATAAAAAATCTGACAGACCCATACCAGTCAGGAAAATGAAGCAGTCATCAAAAATCTCCCAACAAACAAGAGCCCAGGACCAGTCGGCTTCCCAGGGGAATTCTACCAAACATTAAAAGATGAATTAACTCCTATTCTCCTGAAACTGTTTCAAAAAAATAGAAATGGAAGGAAAACTTCCAAACTCATTTTATGAGGCCAGCATTACCTTGATCCCAAAACCAAAGACCCCATCAAAAGGGAGAATTACAAACCAATATCCTTGATGAACACGGATACAAAAATTCTCACCAAAATACTAGCCAATAGGATCCAACAGTACATTAAAAGGATTATTCATCACAAGTGGGATTTATTCCTGGGCTGCAAGGGTGGTTCAACAGCTGCAAATCAATCAATGTGATACAATACACTAATAAAAGAAAGAACAAGAACCATATGATACTCTCAATAGATACTGAAAAAGCATTTGACAAAGTACAGAATACTTTCTTGATCAAAACTCTTCACAGTGTAGGGATAGAGGGTACCTACCTCAATATCATCAAAGCCATCTATGAAAAACCCACAGCGAATATTATTCTTAATGGGGAAAAACTGAGAGCTTTTCCCCTAAGGTCAGGAACACAGCAGGGATGTCCACTATCACCACTGCTATTCAACATAATACTAGAAGTCCTAGCTTCAGCAATCAGACAACAAAAAGAAACAAAAGGCATCCAAATCTGCAAAGAAGAAGTAAACTATCACTCTTTGCAGATGATATGATACTTTATGTGGAAAACCCAAAAGACTCCACTCCAAAACTGCTAGAACTTGTACAGGAATTTAGTAAAGTGTCAGGATATAAAATCAATGCACAGAAATGAGTTGCATTTCTGTACACCAACAACAAGACAGAAGAAAGAGAAATTAAGGAGTCGATCCCATTTACAATTGCACCCAAAACCATAAGATAGCTAGGAATAAACCTAACCAACGAGGGAAAGAATCTGTACTCAGAAAACTATAAAGTACTCATGAAAGAAATTGAGGAACACACAAAGAAATGGAAAAATGTTCCATGCTCATGGATTGGAAGAATAAATATTATGAAAATGTCTATGCTACCTAAAGCAATCTACGCATTTAATGCAATCCCTATCAAAATACCATCAAATGGAACAAATAATCTTAAAATTTATGTAGAACCAGAAAAGACCCCCAAATAGCGAGAGGAATGTTGAAAAAGAAAACCAAAGTTGGTGGCATCACAATTCCGGACTTCAAGCTCTATTACAAAGCTGTCATCATCAAGACAGTATGGTACTGGCATAGAAACAGACACATAGATCAATGGAACAGAATAGAGAGCCCAGAAATAGACCCTCAACTCTATGGTCAACTAATCTTCAACAAAGCAGAAAAGAATGTCTAATGGAAAAAAGACAGTGTCTTCAACAAATGGTGTTGGGAAAGTTGGACAGCCACATGCAGAAGAATGAAACTGAACCATTTCCTTACACCACGCACACAAAAAAACAGACTCAAAATGGATGAAAGAGCTCAATACGAGACAGAAACCCATCAAAATCCTTGAGGAGACACAGGCAGTAGCCTCTTCCACCTCAGCCACAGCAACTTCTTCCTAGAAACATCGCCAAAGGCAAGGGAAGCAAGGGCAAAAATGAACTATTGGGACTTGATCAAGATCAAAAGCTTTTGCAGGGGCGCCTGGGTGGCTCAGTGGGTTAAAGCCTCTGCTTTCCACTCAGGTCTTGATCCCAGGGTCTTGGGATCGAGCCCCGCATTGGGCTCTCTGCTCTGCGGAGAGCCTGCTTCCTCCTCTCTCTCCCTGCCTGCCTCTCTTGCCTGCTTGTAATCTCTGTCTGTCAAATAAATAAATAAAATCTTAAAAAAAAAAAAAAAAAAGCTTTTGCACAGCAAAGGAAACAGTCAACAAAACCTAAAGACAACTGACAGAATGGGAGAAGATATTCACAAATGACATATCAGATAAAGGGCGAGTATCCAAAATCTATAAAGAACCTATCAAATTCAACACCCAAAGAACAAATAATCCAATCAAGACATGGGCAGAGGACACGAACAGACATTTCTGCAAAGAAGACATCCAGATGGCCAACAGACACATGAAAAAGTGCTCCACATCACTCGGCATCAGGGAAATACAAATCAAAACCACAATGAGATACCACCTCACACCAGTCAGAATGGCTAAAATGACAGATGCTGGCGAGGATGCGGAGAAAGGGGAACCCTCCTACACTTTTGGTGGGGATGCAAGCTGGTGCAGCCACTCTGGAAAACAGCATGGAGGTTCCTCAAAAAGTTGAAAATAGAGCTACCCTACGACCCAGCAACTGCACTACTGGGTATTTACCCTAAAGATACAAACATAGTGATCCGAAGGGGCACGTGCACCCGAATGTTTATAGCAGCAATGTCTACAATAGCCAAACTATGGAAAGAGCCTAGATGTCCATCAACAGATGAATGGATAAAGAAGATGTGGTATATATATATACAATGGAATACTATGCAGGCATCAATACAAATGAAATCTTGCCATTTGCAACGACGTGGATGGGACATAGAGAATATCATGCTAAGTGAAGTAAGTCAGTCAGAGAAAGACAATTATCAGATGATATCTCTGATCCTATGGAATTTGAGAGGTAGGGCAGGGGGTTGTGAGGGGTAAGGAGGGAAAAAATGAAACAAGATGGGATTGGGAGGGAGACAAACCATAAGATACTCTTAATCTCACGAAACAAACTGAGGGTTGCTGTGGGCTGGGCTGTGGGCTGTGGATAGGGTCGTTGGGTTATGGACACTGGGGAGGGTATGTGCTATGGTGAGTGCTATGAAGTGCGTAAGCCGGATGATTCACAGACCTGTACCCTGGGGGCAAATAATACATTATATGTTAATTTTTAAAAATGCAAAGAAAAGATATATCAATGGCTCCCCACCACTCTGGCATCTTCAGCCCTTCCTGGTCTGTGACCTCTGTAGCCCCAGACCCCCCACACTCAGACTCTGTGTCAGCATGCTTCCCTGCCTGCGGCCACCCTCTGTCCACACCTCATCTCCTCATTGTCTGTCTCTTACATCCAGGTGTGCTTCAAGACTCAACTCGGTCCTCTCCTCCTGCACGAGATCCTCCCCCAGCCCCTCACTGCAGGGGCTGCTCCTCAGGGCCTGCAGCACCTTAGCCCGAGGCTGGGGGACACCCAGCACACTGTGTCCTCTAGTGGCCCCAGAGGCCTCATGTCTGCAGGGCTCCTGTCTTATTCATCCTGGTATATTTGGTGCCAACACTGAGCTACAAATGCTGAACGGGTGAAGGAATGGGCTCCATGACCCACGTGGCCCACAAGTTACTAAAAGATAGAGTAAGAGGGGACGCAGTTGTTCTGCTTCGTGTCGACTTGCAAAGGTCAGCACGGCTGGCCACGCAGCTGGGCCAGAAGCTACAGGTCTGGAACCTGCCCTGCTCTCCTGAGCCAGCCCTCCTCTGTACCCACCGGGAAATCTCCTGCTTTCTAGTTATTTGAGGTCCCCTTCTCCATTCTACTTGACTATAGGCATGGTGGCCAGAACTGTATGTTCCAAGGACTCATTTGTCCAACTATCACAGATGGATTTGCCCTAATTTGCATGGTCCGGTCACACCCTTCATGATGAAGCTTCTCCACCTCACTTTTTATGTCCCTGCTTTAGCCATCACTGGGTCGGTGGCACCGAGCTACATGGAACACCAGTGAATGTCCCTGTTTTCTTCAATGTCACCAGCATACTCCCCACCTGTGTTGTAGCCCGTGACTTGCAGGGGTTCTCCTGCAGGGCAGCATAAGCTCCTGCGTCTCGTGCCCCCTGCCCTCGCCCCATCACCTCAAACAGTCTGGCAGATGGGCTCCACACGTGCCCATGAAATTCATGAGGCTTTGAGACTCATGCCCTGGATGCCTCACAAAATTGTTAGATGGGGATGCCTGGGTGGCTCAGTTGTTAAGTGCCTGCCTTCGGCTCAGGTCATGACCCAGGGTCCTGGGATAGAGTCCTACATCAGGCTCCCGGTTCTGCCGGGCACCTGCTTCTCCCTCTCCCTCTCGCCCTGCTTATGTTCCCTCTCTCCCTCTCTCTCTCTCTGTCAAATAAATAAATACAATCTTAAAAAAAAATCGTTAGATAAATGCTTCTATGGCCAACCCCCAATCCATTCTGGTATGCATTCCTTCACCTCTAAACTTTGTTTCTATCTTCTTGACCAAACACATCTTGTATTCACTGGTTTAAAAAAAAAAAAAAAATACATGGACTCAGGTGCCTGGCCGGTTCAGTTGATGGAACATTCAACTCCTGATCTCGGGGTCATGAGTTTGAGCCCTACACTGTGAGTAGAGATTCCATTGGGAAAAAAATATGTAGACTCTGTGATGAAATTTTATCAAAAGCGTCTAGAAAATGTAACTAGGAGTTCTCTACTCTGGCTATACCTAAGAATCCCTCCAGAGTTCTGGCTTTTTCAGTGTGGGGTGGGCACTGACATCGCTGGTTTTTCAAAAACCCTTCAGGCCATTCTAATGCGCAGCCAGGGTAGAGAACCGCTGGGCGAGACACAGTGTGCCCACCCCATTGTCCCTTCAGAGAATTCTCCAGAAGACGCAGGCATGATGTCTCCTTGCAGAAATTTTATTGCTTCTTATCCAAAAGGTTATACATATTTGTGTTAAAAAATTGTTTTGTTTTCACTGAAAGCCTGTCCATTTACTCAGATTGGAAATGAGACGGCCCAGTCTGGCTTCCTCCTTGTGTGGGGCTGACCCAGGAAACCGGGGTCTCTAGTACCAGGGGCTATGGTGATGCCAAGGGCTGGTCAGCCTTCCCACAGTCACTCCCTGGGACTCCTGCAGAACCTTTGGACTGGCGTCTGGAGAGGGGACCGTCCAGGCATAGCGACTTGTTTGTGTCCAACGTGGACACAATGTTTTTATTTGTGTTTATAATGTGTTTATAATGTGTTTTTATATTTTATAATGTTTATAATGTGTTTATAATGTGTTTATAATGGGCTGTTCCCTCGACTATCTTTTATATAAAACGATTACTTTGTTAATTTTCTGAAAAATAAATGAAATGTTGGTTGTCGTGTCTGGATCAATGATAAAGACTCCATTCTAGCTCTCTCCCACATGTAGCCTGTCTCTCCCTTCCTATCTGTCATCCATCCACCCACAGGAGCATTCGCTGAGGACAGGGGACATACCTGGCCCAGCGTGAGGCAGACATTACAGGTACAACAAGGAACTACACAGCTTTGCTCCCAGCCCTTGGAGAATTTCCTCACTTTCTCTCTTCGTACGGAACTGTGAGCTTGTGAACTGTGACCATGGAGATGAAGTGAGCTTGAGCAGACGTGTGTCAACAGTTCTCTGCAGGGGGAGCACCCTTTTGTCATACAGCTGTTTGAACTATCACCAAAAAAGCTCTTTCCAAAATTATCTGAGGTGTGAACTACCCTAATTTCTTCCTTCAGTAACTCCTGATGAAAATTATAATTCCATCTCCTTGCTTTTCGTATTTTATGCTGGCTACCATCAGAGCTTCAACCCTTGAGAAATTCCACCTGTCCACCACTGTTCCTGTCTCTTGAAGGGCTTAACTCCAAGTCATTTGCAAGGTGCTCATCTTGCCTCATCCGATTCCTATGGCCCCTTGACATTAGTGAGGAGTACACCCTGACCTTGCACAATCCCAAATTGTCTCACAGTCCCCTAGTTTTCTCCTGTGTCAGATCTCCACAGACATGAGTTTCCTCACACTGTCTCTACTCCACAAAAGGACCGATATCTCCACTTTCGGTCAAGTTTTCTCACTTGATAGCCATTTTCCAGAGGGACGTAAAGTTGGCTTCAGTTCCTGAGAGACAGCTCTGTGTCCCTGATAGAGAGCAGAGGATAGCCAGCCTGGGGGGGATGGGGGACACTGAGGAGCTGGCTGGCCTCCTACATCAGCCGCCCTCTGATGTGGGCGCTCAAGGTCCCTCTTGAACACATGAAACCATGCCTGTCAAATCTAAGAATGATAAGACTTTGCTCTACAGGATACCTCCCCCTTTTTTTTTTTTTTAAGATTTTATTTATTTATTTGACAGACAGATCACAAGCAGGCAGAGAGAGAGGAGGAAGCAGGCTCCCCGCTGAGCAGAGAGAACGATGTGGGGCTCGATCCCAAGACCCTGAGATCATGACCTGAGCTGAAGGCAGAGGCCTTAACTCACTGAGCCACCCACACGCCCCAGGATACCTCCCTTTTAAGAAAGATGCTCCTGGGGTGCTTTTCCTACTTATTTGTTCTTATTTTGCTGGTTGGCAAGCTCCAGGCTTCCTAAAGTACTTGGTCTTTTTGATGTTTAATAAACTTTTTTTCTTCCTGGACTATATACAAGTTTATTCCAAAACAATTATTTATTTAATCTATTTAGTTTTACCTCTGCTAATACCTATTCTTTATACAATTCCTCTCTTCATAACTGAGTAATATTAGGATGGATTCTTTTTTTGCCTATCCAGTTAAATATGGTAGATTTGTAAGAAAAAAAATGTGTCCTATCTGTAAGGTTATCCCTGTTAAAGAGTGTTCAGAGGAGTCAATATTTAATAAGCACCTACTGTATACCAAGTATTGTGCTTTACATAGATTACCTCAGACGCACCACAACATGCTCAAGACTTCTGAAAGAGCATAACACTACGGGGTGGCTGGTTGGCTCTGTCAGTAGAGCAGGCAACTCTCGACCATGAGGTTGTGAATTCAAGCACCATGTTGGGCATGGAGCCTGCTTAAGAAAAAAAAAAGAGCATAAAACTATGGAGACTGACCCCCAAGAGCCAGGCAAAAGTTTCTGTGGGGTAGGGATATAAAGCAAAAAAGAAACTTCTTAGAGAAACCGTAGGCTGGGAAGCCAAATAATTAGAAATAGATTGGAGAAGCTGCAGGAAACCCCGGAAGAAACAGATGAAATGACCAGCTGCAGGTCAGTGGAAAGGAGTCCAGGGCAGCCGGCAGCCACTGAAGATAAGTGTTCTGGCAGAAGGCAGCAGACAGAAAGCCCAAGAAGTACACTGAGGAGCTTCCTGAGAGCCATCACCAAGTGGGAGGAGCATCCTGGAGGCCTGCCTGGTCTCTGTGTGTCTGAGACCCTCAGGACACACAGACCAAACTGAGGAGGCCTTGCTTCCTCAGGGCCCAGGAGAGCTCAGAGATGGGCTGGCTCAGAACCCAGGCCACAGCTAAGATGAGCAGCTGAGATGAACAGTTTACTAAAACCACGTCAGGGTGGTAAGCCGTGTGGGGGGACCATGGAGGAGACTATGCACTTGTACCTTCTGACCTGTGCAGGTGGCGTGTGCGCGCGCGCACACACACACACACACACGCACACACACGCACCAGTTCTCCAAGCACTGCTAGGAAAACCAGCCGTGGCCCAGCTCACTGCTGAGTTCAGACCGGCTACTGCAGCCGAGTCAGTGCCAAGGAAGGACACCAGACAGTGAAAAAGGGGGAAAGCCAAGGTTGGAGGCTTTGGGTGGGGGGGAATATTCTGTGAGGTCCCCTTTGTAGGGGGGGCCTGGGAGACAGTAGCGCAGCACAGTGCCTCCGTTCTGGAGTTGCCTTGGTGGGTTCTGTGACTGTCCACTTAACTTGTTGTGCCAGCCCCCGTTTGCTACTGGGAACCAAGAACAGTATCTTTCCTGATTTTACAGACTTTATAAGCACCTCTTCTAGGAAACGGCCTATTCTCCGGCAACCAAACCTTCCACCTCTCACCCTGGCGTGCCCACAACAGCACTCCCATACACTACTGCCAAGCATGGTTCCGCGGGTGCCCTGCTGGCGAAATGCTCGCCTACCTGTTTCAATGCCTAGGACAGGTGGCACGCCAAACAAGCTTCCCTCAGTTCTAGTGGCGCAATTTCCACCCACAAGAGCTTTCCTGAGCTGTCCGCGGAGATGTTTTTACTCTCCTGTTGCGGCCTTCCTCGGATCCAGGCTGCCTATCCTCCCATATCCCTGTTCTTAGTTCTCTCTGCAAAGGAGGGGAAGGAGGGGAGACAGGAGCCCCAGACCAGGGGATAATTTGCCTTGTTCCACCCAGACCAGAGCCTCGGATGGTTGAAGGGACCTCTGTGAGGGAATCTGCTAGAAAGGAACCCACTTTGGAGGCGGGCAGAGCCAGCTAGCCAGACACTGGCGAGTTGCAGACGGCAGATCCCACTGGTCAAAGGATCAGCTATTCCCAGAGGCCTTTAATTCCTCTGACGCAGCCAAGCTTTTCATTCCGAGATTCAAGAAAAGGCCCGTGGGAGACGAAACTCAAGACGGAAGCTCGCCTGTGGGTACAAATTAGGGCTGCAGATTCCTTCCCTGAGAGCAAGTGTCTCGCTGGGGGTCCAAGACCTTGGTCCCGGGAAGGGGGTGGTGCGAGCGCCCTCACTACCTGAGCTGCTCCCCCTTTCGAAACCTGCTTTCACAGTGTCAAGACCCCTGAAAACACAGATCATCTTTAATCTATCACCTACATCTTAAGAAGAAACCCGTGTGAATGTGGAAACCAAGCCCAAGTGCAGCTCTAAAAGGAGTTCAGTTTCCTGCCCCGGGCTGCCCCCCAGTCAGTGGCCCTGTGGGAACATCCGAAAGGTGGCTTTGCAAAGCCTCACACCAAGAGAAAGTGGTACTTTCTCCCAAAACTGGAGTAGAAACACTTCGGGGTTAACTAAGAAAACTTTTCTAGCCTTCTGCGTTTCTCTGACAAATGACAGGAATCTCAAGGTCCACTTTTCCTCCAAGAACTTAAGGGAAGGTAGGAATTTTGGGGGATTTCCAGAAAAGCATCTGGGAACCTTATTCCCCTAGGTTCTAGAGATGTCAAATGAGTGTCCTTGACTGTGACCTGACCTCCAGCCCTGTTAAGGGGCAGCTGTGGAATGTGAGGAATTTGCTAATCTCCTTCTGGCAGGGTCTACTATTCTAGAAACAAGGGTGTTACAGCCAGACCAACCCCAGCCCACCCCTGGGGAGAGCCTGCGGAGCCAGGTCGGCAGAGGGCAGGGCGGGCCTCCCTCCCGAGCTGGGCCTCCTCCAACTCCCTCCATTTTGCTGCCTCCTTCCCGCCCCTTGGCCTCCAGTGAGCAGCCCTTTCCTGCTCATGGTGGAAGGTGAGGCAAGCAGCAAAAATAAAGGGCTGGCTGAACTAGGGGTTTTCGCTGATGGTACCCTTTGTTTCTGTCCTGAGTTTTGACATGAAGAGATGCTGTGTTCCTCTTATTTAGTCCCTGCTCCGTAAGAAAAACCTGTACCTGTTCCGTGTTTGTGAGCCCCCTCCACCAGCCCCCACTTCACTCCTGGGCCCAGGCCTCTTGGGATCCCCAGGCAGTACTGCAAGGGGGAGGCAGCCATTTGCAGATGGGAGCCAGTGAAAGACCCATCAGACGGAGCCGGTCAGCAGTGCAGACTCACCCACCTTTTCCGCTATCAGGAAGTCATAGCGAAGGGCCTCTCGGGTGCAGGCGGCGCCCAGCAGGAAGACGAATACGAGGTACAGAAACCACCTGCAAAAACCCCAAGAGTGGAACAGAGCTTACACCCCCCGATGTGTGCCAAGACCATGCCAGCCCACCTCACCCAGCCCCCAGGTTGGAAGGAAAGACAAAGGCCAGTCATGAAGCCTCCCTCCTTGTCTGAGGGGACTTCCAGCACTATTTCCCCTCTAGCCTATCTCCTGCCAAAGAATGTATTATTGTTTTGTCTCTTTCTTACATTAAAGAGAGAGAAGCCCTGAGGGTGCTGGGAGTGGGGAGCTGGAGACACCCCCTCCCCCCCTCCCCCCGCCGCCCCGGGCCTCCAGGTGGCCAGGACTCAGGCAGGGTTGACCAGCAACCCCTTCGCACCCCTTCGCACCCCCGAAAAACACGCAGATGGTCTTTCAGGCTTCTTAGGCTGCTGTTCCTTGGATCCCAGATGACAGAGAGCCGGGTCAAGGGTGAAAAGGGCAGCCACGACCCGGCCCTGCCCCAGACACCCAGTGACCTTGAATAAGTCACATGATACCCCACAGACTCCTTCCCATCTGGGCAGTGAGAGGATGGGCCAAGGGTCTCCCTCCTGGGACCTCCCAGCTCTGACCCCAAAATGAGGCAGGGTTTTTTCCTTCTGTTCCCAACACCCAAGCGTTCTCTGCGGCCTTCATCGACTGGCCGGCACGCAGCCGTTCTCGGCACATGTCCGTCCGGTGCTGTGTACCTGACGCCAGGGACCACTCTCATAAGCTAAGAGCAAATTCAACTTTGTGAAACACACACATTCGTATTTTTAAAGTACCACAGTCAAAGTAACACAGGCACGTCATCGTCACATCTATGCCTCTCGCATCCCCCCCCCCAGTGAAGCCAGAGAAGTTTCTTCCTGTGGTATGGGGAGCACCACAGAAGAATATGGAAGCTCAAACAGACCCAAGGCCACTCAGTCTGCTCATGGGGGTGGCGCAGTTGGAACTGAAACCCCGAGAGCCTGGGAGTGGTGGGGGGAGAGCTGAGGGAAGGAGGAGAGCCTTCACACACAGGAGCCACTCCACGGTTGCTGGGGCAAATATATTCTCAATCCCATTTTATGAGAAAGGAAAACAGAGGCTCAGAGAGCTAAGTACATTGTTCAAGGTTACCCAGCCACCCAGCAGCAGAGCTGGAATAGGAATCCCAACCTGAGGGCAAAACTCTTCACTGTTCTGTTCCTCCAATAATCCCGGAAAGTCAATGGTTAAAAAATCCCCAAGTTCAAAATGGAAGTGAGGGAGGAGGAGGGGCAGGAGGCTGAGGAGAAAGGAAAGAAAGGATCCATCCTCCTCCTCCTACATTCTCAGGCAGGGGGTCTGAAAGGGCAGGCTTCTGAACCCACCAGACGTGAATTTTCCAGCTGGCTGAGTGTTAAAAGGAGAATTGGAATATGAAATAGATTGGCCACAGTTGGGGCACTCTCAGAACAAAAGGGGCAAACCCTCTTTTGCCTGGGGTTTTCTCTCCTTCTCTCCAGCTGATGGCCACCAGGGGAACTTACTTACGAGATGCCAACAGCTGCTAGGGAGCCCAGGGGGATGCTGGCAGCGGGCTCCCGGAGGTCACCCCCCATGTTGAAACCGGCCATGACTCCTGAAAGACACCCAGACAGGGGAGATGGGTGAGCAGTGTACGCCACTCCATGAATCGCCTTCCCCTCGTCAGGGCCCTCTCCTGGAAGCTATCCCACAGCAAGCCCTCCCATCTGCAGTTCTGGCAACTGAGCTTCTCCATCTCCCCTGGCAACTGGGGAGGCATCCGTGGGGCATGAAAGGGACCTTTGTGGGTTGGATGACGCTTGGGAGGAAAGCCTTGCTGGCTACAAAAGCATCTTATGGCCCAGTGCTAAGTAATGAGGGTGAATGAGACATCTGGCAGGCTGCACAAAGGTCCTGTGGCCACATACTGAGCTCTGCTGCATCTCCCCCCCCACCAACTCTCTGGGGAAGCTCAGCCTTAGCAAAGCACCTGGTGCCCCCTCCCCAGCTGAGCTACTTGCCTCTGCTGCCCACTGACTGCACTGGGGTTCAGGTATCCTGGGAGCAGGTCCCATTCAACAGCTAGAGCCAGAGGCCAAAGGGCTCTAAACAAGTTCCAAAGAACTATTGTGATGCTACCAACTGAGTCCCAAGCTCCTTCTCCTCATTGCCTCTATTCCCCAGCATTTGTGAAAAGTCGTAATTAGTCATGATGGGGAGGGAGGACACCATGTGGGACTGTGAGGAGGGATCATCACGTCTGTCCACATTCACCCACATAAGAAACCAGTAAGACTATGTGTTCTGAACATCAAAAGTGGGTCCAGCCCACAACTGCTCTACAAGTCTCAATCAGGAAGGTCTCACAGAGGGGTGGGTGCATCTCAAATGTGGCCTTGTGGGAAGATTTGCATAGGCTTAGGGAGAGATATAGGTCTGATCCCATCATTACAGATTGAACACTTCCAGCCTGACAGTTCCTGGGCTAATGTTTTCCATGCCTTTTTTTTTTTTTTAATCTTGTTCAATCCTTACAACAACCACATCAGAAAAGTGGAATTATTTCCCCCATTTTATAGAAAAGGAAACTAGTGCTCAGAGAGGTTAAAGTAGCCTAGGGTCACACATTTACTAAATGGGAAAGCTAGGATTCAACCCCAGTCTGTCTGACTCTGAAAATTATGTTCTTACCATCCCTGCTATAATGCTTGCAAGAGAGCAGGTGAAATGGGGTGAAGTGAAGACAGGGAGGCAGACAGTTAACGAGGGCCTATTTCCAAGGGTGCCCTAAATGGGGGACCCGCACTGGGACCTGCACACACACTGACCAGCAATACCACTACTAGGACTTCCACCTCAGTAAATAGTCAAGAATATGAGTGAAGATGTAGCCAGAAATGTCTACAAATGCTTGTCTATACTAGTGAGAATGAGAAACAACCTAGTATTTACAAGTAGGGGAATGGTGAAATAAATGATGATATATCATTCAATAAATACTGGGCTCTGTGTTGTCAGAGATATGCTGTGATGTGGAAAGATATTTAAAAAGCTCTTGTTTCATTTTCAGATGCATATTATAAAACAGAACATATGGTATGATCCCACTGTTGTAAAAAAAAAAAAAAAAAGACAACAAATCAATGTATGCATAGGGTAGGAAAAAAAGGAACCGGGACGTATTTTAAAATGCTAAACATGGAAAAACAGATCATTTATCATTTTATTGCTTATATATATCATCCCAGCTTTCTACAGTGATTGTTTTTGAAATGGAGGTTTCTTAAAGGGTTGTTTAAAGTCCCACATGAGGCACCTTCTCTTTCCTCTTATTTCCCTTCTTCCCAAGATCCTATTCAAGGGTAGGAAGGGAGAAAATGGATCCATGCCTATAAGCAAAGAGGGTTGGGATGGAGAGCCGTGAGTAGATGAAAGGTTGCTCCAGATGTCTGGCACATAGAGAATGGAGAAAATGACCCAGGGTGAAAGGGAAGGAAAGGAAAGCCTTAGAAAACTTCTCCAGAGTATCTGAGTAAACCCAAGGAAAACAAGGACTGGCCATGTGGATGTTTGCTCCCCAGTGAAGCCCTCCTCAAGGGCTGGCCGTACTCACAAATGAGCCACAGTCACGTCCCCTTCAGGGACACAGACCTACACACTCCACAGCCAGGAATCCACGCCATAAGCCCAAGATTGCCAGGGGTGTGATGAAAACCAGCAGCAGATACATGCGTGATAAGAATAGAACAACCTGGGCTGGAAGGAACAAATAAATCAGGACACAGAGGAGAGTTTTTAAGAAAATAATATTCTATTTTTGAAGAAAATCATATTCTGAGAAGGATATTATATCTATAAAGCAAAGTGCAAGGAAAACAAAAATAATCCAAGAGCAAAAAAAGAACTTTTAGAGATTACAAACACAACTGCTAAAATTAAAAATGCAATAGAGGATCTGAAAGATAAAGTTGAGTACCCCAGAATTGAGAACAGAAAGATAAAGGGGTACAAAACTTGAGCAAAGACTAGGAGAAACAGAGGAACTATCTTAGAGCTACAATATCCAACTAACAGGAGATCCAAAAAGAGAGAACAGAGAAAACAAAGGAAATAACCAGATAAATAAACCAGAAATAAATAATAAATAATCAGAAATAAACGTCTCCAAACCGAAGAAGACACAAGCCTTCAGGCTGAAATATTCCACAGAACAGACAGCACAAAGAACAAAATTTAAGATGTCCATACCTAAATGTAACATTGTACAATTTCAGGAAAAATCCTAAATATTTCCAAAGGTAAAAAACTGAGCACATAACAGAACAAAAATTAGATTTGTCTTTGGCAAAAGTGAATGCTAGGATGGAGTGCCGATTTTAAAATTCTGAGAAAAAATTATTTTGAAACTAGAATTTTAGCCAGATTACCAAGTAAGTGAAAGCAAAGTTACGTAGACAAGGGCTCAAAAAATTTACCTCCCACATATAATTTCTGAGGAAGATACTAAAGCATGCACTCCAGGAAAATGAGGGAGGAAAACATGAGAGTGGTGATGACTCAGGGATGAAGTAAAATTCCTGAACCACCATTGCTGCTGTGTAGAAACCAGCAGAGACTAAGGCAGAAGGCTGGAGGCCCCAGGAGGCATGCCTCTGGATAGGAATTGGATTCAACCCAATGAACAGTATGATTAACAAACTGAATGATTTTTAAGGACATGCTAAACTGCATATTTTGGTAACAAGAGAAAACAAAGTTTTTTGAAACTCCAGGAAAAATGAACAAGAAAGTCAATGTCTAAATATGACTCAAACTAAAATGTCATGGCATGATTTTACATAACTAATGGAATATAAGAAAAAGTAACCCATCTGGCCATGATATTAGGAATATTCTCCCATAATGCCATAAGGACCACATCAGAATCACAGCTAAAGAAACAGAATTCTAGCTACTATTTCACTCTTCACTGAATGACAGCTAGCCGTCATAATTGTGTATATGTTTACTGTATTTTTTTAACTTCTAAAAATTGACTTATAGACAAAGCACAGAGGACATAACTCTAGTTACAAAATAGAATATTATCTATCTCAACAACATAGAGGTCAAGGTGTAGCTAACTGATACTAGGAACCAATACCAAAAAAAAAAAAAATAATAATAATAAAATAAAAGAAGAAGAAGAATTGGAAGTAGAAGGAATGTAGAAAGCACTAATATCTTCATTGTAATAGTGCTGAAAAACAAAAATATTAGTCCCATGCTCTAGCACTCAGGTCTGAGTTGGCTGTTACAAGCTCCAATTAGTTTAAGAAGAAAACTTGAAAGATGATTCTAATAATCATCTTTCAAGCTAGCCATTACATTTGGGAGGTAGATAAAGGAAAGGCTAGTGAATATATACTAGTTGCAATAAATTTTAAGGTAATTCTAAACTTATTCTGTATCTTATTATTGTAAAGGAGAATATTGAAGTGTTTGCTAGAAAGAGCAAAGAAATTTCCAAGAATATTGAGCAGTTTGTCTTTGAAGTTACAAAGATTGTTGACTTATAAACTTAAAAAACTTTAATACATTTGAGTGTGTGTGTGAGAGAGAGAGAGAGAGAGAGAAACTGTGTTTGTTCACTTAAAGTTGTAGACTACAGTTTTTATGGGATTTTGCCTACTCACCTGCTAATTGTCAACTTGTTATGGCTTCCCTGATATTGTTCTAAAAATGCAAATGTAATAGGATCATGTAGATTACCTCCAATTAGGGATTCCCTTAAGATAACTGAAGTATTCCCTGTAAAAATATTTTACACATAAAATAAATATGACTCTAATAAATTAATCTTAAAAAACAACACTGAGGGATGCCTGGGTGGCTCAGTTGGTTGAGCAGCTGCCTTCGGCTCAGGTCATGATTCCAGAGTCCTGGAATCGAGTCCCACGTCAGACTCCTTGCTCAGCAGGGAGCCTGCTTCTCCCTCTGCCTCTGGCTGCCTGTGCTGGTGCTCTCCCTCTCTCTCTCTCTCTGACAAATAAATAAATAAAATCTTAAAAAAAAAACAACCCACACAACACTGAATTTCAATTTTCCACACCAATAAGAGTGAAGGGATATAGCCCAAAACTGATAAAATAACAGAGATTTAAGGATGTTATTTAAAATTTGAGGCGCCTGGGTAGCTTAGTGGGTTAAAGCCTCTGCCTTTGGCTAGGGCATGATCCCAGGGTCCTGGGATCAAGCCGCACATCGGGCTCTCTGCTCAGCAGGGAGCCTGCTTCCTCCTCTCTCTCTGCCTGATTCTCTGCCTGTGATCTCTGTCAAATAAATAAATAAAATCTTTAAAAAATATATTATTTAAAATTAAAAGGGTAACAACAACAACAAAAAGCAATGTAACTATCAAAAATTAGGAGGTGGATGGAGGAGCATGTAAGTAAGGCGAACTCTATTTCCTAACATGCAGTCAAGAGTTTATGTCTTTCATTAAACAAGTTACAGGTTCAAGCTTCCTGCTTGGTAATACACAGGTAGCTCCCAAAGTACTAAAAATGATTAAAAGCGGTTTCCCGGATGGAAGGGTATCGGGGGTGGTAATGGGTGGGGTGGGAGACCACCGCTTTCTATCATAAGCACTTCTGTAGGATTTTCTTTTTTGTCAGATGCAGATCTTATTTAAATCACAAAAGGATGCCTAGGACCTTCCTCACTCTGACCAGTGTTCCTGGGACTGGATCCTGTCACAGAGGATCTGTTCAAAGGCTAGGGCTTCACCGCTTGCTCCCAGAGCAATCTGGCACCAAGGGCATCCCTGGCCAAATCTCCACACTGACCTGACTCCCAGACCCCACTAACTTCATCCACTAACAGCAGCCCTTCCTGGACCTCCTGAATTCTGACCCCCTGCAAAGGTTCCCACCTGTCAATCACGTTTACTGGTACCTCACATGGCTGGTCACATTCCTTCCCACCATCGACAGCAGCCTCCTTCTGCCCACAGACCCCACCCCACCCCCGCCCCTAGCAATTTTATGTCCATTCATTCAGCATTGTGAGATTACATACTTGCTAATGACTCTTTGCCATTTTAGTACCTCCTATAGTTTGTCACATCATTTGTGTACCTTCCATCAGATCATTTACAAAGACCCACAAGAGCTCCCCTGGTATATATACACGCTCTGTCTAGGAAAGTGATTGATTAATCCTAACTGCTTCCTGCTTCCAAACAGGTTCTGCATTCGTAACAAAAGCCCTTTCTTCTCCCATGAATCACACACACAGTCAGCGACTCAACCTTTGATTACAGGGCCTGCTAGCGCGCCTGGTGTGGGGCACATAGGGCTCCTGGTCAGTGGGAGCAGAGACAACACACGTGGAATGGGCCAGACCCAAACAGCCAGGAAGTTGGCTCTGTTGGCTCTGTTCTCTGACAAAACAGAGAAGCCAGAAGGTAGGTAGTCGGTACCCCCGACACAATGCACCGAAGCCAGGGAAATGCCCGCTGGCGGGTCGTTCCTGCTAGGCTACCGTGGGCCGGCTGACGCGGGCGATCTGGGCACACCTGTTAGATTGGCTCGCACACTGAGGCTGCCGCTTCCAGAATTTCGCCCGTGTGTGATTACACGATTCCTGAGCAGATGATCTCCAGTTTTGGTGAATCAGAAATTTCTTGCTTGTCAGTTGGATCCAGAAAAATTATTTTGATTTAGTAGTTTTTAAGATACGCTTGTCAAGTATTACGGAGATTCTCTAGTTTGGCTTTCCATCTGCTTCTGGTGCCATTTTAAGATGTTATCGTTAATGTTAGAGCTGGATTTAGGGTGGGTGTAGCAGAACAAATACTATTTACCAGAACACTAATATCCGGATGTTTCATGGATATTTAAAAAAAAAAAAAAAAAAGCTTGGGAAAATCTTGATTAAACAAGAGTAGAGAGGTCTTTACTGCTGGACTTATCAATGCCTACGATATGCTAATTTCATTGTTCATCTCTAAGAAATCTAACATACAGCGTTTCCCAAAACTTATTTAACAATATCACACTTTTTTTTAAAGGAAAAATTTATTCATTACTAGTATTCAAGGGAACACAGTGTGGCAAACTCTGTGTCCATTTTAGAATTACTATTAGTCTTTATGCTTTTCTTGGGAGGCTTCCTAAAATCGCTTAAAATGGCTACTTAGAATAACAATTCTTAAAGCTGGTAGGTATCTTAGAGTCATCTACTCCTACCTCTTATTTTACAGATGAGGAAAATGAGGCCCCAAAAGATGGGATTTTGCCAAGTTTTGCACCAATGGCTGCACTATCTTCAAGTCTCCTGATCTCAAATCAGTGTTCTTTCAGCTACGTCACAGAGTCTTCTGGTTTCTACCACCCATACTTTTCTTGGATTTCTTTTTATAACAGAGTAACTGTATGATTCATTTGGGGTTACCTCCCCGCCCCTCACCCCGAGAAGGTTGAATTTTTCAGTTTTGATCAGCACTACCCACTGGTTTACCCACGGGTTCTTTCATCAGCAGTTCCAAACCACTCACTAGTCTGTGCCTGTCCAGGGTATTTCCCCTCCTCATAGGTCTTAAACTGCCCGTTCCGGGAAGCAGTTAATTGCTTTACCCGAAACCACATTTCTCTCTGCATCAGGATGACAATATAGTCTGTGCTTTGTTACCACGTGACTTCACAGCTTCCTTCATATGGTTAAGTCTTCTGACTTGGTCTTCCAGCCTAGTTCTGCTGCCTTTCAGCGTGCGCTTACTGTCTCAGCTTTTACAAACGTGTAACATGGTGTTAGCCATCACCTTGCCAGCTCGGGTTTATGAGAACAAACTTCCGGCAATACCCATAGTCTCCTGGGCACTGACACCGTGCCTCTGGTTTGGGTAGGGGCCACCAGCTGAAGAAGGGGCTTTGGCTCGGTGCCACGTCGCCAAGGTCTAACCTAACAAGGGACATAGACGGCCGAGAGAGAAACTCATCTCCTCTACGTCTCAACAATACGCCCGTGGTTAAGAACCCGTATAAACAGATACCCGTATAAACAAATAAGTCAAATAAGCTTGCTTACCACATTTACGAGACTGCGGCCATGTCCTTCTGCCTAGTCCACCCCAGCACTCACAGGTGAAAGCCTTCACTTGCTGCCTATCATCACAATCCCACTTCCTACCCTATATTCTTCTTTGTTGCTGAAAGTGAGAATTAGTGAGGGGGTAAAAAAGCCCAATAGTTTTTCTAGCCTTTTCTGGTCTCTGTTAGTTTTTCATTAAAAGACTACTTCCTCACTCTTTCTCAAGGAGCTCCCAAGCTTTGTCCTGGGAGTTTTTTAATCTACATCCGTGTCCTTAGAAACCTCTAATTTTCTCCTCCAGCTCTAGCTTAATTGTTTCTCTGCTGTCTATTGTCTTTCTTCTTTGAAGTTCCTGAGTTTATGCTTTCTCTTTATCATGAAGGCAGACTATCCCTGCTCCGGAGTTCCCACAACCTGTCCGCTGCCTTTTGTGCCGAAGAGAGCAGTTGGCTGCGGTTCGGAGGCGGCGTGGCCCCGAGCCTCGGGCTCCTCGTCTGCAAACGGGGACTGGACTCTCTAGCTGGCAGGACTGTTGTGAAGTTGGGATGAACAGTGCCCCGCACGTCGTAGGTGCTAAATAAATATCCACTCAGGAGAGACAGGCTCCTCTCCTCATTTGGAAATCCCTTGGGTTCCTTAAGGAGGCTGGCCGTCCCTCTTACCTTCCATCTGATTCCCAAACCCACTCCTTCCGCACACCTGGCTAATGGGCTGGTCTGTCAAGCTGCTCCTGCAGGGATCTTTCATCTCCTCTTGGCTCTATTCTTGGAGGCAGAACTTGTCAGCACACCCCCCCCCACCCCGCCCTCATGCCTTAGAGACTCTGCTGAGACACTCGCTGTCATATAATGGAACTTAAACATTCAAGCAAGACTTGCTGGCTTCAGGGTTGGGGGGGGGGTGCAGCTCCACACACGTGGGCATTCTCCCTTCCAGCATCCTCTCCAAAGGAGGCGAGAAGCAGTAGGGTCCACCACTCCCTGGCCTGCTGACCTCTCTGTGTTGTTGTCCCCTCATCTGTAAAATGGAATAATAACCGAACCCATGGAAGGATCCAGGTTCTCTGGGGCCTGACACTTTAAAAACAATATAGACTTATGAATATGAAATTAAGAACAGGGCCTTAACAGGAGCTCATGCAAGGGAGGGACCCCGAAGCCTGGGCTTCATGGCTGTCATGCTAAATCTGCCCCTAATGGGAGCAGTGAGGCTGAGCGGTGAGGGCTACGGGAGGGACAGAGCGTAAAGCACTCACCACAGCGCCAGGCCTAGCAGACTGTGGTAATGTTAATGATTAGTGTAGATACTCATAATAATTTTGATAAAACTCTAAGTTAATTCTATAACTAGAACTATAAAAATAAATACATGTAATAATCATAACGCTTCCTTTTCTCTTGTTCCTGCTCATGAGAATGGCGTGGGATGGGCCCCGATTTCAGCTTGCCCTTACCTGAGGCTCTCTCTTCCTTAAACCTGGGGACCCCATTCTCAATGAATTTCCTTCTCCTTCCTTCTTTGCCGTACTGTGGTCCCTGATCCCTGTAGTGGCTGTGTGTGTGTGTGTGTGTGTGTGTGTGTGTGTGTAACAGAGACAGAAACAGGGAGAGAGAATCCTATGGGCACGGACGTTGCTTTTTCAGGCAAGTTGGGCTGTTTCAGGCAAGTGTAGCTTGGTGAAGGAAAGTACTTTAAGAAACAAAGCAAATGCAGAATCTACTCCAAGGCCCCAGGGTGTGGTGGACTGGAGAGAGAAGGACAGAAGGACAGGATTCATAAATCCAGAGAAGCCAGGGAAACCTAGTTTTCGGCTGCTCCTTACAGGAAGTGTCCTACCCTTGAGATAAAATATCTGAGGTAACTAAAGTCATATGTCTCTGACTGGAGATGGGGACACGGGGGGGGGGGGGGCACTTGTGTTTGTTCTTCCGAACTCCACTCCCCTCTCCACAGCCTGGACGTTCTCTTGTTCCAGAAGACAACGGCATTGGAGGGAGCCCCAGCCATGACTCACTCAGAACTAATCCTTGGCAAATCCATCACCATGGAAACTGCCAATCATCCATGCTTTTTATTGCTTAACAGAACATCTGCCAGGGGAAAGCCAAGTGGTACAAATTGTTCGTCCTGCCTACCGTGTTTACACTGGGGCCCCTGGCAAACAGAGAGAGAGAGTCAGGGAGGCAATGCTCCATAGCAGAATGGTGGCCCAACCCCGGTCACTAATTAGCTGGGTGACCTTTAGCAATCCTTCATAAGTCTCTCTGTGCTCCTCCTTTCCCCGTTGGTCATAGAAAGGATCAGTGATTCTCAGCCCAGTTGGGCCAAGGGGCAGTGGGAGGACGGGGAAGAATTCTCCTAAGAAGGGTGGGGCTCAAAAAAAAAAAAAAAGCTTGTGTGGATAGTTTCTTCAATATTATAATTTTATATTTGGAATTTTACAAAATTAAGATTTTGTATAAATTAAAATTTATATTATGGAATTTTACAAAATAAGATTTTCATAATTTAAGCTACAGAATATAAAACTTGACTAATAGTCTTAAGTAGCAATCGGTCTCCAAGGAAGGACAAACACACCCTTCTCTGGTCCGGGGAGCATATCAGCATTTCTAGTGCGGGTGATGTAGGTTTTAGTATCATGATGAAAAGTGAATATGGGTGAAAAAGGCAAAAAGTTTGCTGGACAAACTTCTCTCAGATGTTAGTCCCACTCAGACTCGGGGCTACTGTACGGCTCCTCAAACCTCCGGCTGCTCATTTCTTGCTGGAGGGAAAAATACTGAAGGGGAGCCCGCTATTCTTTGCCCCTTCTCTAACCAGGCATCCCCTCTTTCTCTAAGACATCAGACTTGGAGAGGCCAAGGAGGGGCACGGTGGAGCAGTGTGGAGGGAACCCCGCAGGGTCACATTACTGACACAACCTCCCCGGAGTGCCCTCTGGGGAGCTGCTAGCCAAGAAGGCCTACGGCCCCCCTCAGGTGTGACTGTCCCCTGGTCTCTGGGCCCGGAGTTTCTTGACCTGGCCTTAGGACTCATGGCCAGGTCCGAGGAAACGCTCAGCCGGGAAGCCTCTTGAATGTGTGTTCCGCCTGTGTGGGGAAGGGAGGGCAGGACAATATTTTCAAATGTTAACTTTTTAAAAAGTTCCCTGTATTTGTTTTCCCCCTTGCCTTTTCTGTCCGTTCAAGAGGAGTTGACCTATACTGTATTGCCTTGAGGGAGATATGTGGCAGGAGGAAGCCGAATTTGTCAGTGCTCTGTTTTGGGGTCTGTTTCTCAAAAGCCTGAGCCCTTGGGAGACTTTAGAGAATCAAGGAGGTAGAAAAGAAGCTGCAAAATGGGTGGGGAAAGCATGGGGGTGGGGGGATAAGAATAGACTTTGGTACATAGTTTGCTGGGTCTGGTGTGAATAAAAATACAAGACCCCTTGTTCAAAAATTACTAAGAATTTAGCAACCACACAAACCGTTAAGCCAAGGGTGGGGCCCTTCTGAGCTTGGGACCCAGCGTGAATGCATAGGCTCGTGCCCATAATGCTGGCCCTGGATAGGAGTGTCTGCCATATTGTAAGAGAAGATTGTCCCTGGAGCTGGAGGCAGGGAGAGAAAGTCACATAGGATCTAGAGCAGTGTTGACCTGGGGCCCACTCCTTGCCAGCACTAGTGGGGACCCCACAAGACCCTAGAAAGGAGGGCCTGGGAAACGCATAGGCTCTAAGAACAGGGCTCCCAGGTTCAGATTTCTGGTTCTCAAAAATGGTTTAGAAGCTGCACAGAGCATGTACCTGAAGGGATGTGCAGACAGGACAGTAAGAGGGTCTGGCTCCCGGTACAATGCTGAAAAGCCAGACATGCCTTGGGACTTGGTAAGGCCCTAAGACCCAGGAACAAAGTGGCAGGGCCTGGTGGAGGCATGATGAATGACTGACATCAGTGTTCAGTCGTCCTGGCAGAATGAAGGCTTAGAGTCCGAGACTGACCCTTTGCATTTCAGAAGAATGAAAGGGAAGCGTGACTCCTGGCATATCTGTATTTGTGGACCAAGACTCGACCTGCTGGACCTGAGGCCTGGCTCCAAACTCTCCTCTGTGGCTGGTGAGAGAGAAGGCTTGGACCCGAGTGGTCAGCAGCAGAGGTGGAGAAAAGCAGGAAGTAAAGAACCTCCTTTAGGGGGAAAAATTGACAGGACTTGGGGGGTACTGGTAAGAAAGAGGATGTTATCATGAATAACTCTCCATGACTGGCAGGAGCAACTGTCTGGAGCAAATTGTCCCAAGATCAGGAGTAAAGGGGAAGAACCAGTTGGAGGATGGGTGGGATGGGCTTGGTTCTGAACATGTTGGGTCTGAGATGCCCAAGAGAGGATGTCATGGAAGCAACTGAGGATATGGTATGAAGCTTAGAGGAGTCTGGGCTGGGTGCAAGTCTGGGAGTCATCAGCCTTGTGAGTGGCCATTGGACAGTAGGCATGGGTGGGATTCTAAGGAAAACAGGAGAGAAAGAAGAGAGGAGGGCAGGGGCACAGACTGAAAAACCCCCACATTTACTGGGCAGAAGGAAGAAGATGTATCTATGAAGGCAAATCAGAGGGCCAGGAGGCAGACAAGGAGGGTGCTGCATCATGGAAGGCATGAGAAAAGAAGGAGGAAGTGGAAGCTGCCCATCTGAAGACACTGAGAAATTAGAGAAGCCCAATGAACCAAGTAGCGTGGCAGCCACCGAAGACTGGACGGGGCCATCTCAGTGGTGAGGCAGGTTTGGAATTCCAAAAGAAGAGAGTGGACAAGCTGAATAGGAGACAGAAAATGGAGACAGGAGCACAGACAATGCCCCAGGGTTTGGTAGTGAAGAGGAGTGAAAATGTGCCCTGGCTAGAGGCAGGAGCAGGATTTGGGAAAGCTGATCAAAGGCAACTGACATTGTTCATCTTCTTACTTGCACAGCCTTACTGAGTGAGGTGCAACCGTCAGGCGATAAGTAGCACGTGTTTTTCAACTGTAAGAATCTGGAAAGTTTTCACATATGAATATACGCATGAACCCAATCACCATCATCAGGAATAGAGTTTCCTGCCCTGAAATTACCTTGTCCCTCCCGCCTGCCCCCTCTTCCCTAGTTCCCCATCCACAAATCTGCTTTCTGTTACCAGAGTTTGCATTTTCTAGAATTTTATATAACTGGAGTTTTACATAGTTTTATCTTTTAAAAAAGGTTCTCTCCTTTTGTCTGACTTCTTTCATGAAATATCATTATTTTATGACCATCTGTATTATTGCAGGATCAATGGCTCATTCCTTTTTATTGCCGAGTAGTTCTATATGGCATGGCTATGTCATAATTTATCTATTTGCCTGCTGACGAATAGTTGAGTTGTTTCCAGTTTGAGACTATTACAGATTAAGCTGCTTTGAACATTCATGCACAAGTCTATACAAACACGTGTTTTCATTTCTCTGCAGTAGATAAAGTGGGGTGGAATGGCTGGGCACATGTTTAATTTTTTTTTCTTTTAAGTCTACCACACCTCGTATTCCTAGGCGGTGCCCATCCAAAGACTGATCTGGCACAGCCCTGCTTAGCTTCCAAGAACAGACACATTTAGGGTGGTATGGCCATAGGCTGTTCAGTTTTGATTTAAGAAATCATCCCACTGTTTTCCAGCATGGTCGTACCATTTTACATTCCTACAGGTAGCGTACAAGAGTTCCAGTTCCTCCACATCTTGCCAACACTCAGCATAGACAGCCTTTTAAATTTTCAACATTCTAGTAGCTTCTCCTCTTTGTCTATCCCTACCCCACTTGAGAAGAGGATAATGAGCAAGGAAATAGCCACAGGTAGGCAGGCAGAGGGAGGAGGGGAGGCAGAAAAGGAGATAAAACCAGCTACACACCAGGGTATCAACACTGCCTGATCAAGAGTAAAATGCTTGTCTGAGTCTGTGCTCTGGGACAAGCCCAGTCACTCGCAAATGGTGATTCCTCATCAATCATCTGGTCAACATGTTAGCTCACTACCCTCCAGGCCTGGGCCCAGAGCCCAAGACAAGAGTCCTAGAGGGACCTCAGCTTTGAAACGCTCCTCCCTGGCGACTGGAGAGCCAGAAAATGGGGCCGATGGGGTAAGGAGATTCATTCATTGCCCACGGGACCCTGGTTTCACCCACACCCAGTGTTGTGAGAAGGCAATAGCATTTCTCTGTCCCCTGGGAGAAGACTCATGGGTTGGGGCAGAGACAAGGGGAGTTTTGGGGCCAAATGTGCCCTCAGCTGGGGTGAAAGGGGGAGCTTGTCCTACTGAGGAATATATCCTGTTCAGCCCTGAGAGAAATATGTCTCTATTAACTAGGCCTACAGGTTTCGGTATATAGATACGGAGCATAAAAAGGATGAAATAATGTGGGAAGCCTTCAGGAATTATGAACAAGGAAATTCTGTTAAGAGGTTTTTAGTGAAAGCAAAGGCCATCTCTAAAGTCAGACATAGATACCCATCCTAGAAGCACATGCAGGCCACTTATAATACTGGGCCTCAGGAACCAAGCATCTGTACCCTCATGGGAGTGGGAAAGAACCCAAATTACTGTACCTGTAGCCGCTGGGAAGAACACCCCGAAGACTCTGAAGAAAGATTCCCCGGGGCTGTAATCTGGCAGAGTGTTGTTCCACAGCAGTTCCGGGGAATAGCCCACAAAACCATGCTCTGAAATGACACAAAGCAGAGCCAAATGAGCCAAGTGATCGGGTTGTGATGGCAGGGTCCTGAGATCGAGCCCCGCATCGGGCTCCCTGCTCAGCGGGGAGTTTGCGCGCGTGTGAGAACTCTTTCTCTCAAAATAAATAAATACAATCTAAAAAAAAAAAAAGTTTAAAAAAATGAGCTGAGGAATAAGATAGAGCATGTGGGTTTCCCTGGACTATATAGTCTTATCTTATGTAAATTTAAATGTTATAACATAGAGGTATGTGTGTGAGCGAGAGAATGAGAGAGACAGAGGAGGAAGTCTGACAGAATCGTCCTTACCGCTCTTGGGCTTGACTTCATGGACCTGTTTCTCCAGAGACACGTAGATGAAATGACTTGAAGGAGAACAGTACTTAGCTCTGGGTAGGGGAACATTTTTTTTTCCTGTTTTTCTTTCTTTTCTCCTTTCTTCTTGATAGATTTCAGTATAGCTGAAATCTTTCATTGAGCATGTATTTATGTATTTTCCTTTAATTTAAAAAATTAAGCTAACTTTCCCTGTTCAAAAACCTTTCCATGGGTCCCTCTTAGTTGCAGAACAGAGTTCAAATTCCTGAAGATGAGAATCAAAGCCCGTGACAAGGGGCACTGTGCCCGCTGCTTCCTGTTCATCTTTGCTCTCCTCTACCCAGCAGTCACGCAGATGATGCTTCCCGAGAACATCAGTTATGCCCCTCCCTGTGCCTCCAACCCTCCGGACCCTTCTCCCACGTGTTTAGCATCAACGCCATGCTCGCTTTCCAAGCCCATCTCAAATGCTACTCCCTTTGGGTTTTACCTCAACTCCTAAATCAGGATCAATCCCTTCCAAGGGCTCTCAGTACTATGGCCATATTCGATCTGTCCTCAGCTAGACTCCTCGGGGCAAGAAATCCAGCCTTACGCAGCTCTGTCCCCCAGAGTCAAGTGCTGTGCCTGGCACACAAGAGGTTGGTTACTAATACGGGTCACATTAAGAAGAATCTTTCTCTTAGATCTTGGCTATGCTTTCCCATCCCGCACCCAGGCTTTCTGTTTGACTTGTTCATAGGCTACTTTATAGCAGGAACACCTCAGATCTGATTTCTTCAAAGTGTTTTAAACATTTGTACCCTGACTTCAATAAAATGTTTCATGTGGTTTCAAGCCCACTTTGCTTCTTTGTCAAAGGAGGTCACTTTGAACAGCATCTGTGGACATGTTAGTGGGCTGTGGAAGTTGAAGATCCAAGTCAAGTGTTCTTAGGCTCGGGAACACCGAGGATAGGATATCCACCTCTGCTTTTGAATCTCATCTCTGAGAAGGAGTTGGCTTATTCCTGTTAACTATGGTCTAAGAGAAGCCAACCCTGCTCCCTTTCCTGAAACCCCCACAACCACATAGGATGGGCATTTGGCCATCACTCTAGCCAACCCCTAGAGCTGTGGTGACAGAATTTCCTGCCCAACTGTCCTCCACCTACCTTGGGGCTTAGCTTCCCCCTGAGCTTCCATCCACAAAAGAGTTCCTGCTCGCTCCTGAGTCCAAGGAGACTGCCAGCGCTTTTTGCAGCTTCCAAGATTCATAACTTAATAGGAAAAATATTTTGTAAAAAAATAATAAAATGAAAGCTCAGTGAAGCACAAGGGGCCCTGGGGAGTCCAGTCAGGACTTAAAATCACTGTCAATTGCTTTCTTCTGCCCAAACACGAAATTTGCCCTAAGACCTTCAATTCTAAGTCCTGGGCAACATTTCTGAATGGTTTGGCATCTTCGCAGCTGGTCTTCCCCTCATTAACAAAAAAGCAATAATGGCTGAGTTAACTTTAACTTTAGTTTATCCCCTGGCTGACCTCACTGACTAGCCTTTCTGAGGTGAAAACCCAGCCCAGCCTGCCTTGGAGCAGAGTTCGGCCAAGCTGGGACGATGTGTGGGTCTGAGAGCACATCTGAATGCAGGGCTGTGGGCTTGCAGGGTTGTGGGCTTGCTGGGGAGGCTTCGCTGGGCCCCACTGACCTCAGCGGCCCCCACGGCAGCTCTGACAGAGGTGGGTGTTTGGTCACCAGGCCCAGGGGCTTTACCCAGGTCCCACGGAGGAGTTCCTGAGAAGACTTCTCTCTCCGTCCACCTCATCAACAGGATCCACAGACTGACAGCCTAAGTCACTTGGCTCTCATGGGGGGGCTGAGAGGAGGCCTGCCTCATCCCCTCTCTCTCTGCAAATGCAGTCCCACACATTGCCCAGCACACGTGCACACTGCCGTGTGGCCAAGCCAGCCCTCTCCTTCTGGTGTGCTTCTGAATCTTTCTCAAGGAAATCACCTCAACTTTGAAAAGAACTTTATGGGCAACAACATTGTCAATGCTTTATTTATAATGACGTAAAATGGGGAGTCTACATTTCTAACTCTGGGGGACTGAAGTATTTTAAATATTTAGAAAGGGTTTTTAGTACCACAGAAAATTGTCCACGTTATGTATGATACACCTGAAGCAAGAAAACTGGACACCATTTATAGTACAAATACCAAAAAGTTTTAATTTATGAATGTAAGGAAAGAAGGAAACATACTAAAATACTAATTATGGATGTCTATATAATGCAATTATGAGCAATTTCTCCTTTTTTCTCTTTTACAAATTTTCCACATTGTCTTTCACAAGCAAAATTGACTCGCCAACACAAAATAATGTCTTTTCGAAAAACAAACAGAATATCCCAGGACTGAAAGCCTACCTTCTCTAGATCACTTTTCTGTAGTTTCTTTTATTTATTTTTTCTTTCCATCTATATTCTACCTGCTTCTCAAAATGATTTAAGTGATTTATGAGAAAAACATAAGTAAGATAGGGCAGATAAAATAAGAACCAAAAGAAAAAGAAAAAAAGAAACGGAGGGAGAGCAAGCCCCCACAGCCACATCTCCATGAGACACAGCCCAAGGTCTCTGCATAAAGCTGTGAGGTAAGACCCTGCAATGATCACCCTCCTACTAGAATTCAAGGCCTATAGAGATCATTTGATGACTTTTTGGCCAGCCAGCTCAGCTAGGGACAGACCTCAGGTCCCACCCCTCCTGTGTGCCACTTTCCAGTGGATGAGAAGGCGCTCTAGAGTCTGGCATGGTGGACTTCCTTATTTCCTCTGCTCTTATCTTCCCAGGCCCTTATGACTTCCACTCCCTAAAAACCCCGCCACCTCAGGTCCCCAGGCCTTAGCCAGCCCCCAGTGAGGCTTGGACTTACTGGTCCTCACCCCAGTTTCCAGGGCTCTGGTCTCTCCCCACACCCCAAACTGGGCCCAGCTGACCCTTGAGCTTACGGCAGGGTGGATGCCCAGGTCACCCACTGATGTCCCTGACCAGCTTGGACTTGCTAGCTGAGGCACGAGGTGAGCTCAGCTGCACGCACCCAGGGCACCTGCCATAGCCTCTCACAGTGGGTCTTCCGGCTGGACATGCTGACATCCAGGACAAAGGTTCTTAAGGTTTGTGGTTATGGCCCCACTGGAGAATCCGATGAAGGCTGTCCCCACCGACAGCACACTTTGCACATCATTTGGGGGTTCCAGGCCTCTGAAGCATCTCCAAGGGACATATAACCTGAGGGTCAGGACCCCCACTTTAGGGGCTGCCCTGCAGCCAAGACTCGTGCCAGCCCCACACACACTGATGGTGTCCTCTGCCCTGGCTTCCCCCATGCCCGGCCTCGCAGTGGATGGACGGCCCACGACAATGCACGACACTGCTGTCCCTGCCAGGCAACGAGGAGTCTCTCTGTGCGCAGGCCATCAGAGGGCAACCTCTCTTCTGAACGCAATGACAAGCGGCCCCTTACTGAGCACCTCCTTCGTGCCTGTCCCCAAGCACTAAGTCCCTTACAACATCATCCTTGATCCTCAGAGCTATCCTGCAAGATCAGAGGGAAGGACACCAGGCTCAGGAAGGTAAAGAATCTTGTCCAAGGCACACAGCCAACCTGCCTGTGCTACAGCCACCGCCTCTCTCCCAGGAGACCGTCCCCTGGTCCCTGGCCCTGCCTTCTCACACGGGAGGCCGGCCTTGGTCCTGGGCAGGCCTGTGGCCTATGGAACAAACTCTTCTGGGGACATCCCTGGGGTGGGGGGGCGGGGGGTGCCAAGGCATGCAACACAGGTCCTCACCAAGCCCAGGAGACATCCGCAGAGCTCACAGCATCCCCGCCCTCCTTCTGCAGGAGGCTGACGGGGGACCCCCTCACTATGGAATGCCATGCACATCTAGGGGTGCATGACCGGTGGAGGCTTGCGATGCTCGGAGCAGGCAGAGCCTCACCTGGCCTCCGTGTCTGTCTGAATCCAAAGTCTTCCACCCACCATGCTGTCTGTCTGTAACTCATCCCCAGCTGTTTCCCCAGAGGTCCCTAACGCTTGTGTCTCGGCCCTTGTGAACCATCAGTTCCTTTGCTGGTACAACAGGGAGCCAGTCCGGGCCTTCTCAGCTGACATCTTCCAAACCTGAAAGGCCTGGGAGGCCCCGTGCCTGCACCCGCTACATGTGAACATCTGGGTTTGACCCGAACATCCGGTTCTGTATTTACTGAAAATACTTGGGCCCCATTTGAGCTACGTGCTTTTAGGAAAAACAACACAGACCGGGGGGGTGGAATGGGGGGACATAAGAGAGAGAAAACAAATCAAAACAAAAGCCAGGCAAGAAGAGGCAGAGGGAAGATACTTGAAGGTCTGTCTGCAGAAAGGCCTGGCCTTCGTTTCCCAAATCCAGGTAACATGGCACCTCCGGGTGCCCCCGAGTAGGCCCTGGTTCCATAGGGTCCACTGTCCACTCCCAGGGAGTCCTCACAGGACCCCACCCACCTTGCCCTGGCCAAAGGCAATCAGCTCTGGTCAGCAGCTGTGACAAACCCTCCGGTCAGGTCGCTGCCGGGAATCTCTCTGTGGCACCTGTGGCTCCCCGCCCCTGCCGCCCCTACCTCTAGCGTCTGCTGAAGTCACAAGAGGCAGTTGGGAAGTCATCAGCCCCCACATGTGGGCGTCAGATTGCTACTGCTGACTAACTTAGAAAGTGAGATTTCTAAAAATGACACTGGCAGTAGGGTTGGGGTGGGGGCACCTTGCTGGGAGCCGAGCTCCAGGGCAGGCAGGGGCTTCCGGCGCTGGCTTTCTTCTTGGCTTGGTTCTCTCACCCCTGGACCAGCGAGACAGCCCTTTCCTGGGAATGGACAATGGGAGAGGCTGGTCCAACCAGGAATAGAAAGAGCGGAGGAAGGGCCTGGGAGAGAGGAAGGCAGGGAGGGCCCCAGAGGGCGGACTGGGGCCTGCGGGATCACAGGAAGAGCAACTCTGCAAGGAAAAGGAAAGGAGAGGCCGAGGTTCTGGGAAGGGACACACACCAAAACAACGCAGTGGGGGAGGGATGGGGGGATGAGGCCAAGAGGAGATAAGTGAGCTGAGGCTCCCCAGAGGAGGAGGAAGTACAGTAGGGCGGG
This sequence comes from Mellivora capensis, assembly GCA_004024625.1. Taxonomy (NCBI): domain Eukaryota; kingdom Metazoa; phylum Chordata; class Mammalia; order Carnivora; family Mustelidae; genus Mellivora; species Mellivora capensis. The sequence continues at coordinate 205,496 of PISX010000911.1, forward strand.
CAGTAAGGGAATCATGAATGGGGTGCCTCTCCCAGGGGCAAAACATGGTGCAGCACACGTGCCCCGCCTCGGATCCTCCCGGGTGGGCAGTGCCATGAGGGTCTGCCCTGCTGTGACCACTCTGGGATGTTGTGGCTCGGGGACAGAGATCTGCAGCTTGAGGGAGGGAACAGGTCTGAAATGGCCTAACCAAGAGAGGTCACTGTAAAGGAGAAGGAGGAGAGTGTACAGGGCCCATCCTGTCACTAAGTCCTCCATGGAGCTCCTGCCCAAGCAGCCACCGCCCCCCCCATTACTCACACACTGCCTGACCACAGATGGTCTAAGGCAGACAAAGACGGCAGCTCACCCCACATGCCTCTGGCTGTTTGCATTGGCCAGTGGAGTTTTTCTTCCTCTGGGCTGTGTGGTTAGCTCCTGGGAGCTGAGAAGGGGCATGGGGGTGGGGGCAGTGGACCTAGGCCCAGAGAGCATGGATTTGGGAGAAGCCAGGCTCTTGTCCTCCTGCCTAGGGTGGAGAATGGGGCCCCTTCCTAGCATGAGCATCCTGAAGATCTCTGGGGTAAAAAGGAAGGGTGTTGTCAGGAACAAGAGGCTAGGCGACGGGGTAGGTGCCCTGGTTCCTAGGGGTACTGAAGGTGAGTCCCTTTTCCTTTTGAAATCCAAATTCTGACTGTCAATCTGGGAGGAGCCCCAGGTTCTGCATCCCTACTGAGCCCCCAGGTGATGAGGCAGGTGCAGGGGACCTGGTGATATTTTAGAGCCCTTCTAATTCTGAAAGTGGCCCAGCCAGAAGCCCGTTCTTAACATTCAGCACCCAACCTCCAAGGACACCACTGATTTCCAGAGGCAAGACATAAAATCCCAAACTGGCTTCTAGAGCATGTCAGCACCACCCCAGCGCCTCCAACCTCCACCCCCTCCTGGCTGCTACCCCTTCCCTTCCCTGTGGCTGTGACACAACATGCGAACTGGGAAATGAGCTCGCCGCCACATTTCTTAACATGCTGTGACCAAGCAATTATGAATTACAGGCCTGCCACTAGGTCTTCTGTTATTACAGTGTCGGGTGACCTCTGTTTGAGCCGATAATGAACCTTCAAGGTCGAAGGCACTGACCCATTTCAACAACTGAGCCACGGGGAGCTCGGAGTCCGGCCCAGAGCCCACGGAGGCCCAAGCCCAGACTGCAGGGCTATCCCACCGAATGGGATCACAACAATCTGGGTCCATTATAGGGACTCCATAGAAGTGTGTTGAACCCAAACTCGGTCAGGCTGTATTGAGCCGGATTGTACTGACCATGGGCTGGAAGACGGAAGGGAAATGATGAGAGGTTTGGAAGAGACTCCGGAGGCACCCACCCATGGCCCAGTTTTCCTTCCCCACAGGAGCTCTGGGCGGCCAGCTGGTGGCCTGCCCCGTACCACAACCACCTCTCTGGCTCCAGGCTCTTTGGAGTTTGGTCCCCCAAAGAGAGGGTGGGGAGAGGATGTGAGCAGGGTTTCCAGCTCCCAGGCCCCCACCCAGAGAGAAAATACACAGAGGGTGGGCTGGGCATTCCAGCAGTGGCCAGAAGGGAAGTCTGAAGTGGGGCTGTGCCTGCCCAGAGGGCACAGGGAGGAGCAGCCCGGAGCCTCCAGGCCCCTGGGGAAGGCCTCCACCCTTGGGGACAAAGGCTGGCTGGAACAGCTGGAAAGCCCCCAGGACTTGGTAACCTGGGTGGATGAAGGGCCTGAGTGTGTTGGGGTGGCGGTCAGGGTGGCCCCCTTGGAAGGGGGGTGGCTGGAAGTTTCCCGTAACCAGAGAGACTTCTGCCAACCCCTACAATCTAGGATGGACAGTTCAGAGGTTCTTTCTGAGCAAAGGGTTCCTCCCTTGTGAAAGGGAGGACAAGCCTTCTCTTGACGAAGAATGATGTCTAATACCCAAGAAACTGTTCCAGCTGCTGACAGAGCTCTATTTTAAACGCTTAATGAATCTTTTCTTATAATGCCCTTGAGGTCAGCAAGTTGAGATACGAGATTTTTGCCTGGAGATGCCTACAGAGAAAAGAACTGTCAGATGCCCCAGAATGGGAAAGGGCCTGACTCCTGTGGGAACTCAGGCTCCCCTGAGCCCAGGAAACAAAGAGGTAGCTTGGGATCATAGGAGGGACTGCCACACACATGGAGCCGGCCTTTGTGTCCGTCACTGTTCCAAGCCCGTCAGGTAGTATTAGCTCACAACAGCGCTACAAAGCAGCTGCATTCTCCAGGTAAAGAAAGCAAAGCACAGAGGAGACCCAACAGGATTCAACCCTTAATGGCCGCTGCTGGGGTGGGAGCTTACTCAGGGATGCAGGGAATCTGGGAGGGGAGCCAGGAGCCTGAGCTGCCTCCACAGGGGCCCTACCCAGGCGGGTACAGAGGCCCTAGCGACCCCAGCTCACAGAGCCTCCAACAGCCTGCCCAAAGCAGCGGGCGGCTCAAAGGAACCCTGAGAGGAAAATAGGGCCTTCTTATCTCCTAGGGTAAAGGAATGTGCTCTTGGGCCAGGATAAGTGGCTGTTTTGACAGGAAATCTCCACCCTGGCTGTGGGTTCCACCCAGCCACAACTTACCACCACCACCCCTTCTGTCTGGGCCTCTGGCATCCCAACTCCCAGCCTACTTAAACTCCAGAACCCCAGACCCCCAAATAATCCTAACCCAGCTGGTGGTCCCCCATGGAGGCTGCCGCTATGCACCTCTAGCCCTCTGTGATAGTCAGGAGGTCTGACCTAGGAGTCACTCCCCTTCCCTAGTCTTGGCCTGGACACCCTTTCCAGGCAGGCAGCAGAGAAGGGGGTAGAATGTTAAGTGGCCCCCTGCAGGGGACAGACAGCAAGATAATCACAGTCATGTAAGCAAGGCCCCCCTCCTGCCAGGCACTATGCTGGAAATACCCAAATTCCCAGACACACTTTCCTGCCCCCACTTCGACAGCCATGGGCACCTCTTCCCCAACACAAGCCCTACCCAAGAAAGAAATGGAGCAGATGGTCTCAGAATTCTATAGAAGATTCAGCATCATAGTGCCATAAAGGTCTTTAGCCTCCAATCCATTTCACAGATGGGAAGGCCGCGACCTGCAGAAGGAGAACCCCACACAGTTGGCAGCTGGTCAGGCAAGACAGAACCCAGTGTGGCCAAGCCCGCATCCAGTGTATCCTGTAGGTACCCCCCTCCCCAGTCCTGTGATGGCCCTCATCTCTCTGTTGTCCCTGCCAAGTGGGAACAAGAACCACGCTATCTTATTTCCTGGTGTGTCTCCGTTGTCTAGACCTAGGGAACATACAAGAACTGTAAAATACTAATAATTAACAATGGAGGGGCACCCCTGAATGGCTCAGTTGGTTAGGCACTGAATTTGGCTCAGTTCATGATCCTGGGGTCCTGGGTTCAAGCCCCGCATCGGGCTCCCTGCTCAGCGGGAAGCCTGCTTCTCCCTCTCCCACTCCCCCCGCTTGTGTTCCCTCTCTCACTGTCTGTCAAATAAATAAAATCTTTGGGAAAAAAAAAAAAGAGACGCTGAATCTCAGCTCTCTCTTCTCCCCTCCCCACCCCCATAGCTGCAGAATCAGAATCTTCATTTTTTTTTAAAGATTTTTTAATTTATTTTACAGAGAGAGAGAGAGAGAGATCACAAGTAAGCAGAGAGGCAGGCGGCAGGGGTGGGGGAGGGGAGCGGGTTCCCTGCTGAGCAAAGAGCCCGATGCGGGGCTCCATCCCAGAACCCTGAGATCACGACCTGAGCTGAAGGCAGCGGCTTAACCCACTGAGCCACCCAGGCACCCTCAGAATCTTCATTTTAACAAGATTCCCAGATCTTGAAGCTTGAGAAGCTTGGAGTCTTAAAGTATAGAACCCGGGGGCCCCCAGGGACCTATGCTTCCAGGATAAATGACGATAACAGTAGTAATAATGTACTGAGCACCCACTTGGTGACAGCTACAACACTTGTGCATGATCGTATTTTATGCTGGGACAAGCCGGCAAGGGAAGCCTTATTACCTGCTCTTCAGAAATGAGGTACGCAGTCAGGAAGTCAGAGCCACAGTTATAGGCCAGCTGGAATCTGGTTCCAGAGCCCCGGCTCTGACAACAGTTCTAAGTGTTTCACTTATCCACTCTACAGGGCCTAGAAAATCGTTGGAAGTGCGATCCCTGGGGGGTATTTTAGGGGCTGCCCCATTGCCCGTGCTGGCCCAAACACCTGTGCACTGGGTCTGGCCTACCTCGGGGGCAGAGGGCTCACTATTTCTTCAGAAATGGTCCCTGAAGATGAAGGGGCATGGCTTGGCCCCCAGTGAGCATTAAGTGCCAGAGTAACATATCAGTTAGAGGGTTAGCAGGCCTGGGGCCACTTCTGCCACAAGCTCAGAAACTTCTAGCACTGATGTCCCTCAGGTCAGAGTGAGGGTAAAAGGGGAGGCTCACCCAGGTCCCCAGTCTATAACCTCCAAAGGTCTGATATGGGGCTTCCTTTCTTGCCAGCCCCCAGGAGGCAACACTCTCCTGCCAACTGCTTCCGAGGCAAATGCCACCCTCCCCTCCGGGTAGCATCCAGGGGCTTCTTGGACCACAGAGGCAGGCCTAGCTCAGGGAGCCCGGGTTTCAGCTGGTCCTCTCCGCACCACCCACCCTCAGCCTGGGACTGTCCATCTGGTTCTGTGTCTGTAGGTGGTTCACCTCATTCCCCACCCAAATGTGGATGACTTGAGGGCACATCGCCCTGACTTCATGTCTCTCACAGACTGCCATGCCTCTCGACACAGTAGGTGCCCCCAAAATGCTTGGGCCGGAAGTGCCATGATCAGCCTTCCTACAGAACTGAAGAAGGTGGTCTGCCCACTCCACACAGCCAGAGGACTCCTTCCGTGTGCGGAGAGAGGAGTGGGGGCACAGGCAGGAGATACATATCCCATCCCTCAGGGTGTCTCCATCCACTTTCTTGGAACTCCCAGCTATTCAAGGCTGAGGCAGGCAGACCCAGCAGTGCAAAAGGGCCCTCCCAAGCCAGTGATATCATGTTTCTGGCATTTATCCCCAGAACGCTGGCCAGGGAGCCCAGCAGCCCAAACCCCTCCTGCTCACAGAGCTGGAGCAGACGCAGGGGTAGAGCTGGACAGTGTTAACTCTCACTTCCTTCTGCAGCCTTGACTGCGTCCCCACGGCCTCCTCAGCCTAAGGGTTGCTTCTCTGCCTTCCACAGCCAAAGCCAGCGAATAAAAATAATCCAAGCTAGCAGGAGGGCCCTGGAGCTGGGGGTTGGGGGGAGGGGGTGCCTAGGATTCTGGCCAGTCACTCTTTCTTCATCACAGTCAAACTCAGAACTAGAGGAAGGCCTGGGGTGTGCCTGCTCCTGCCCTTCCTCCAGCCAAGGATGAGTGAGGACCTCTGCCCACAGAAAACCTTCTATCAAGGGTTAGATCCAAAAAGCCGGGAATTCAGGGCTCCTAAGGTATGGTCTTCTCCCTCTCCCAGAGAAATCTTCAGTGTTCAAACTCATCTAATTTGAAAAACAGCAACCACCAACATGCAATGTTATTCCATAGGTAGAACAAATGGAAGAATGAGCTCTGCTTCCTGATTAGGGCACCAAGGGAGAGGAGGGGTAAGGACCGGATGGGGGCAGAGATGGTACCAAGTCCCAGATGGGGCAGTGAGTTCAAGGTGGGGAGAAAAACCAGAGAGAGACAAACCTAAAAGGAGAAATTAGGCAGGAAGGGAAGGGGAGAGAAGCCAGGTAAGGAATGCTGGAGGTCACGATCTGCTGGCTCTGAGGGCTGGACTTCAGAAATCCTTCCCAGGCCATGAGCCTTTGTTTACAATTCTCCACAGTCCTAATCTTTAAAAATTCCTCTGGTTGAATCCTTAATCTTCCCCCCCTTCTGGGTTGACTATGCCTTTGAGAATCTGGCAATATTTCTGGATCCTCTCCTAGAAAAATACACTCTTTCCCGTCTGATTTTTGCATGTAGCTTTAGGGGCTCCTGGATCCTAAGTTACAACCCACCTCCTCTGAAAGTTCCACTGTGATTGGGAGGCCCACCATGGCCAGAGCGAGCACAGCCCAGCTGCCAGACGAAGCTCCAACCAGGGCAGACTGGGCCGAATCTCACGTGCGTGCAAGCCATCACATCGGGCTGTTATGGACCTCAACATCCTTCCCTGGTTACTAGCCTGACAGTGGTCCCAGAAGCAAGGCTGGCTGCTTTCAGGGGCCCGCTGTGTGTCTGGCTAGTTATTAATGCAGTAAGAAGCCTGCCTTTGACGCAGGTAACAAGGTCTGCACTGACCTGGAAATTAACCCTCCACAGATCCCTGGGATTATATTAATTTGCCCATGTGCAGTAGGTCCCAAGTCTGAATGTGCATTACAGATAACCATTGTGCTGGTTTAAAATACTGAATACAGGTCCGAAATTTGATAGTCTGATTCAGACTGCTCTTCTAAGGAGCTTCTAGGTGATTCTGAAGCAGGCAGTCCCTAAACCAAACTCTGAGACACAATGTTCTTGTAGAAGTTCGCAACCCTGGGAGGCCGAGCTTCTGGGCCAACAGAAAAACAGTTTCCCTGCTCATTGTAGGATCCTCCTCATGCTTAGGGTAGGATTAGGCCTTTGTACAAGGGCACAGACTATGTGACTAGGTTTGGATCACTGCAGCAGAAAGGATGTAAACAATGCAGCATATAAAAGGTATCTTTGCCATCATCTCCCCAAAGGCCTTAAGGCAGAGGTTCCCAGATCTGTTGGCATAAAAGAATCACCCGGAGTACTTCTTACCATTCAGATTCCCAGGCCTCAGGCTACTAGGAAATATACATTTGTACCAATAATAAGTTTCTCTAGTTGCTCTGACACACAAGGGGCTTTGGAAACTTGTTTGCTCATGGTACCCACAGGCTCCAGGGGATGTGGATCAAGAGACAAGATACAAGACCTATACAAGACGATTATTGTAAAAATGCTTTGAAAAACGAAAGTGCCCTTAAAAATCCTCCAGCAAAAGAAATGAACATTACCAGGGTTTCCTTCTTCTCTCTTTTTCTTTCCCTCCTCCTCCTCTGCCTTCTTTTTCATGGTAGAAACTAACTAGAGTAGGTGAGCCACGCTGGAAGGCCCCGAATGGGTTCCAGATGGTAGATTTTGGCTTCTTGGCCTGACTGCCCCTCCCCTTACCCAGGAGTACTAGACAAATATTATCATTTTCTGGCTGTGTAGTGACATGGAAGTGGCTGGGAGGCACCCGGTCAGTGTCAGAGAAGCTCATAGAGCAGGGGGAGACCGCTGGCTGGGTCCAGAAGAGAATGCCGAAATATTTTCTGAGTATCTGCAAGGTGGAATTTCCAAATAGGAAGGAAGCCACGATGTGCTCAAGTTGATCCACATAGGGCCTGGCATCTGACTGGGAGTGGGGGGAAGAGGGCACCAGAAGAAAGGCTGAAAAGTCAGCCACATCTCAGACTGCTGGACAGAGGGACAGGGACGGGGAGCTTCCCCAGGGACGCGACTGCTCCCCACCTTGGAAGGCACATCCACAATGGTAAGACTGCCTTATGGATGTCTAGAATCCCCCTAATGGTAAGGCATGCCTTTCTACTGTATTTCCTCCATGTGACTATGATTTTTTTTTTTTTCATTTTGATTTCCTGAAACTTGGATGTCTTACAATCAACAGGTAGACTTATTGGGACGGGTTTTTTCCACCTGAAAAGCTGGTGTGTCTCAAAATGGATGGTGTTTCAAAAGGGGGGAAATAAGGTTTATCACTTTGTGCAACCCTAAAGCGTGCCTTGAGGCGGGTATCATTAACCTCTTTCTTTTTTCCAGAAACACAGACAGGTGACTTGCCCAAGGTCACAGAGCGAGGGTGTGACAGGGCCAGGGCTGGAACCAGTCTTGCAGGGTCCCCTTCCCAACACTCGCTGAGCACCTTCGCCCACACTGTGGGAACTGGGGATTTGGCGTCATTGCCAAGGGAGAAGGCTCTGAAAAGTGACTCCCGCCTGAGTCTCTGAGGCACAAGAAAGCAAAAAGTGATTTTCTTCTGACTTCAAACAGAAATTTGAGAAAAAAAACAGAAAAATAGATAGGGTTTGTTTGGTTGCTAATGTTTATGTTAGGCCATAACAGAAGTTCCCTTATGACATCAGGAACTTGAAGACGGTGTCATGCGGAACTATTCCTGTAATGATCACATTTGGCATGTTTAATTTTAAAATGGTCTTCATTTGGATGACAATGACAGATCTGCTTAAATTTACTGTTTTATTGACTTTTGAATCTTTTTAAAAAACATTTACTGGGGTGCCTGGGTGGCTCAGTGGTTAAGCCTCTGCCTTTGGCTCGGGTCATGATCCCAGGGTCCTAGGATCGAGCCCAGCATCAGGCTCCCTGCTCAGTAGGAAGCCTGCTTCCCCCTCTTCTACTCTCCCGGCTTGTGTTCCCTCTCTTGCTCTGTGTCTCTCTGTCAAATAAATAAAAATCTAAAAATAAATAAATAAATAACCATTTACTTATTTGAGAGCTAAAGAGAGAAAGAGAGAGCTGGGGGGGGGGTGGAGGGGAGGGGCAGAGGGAGAGGAAGAGAGAGTCTCAAGCAGACTCCATGCTGAGCACAGAGCCAGACAGAGGGCTCAATCCCAGGACCCTGAGATCATGACCTGAGCTGAAATCAAGAGTCAGACAATTAACCAACTGAGCCCCCCAGGCGCCCCTACTTTGGAATGTTTCTCATGACTTCTTGCAATCAGGATTTTAAGGTGTTGTACCTTAAGAAATCTAGCATTTCCTGCCAGCTTATGAGGAACAGGAAGAAGTTTAACAGAAGAAATTATCATCAAAATAATAAGACCAAAAAGTTGCTCTCCATAATATTCAGAAAATGCTCATTTCCTTGAAAGCAGTAAAGTGGGAGTGGGGTGAGGGGAGAGAACCACCCCCCCACATACACACACATAACACACATATACACACAAGCTCAAAGAAAAACACAGCCACTACTGACACATAATACTATTGCAAATCCTTAAAAATACCCACCCCAGGAGGCATTTATTTCCATTTTTCAAATGAGCACATTCAGAGGGTCCCAGTGTTAACCACTGTCACAGAGCTAGTAAGGAGCTTGGGTTCTGGGAGCACTACTCATAAAAGCACATATTGGGGCACCTGGGTGGCTCAGTCAGTTAAGCATCTGTCTTTGGCTCAGGTCATGATCCCGGGGTCCTGGGGTCGAGCCCCATGTCTGGCTCCCTGCTCAGCGGGGAGTCTGATTCTCCCTCTGCTTCTGCCCTTCCCCCCGACTTGTGTGCTCGCTGTCTCTGTGTGTGTGTCAAATAAATAAAATCTTTAAAAAATAATAATAAAATCAAATCACATATTATTGCCATTAGCAATGACCTTCCCTGATTATCTCCATGGTTCATGAAGACAGGGACCATCTCTATTTTATTCTCCTCTGCATGTTGGAGCCTGACTTCCAGCACCCAGTGGGCTTTAATAGCTACCGCCTGGTGGGTAGATGGAAGGAAGACAGAGGGAAGTTGGACGGGTAAGTGTGCAGTACGCGCGCTCCTCAAGCAGGAGCTCCTTCCACCCCTCCATTCTGCTTGTCTGGAGACTGTGCTCTGACAATCTGTTTGGCTTCGTTCTCCTACAACCGCTACCACACTTCCGCCAGCTACTCTGATTCGTCTTTTCTAGAACTATGTCCATCTCCATACTGGAGCCTGATCTATTCTGGTTCTTTTCCCAGTCACTCAGCCAAGTGTAACAGAGTACCAGCCATGGGCCAGGTACTTCCTAAGACGCTAGACAGAAAACGCAGTCAGGTGCCGTCCCTGTCCTTGGGGCTCTTACAGCCAGACACAATGACCTCCGGACTCCCTACTGAGCTCCGCGGCCCTCAGAACCCAACACAGGGGACTTTGAAGCTGCCTGCCAAGCTCTCTTGGCCTCCACCAGCACTTCTGCTATTTCTGATGCTTTGTGTTATTTTCACAAACACCAAAGGAAGTTCCAATTGCAATTCTACTGGCTACCTTTTGGGGTATTCTTGTACTTTTTCACTTAGTGTATGTTCCACATGCTGGCGGGCACAGAGAAGGTGAAGGAGTCAGGCAGGCAGCATCCTAGGAAGTTCTGCTGAGTTGTGAGATGGATATGACAGGAAGAACCGGCGTCAAGAGTAGAAGAAGCCTCTTTGTCTTACAGATGAGGAACAGGAAGCCCCCCTCCCCGCATCACTGGGGGCACCTGCTGCCCTCAGTCAGTGTCCTTCCATGACACCAGCTCTGTGCTCCAGCAGAGGAGGAATGAGGTCGGGAAAGGACCAGAGCCCACTGATTTCTAACAAATGATGAATCTAAAATCAAGTTCTCTTAGGAGGCAACTGATGTAGGCAGTGCATCTCCCAGTGCCAAACGCTGCAACTGTAGTCCTCTTTCTACTACTGAACAACTTCTCAGATGCCTCACGCCCTGTGTGTACTGCTTGTGTCAGAATTCCGCCAACAACATGGCTAGGAGCAGCGTGAGCTGGATGGTTAAGGAGGACACGGAGCCTGAGGTCCAACACTGGCTCCATGACTTACTAGCTGTGTGACCTGTGAAAGCAAGACGACCTCTCTGGCCCTCACTTTTCTCATCTTTATGGCACAGACCATAACAGCACATCAATCCCCAGGTACCAGGATGAGAAAGGGAGAGGTAAGATGCTCAGCACCATGCCTGGGCCGGAGGGAGCACTCAGGATAAGCCTCGGCCGCCATTTCCTTGTTCGGTCCCTATGCGGTCTTCAGATCTCGTAGTCAAGAAATCCATAGCATCACTTTTTTTTTTCTTCAGAGTAAATCATTTCCCTTTATTTTTTTTCTCTACTTACAAGCAGAAATATACTTGGTGTTTCAAAAAGTATTTGTTGTATCTGGGCCATTTGATAAAGAAAGTTTGGCCAGGGTGCAAGATTTCTAATGCCCCAACAGATGTAGACACGTGACCTGAAATTCTCGTGGCCTCTAAGAAATAAGTTGGAGAGTAATGAGAGCAGGTAAGTTTACGATCCACTTTTCTTTATCACTAGGCTGTCTCTTGCAAAACACAAAAAACAAATAAACAAAAAAGAAACTAAATCAAGACAAAAAAAACCTTCCTAACCCAATATTTGCACTTTTGAAGGAAAATGACATAAATTCTCGGAGTATCACGGGAAGTCTCTCCCTCCCCATCTCTAGCTCCTGTGTTCAGGTGAGAGAGACTTGTGAGGCAGACCTTCTCTTCAGGCCGGGGGTGGGGGTGGGGGGCCGAGACCCCAGCCCTGCCCCGGTGTCTCTCTCGGTGCCAGATCAGGGAGGCCACCGGCTACCAGGAGAGGATGTGTGCCAGAGAGACTAAAAACCCCACACGCGTGCAACCATGCAAATGAGCCCAGTTCCGAGGGAGAAGGCTTCAGTCACCGAATCCTGGATGGGGCCGGCCAGCGTTTACGCGGGGAAGCGAAATGTTTCGGTTCGTGTGGCAGGCGCGGCACTGGGCGCAGTCTACAGAGCACCCCCAGGCCAGCAGCGTGGTGTGCGCGACCCTGCGTGGGCTGCTGTGTGGGCCCCAATATTTATGGCAGCGTCTTGGGAACTTTGCTTATTATTTGGAATCACAGACTAATAAGAGAAAAAGCCAATTGAGGGTCTCCTGGTTAAAACAAATCTTACTTGCTTGTCTTTCAGGAGTGTCTGCTCCTGATGGTGGTGGTGGTGGAGCGTAGACAGGGCGGCAGGTGGGGTGTGGAGGGAGGGGAGGGGAAAAAATAAAGTGGTATTTCGAAACAAGAGAATGATGTCACAAAACGGTTTTCTCAAATTTCATCTGTTCTTGGTCTCTAGCCCCCCACCCCATGCCCAGTCACTGCGGCTGCGCTTGTGGTGGCCTGGACGGCAGAGGCCGCCCCTGCCTGACTGGCCCCCCACCAATGGCCGCCCCCACCCTTAAGCTCCCTCCCTTTGCACCCATACCCACCCCAGGCAAGGTCCTCAAAGAGCCACTCTGAAAAGCCTCCCACTTTCCCACTCAAAAGAAAACCCCACTGACCTTACTTAGTGTTTATGATTTCTGCCTCTTTTAAAACTCCTGTGGGGCTCTAAAGTTATTCCTAGTTATTTTGTTTATCTGTTTGCTTTTCTAACTAGAAAGACTAAGAAAATCCTCCAGAGAAGACATGTCATCAAGCCTATGTTTATACTGCGTTCCATCTGGGACTTCTGAATGTTGCTACGTTAATCTTAACTTTTAAAAATACCATATATGGTGTGAGCCCAATTATTTAAGAAAAAGGGGGATAGAAAAAAAGACTGTGATGACCTTGATACTCCGTATTTTAAAATTAAATATGTTATTCTTCATAAAAAATAAATTAGCATTATAATTGAGTATATATGATCTGTTATAGACTGAATGTTTATATCCCCACCTATCTTCCCAAATCCATATGTTGAAGCCCTAATCTCTAGTGTGGCTATATTTGGAGACCGGGTTGCTAAGGAAGTAATTAGGGTGATTAAGGTCATAAGGGTGGGGCCCTGATCAGACAGGATTAGTATCCTTATCAAAAGAGACACCAGAGAGCTAGTGAGTAGGCACACACTTTCCCAAACTCCCTACCCCTCTCTCTCTTCCTCTCTCCTCCTCCAAACTGCACTCACACACATTCATGCATACGCGCGCGCGCACACACACACACACACACACGCTGAAGAAAGGCCATGTGATGATACAGAGAGAAGGTGACCTTTACAAGCCAGGAAGACATTGTTCATCAGGAACCAAATCAGCTGGAACCTTAATCTTGGACTTCCATTTTCTAGAACTGTGAGAAAACTCATTTCAAATTGGCTAGCTCCTTTTAGCCCATGGGTGAAACCTGGCCTCTCTGTACTAGACTATCCAGGACACCCTCGACACCTGCCATGCTTACATCTTTGGAGAATATGGCGCATGAGTATGTATTTCTGCACCAACATCTCCTTGGATCCTATGGCCCTGATTCCCTGGACACAATCTCGGTACCAGAGATGGAGTCTGAGCTAAAGGTGACCACACGGGCTAGTCCTGAAGGAGTCCACTGGCCAAGAGATTCCCCAGGACATCCTGCCCAACCAGGTGTTTGTCTCAACAGGAATGAAGGGCGAGAGCCCGAGAGAAGGCAGCAGGGAAGGGCAGGTGTCGGTGACCACCGGAATCTCAGCAGGGACAAGCTGATGTTCTGTTGCTCACCAGGGCCTATCATACAACCTAATCTCAGGAGCACTGGGATTCACAGGGGCAACACAACAGCCCTGAGTTTCCTAAGCTTCCCTCCATCTCCTCACATTCAACCACAGTCACCTCAGGACATGGCTCTTCCTTGAACTTGAAGGAGCCTTATTTCCTTCTAGCTGCCCCCAAGCCCCGGGGCCCCAGCATGCTAAGTTCCAGCACACCTAACTTCTTCCACTTCCTGAAATTTTCCATGCATTTCTCATCTCTGTGTCTTCACATAAACTGTCCCCTTTCCTTGGGACCACTGTTCCCAGTTTACCACCAGGGGAGCTGCCACATAACCTCCAAGGTCCGTTCAAATGTCACCTTCTCCTTGAAGACCTCACTGACACTCCAAGGTCAAGCTCTTACACCATCCTCCACCAGTGTGTTTTTTTCCTTTATAACACGTAACCACCATATGGTGAACACAGCAGTGCTCAGGGAAGGTTTTTGATTAATTTCTATAATAACTAATTGATTACAGACAGGGAAATAAAGCTGGGGTGGGAAAATGAGAAACAGATAAAAAGACAAAAGGCAAAGGAAGGACAAGGTTGCAAATGAAGGCGGACATCAGCAAGACACAACTTTAAAAGGCACAGTGAGAAATCTCTTCAGGAATAAATGCATTTTCCCATTTCAAGCTAAGGTTTCATTTCTGGGTAAACTATTTTTCTGTTGATTTTCAGTTCTTTTGAGCCCTGATGCCCTTTATAGAACCCTCTTTAGACAATTTAAGCTTTTATCTTTAGATGCTATTCCCACATATTTCAAGCACAGACTCACTGTTTTCCTCAGAGCAATACCTAACACTTGTTTCCCTATAGCCTGTAAATCCTCAAAAGCGGGGGAGGAAAGCTTTTACAGTCCCCTGGGAGGGTTTCCGCAATGCTAATTCACAGTTTCTGCCTGGGATGATGAAGTATCAACAGAGAAGGTCACACCTACTGGAGGTAACAAGTATTCACAAACATTTATTGTGACCCTAGGTCACAAATCACATTGGAGCAATCCACCAAGAGGAAACACCTTCTTCATATCTCTCCTACAATATCAGCCCAAGCAACTTCAAAAACACTCAGAAACATTATGTCTAAAAAGTACCATTAAGGTTTCCACAAACAGTTCCCCAAATCGGAGGTATAATCCAGCCAGTGACTGCAGCCGGAAAAACACGACTTCAGAGGGTGCCGGAGCAGGAGGGATAAGGACCTCTCGCAAAAAGATATACTTCCTTTACAGATGAAAAGGGCTCATTTTTAGAGAGAAAAAAAAGTTTAAAAAAATCCAATTTAAAAAAATGTTTAAATGTGTTTGGTTTGTCATTTAAAAATCTTAACACTAGACCTGGGGTAAGGTGGCAGACTGAACACATGTACCTTATTTTGATCCTTCCCCAAATCCCGCTAATATATAGTAAAGAGGCTTTTAAAAGGATATCAGTCCCTAAGTATAGGGAAAATGGCAACAACATTTTGGAAGCTAAAACACAGTGGATGGTCCAGTGGTGCTGAGATCAAATGTGAGACAATGGAATCTTAAGTCAGCAAGGGGAAGCTGAAAACCAACCTCATTTGCCCCACAAAATTCTCTAAGTTCTCCAACGGGCAGTCCCAGGTGTCTGGCCTTTGGAGAGAGAAGAGGTGGGTTAAAACCAGGAAGATTGGGTGGACTCTCTGGGAAGTTACCCGTGTTCCCAAGCACCGGATGCTCCTGGCCAGCACAAGCCTGCAATTTATTCTCCAGAGATGGTAAACCAATGACCTAGACTGGCAGTGTCAGGCCCAGCTGAGGAAAATCAAGGCAATGTCTACTGAATCCTGAATACCTGATCCCTTCCCCCAGCTCAACTCCCACAACAAGGGTGGCCCGACTCATCCTTCAAGAAGATCGGAAGAGACCTCTGGAGAAAGTAAAACAATTCACAAAGCACCTAGAAGAGGGTCTTGGAAGAGAGTCCCCAAACCCTGTCCTCCCAGACTATCTTACCCAGCTTAAAACTGACCAGACCCAGTGTGCTCTCAGTATTTCCAATCAGCCTTTTCTAATCAGGAGCAGGAAGCCAAGAAGGACCAGATATCTGAAAAATCCCTCTGATATGGACAATAAAAGGTGGGCCCCATGGTGTAATGGTCAGCACTCTGGACTCTGATATGAACAATAAAGACCTAAGCAAAAGGAAAAAGGCAGCTCAGGAGGAACAGAAACTATGCAAAGATAGATCTTTGAAAAACAGATCAACAAATCCTCTGAGTGCTAAGAGAATGTATTGTATCCGTGAAACAACCCCCTCCAAGGATACTATTAAAACAATAAAATGAAATGTAACATTCAAAAAACTAAGAAAAAGGTCTTGATTATTAAAAACAGTTCAGCAAAATAAGAAAACTGATTGAAGGAATGGAAGATTGAGCAAAGGGAATCTCTCAGAAAGTAAAGATAAAAATAAGGGAATAAAAAACCAATATCCAGATAGGAAAATTACCAGAAAGAGAGAACGAAAGTATAGAAAAATATCACCATTGAAATAATTCAAGACGATTTCCCAGAACTGAAAGATACATTACCAGACCAGAAACCGCCCACCCAGTGCCCAGCATAAAATAAACAGAACCTCATGCGAGCCTATCATTTTAAAATTTCAGAAAACAAAAAGAACGTCCTACCAGTTTATAGATTATGTAGCAGGTTATGAATCAGAATGGACTGTTCAATAGCAATACTGGAAGCCAGGAGACAAGCAATCAGAAGTTTAAAACAAAATAGCTTCCAACCTAGAATTTGATATCCAGCCAAACTAGGAGTCGAGTGTGACTACAGAAAAAAGAATGTTCAGACACAGAAAGTCTCAAACCATTTATCTCCCATGTGCTCTTTCTCAAGAAGTTAACTGGAAGATGGGACACTTGGCTGGTTCAGTCAGTTAAGCATCTGACTCTTGATTTTGGCTCAGTCATGATCTCAGGGTTGTGAGACTGGGCTCTTGCTAGGTGTGGAGCTTGCTTAAGATTCTCTCTTCCTCTGCCCCCCATCCCTACTCATACTTTCTCTCTCTTAAAAATAAAAAATAAAAAAAAGAAAGAAAGAAGAAGCTACTAGAAGACAACCTCCATTAAAATGAGATAGCAGATCAGAATGACACAGGATACAGAAACAGGAGATCCAACAAAGAAGAAAGATAAAGGAGGGTGAATGGAGATCCCAGGCCAACAGCTCTGCACATGAGTGCAGAGTGACCACCTAGACGGAAGTCATGGGACTACATGTTGAGGGCCCTCATCACCAAGCTCCCTGGAGCTACCACAACTAATTTTTAACCTGAGGTCAGAACACTGGGATGAGCCTATCTCAGAGTCATGTGTTTGGTTCATCCCAACCATGAACTTGACCATGAAACTGCTGCTATCTTCAGCCTACCGTGTCACCCCATGGAACTGTTCTCTTTGACCTACTGCCAAGGGCTAAGGATGACCATGAGGAGCTCAGGCACAGAAACAGAGAGCGGTTCTATCCCCCAACGCATCCCTCTGGATATTTAGCACCTGCCACATATCACAACCCTCAGAAAGACAGGGACCCGAAGAACCAAAAGTCAGTGACTTCTTGTGGTGAGGATGGAAGCAGAGGCACCAGGGGAGGAACTGCCCAGAGCTCTCGTGGGACTAGCAACCTTCTGCATCCTAACCTGGGCACTAGTGACATTCCACTGTTCTTTAACCAGCATGTATGTGTTATACCCTCTTCAGTACGCAGTATGTTTTAGAATAAAATAACTTTTAAGTAAGGAATTCTAATGTAAATATTGGGAGCATCAATGTTCTCCCTCCTGTTTAGAGATCTCTCTTTCCATGTTCTTTCTCAGCAAAGGCCGCACTGTATTTTACAGAGAAAGACACAATTATCTTTATGAAGTTAGAGATCCATGTTGCAAGATGTAGGGACACCTTCCGCAAAAACTTTGGAGAATCTCCTTTGCATTTTCAAAGTTTCAGGCATAAATGATATCACCTCTTAAAAAGGGATGTGAAGACCAGGTGAAGTCAAGTCAAGAACCAAAAGTCCCCCGTCCCTGGCTGAAGGCCTGAGTCTGGAGTCCCAAGAGTCTTAGGAGGCACCAAGTGTAGGGATTGAGAGTTTGGGCTCTGGAGCTGGACGCTCTGGGTTTGTTTCCCACCTCTACCAACAAGACAGCCGTAGGCAGGTGCTCACCGTGCACAGCCGCAGCTTCCCCACTTGTAAAATGGAATAACCATAGTGCCTACCTCTCGTGCTAAGAACTAAACGCGCTAATATGTGTTCAGTACACAAAACAATGCCTGACATATACTGAGTGCTCAATAAATGTTGGCTATCGCTATTACGATTATATAGATAAGCAACTGTCTTACTCTGCGTGACAGCAATCTGTCTACAAAAGAAGTTATCTCCAGCAAAGAGTCCAGGGGTGCGAGGACTCCTTTTCCTCACCGCATCCTGGCTCCACAATGACCACCACCGTCCAACCAGCCACTGCTCGAAGACGCCAGGTGGGATGAAGCAAGTGGTATTTGGAACAAATTGTCTAAGCCTTTTCACACCCAGGACTGAGACATGGTTCCCTAAAAATGGCTTACAGGTGGGCTGTGGAATAGCAAGGTTGCCCCCCTCACCAACCAGCGTCCTCAGGGGCCTCCCTGCAGCCGAATCAGCACACGGGTGTGAGCCACGGCTCACCCTAAACACAGGCCACAGGTGGGACTCCGGGCCGCACTGGACGGCACTGGACGGGACACTGGGAGAAGCGGCTTCCAACGGCGGCTCCATGTGACCCAGCAAAGGCACCCCATGTCTCTGTTCCTCACCCGTAGAATCAGGCACATCACCCAGATTCGACATACCCAAGTTCAGGGAATCTAAGCCCATGTCGGTTTGCCCTTAAATACCATCGAATTCGTTCCAGGATTCGGGGGGGGGGGGCGGGCGTGGGCAGGAGGGAGGTCAGTCGTGGGACAGCGAGGCTTCTAAAAACACAGCCCGTCATCCAAAACTGACTTCGGCGCTGGTGCTGGCCTGCTTGGGCTTCCATCCCCACGTCTAGGCAGAGCCTGTAACAATGTTATCACTTTTTCAAAACATATGCTTAAACTAGTTCCTATTGCAGACAGCTGGCAGGTGCCCAGTTAATAGATTAATCCGCCAGACAGTTGAATGCATTGGCCAATGGTCAAAAATGAGGTCACTGTGATCCTATGCACTGTAACTGGAAAAGCCTAATGAAAAGCAATTGTCTCTTTTTTAATAAGTAGGAATCCGTATTCCCATACCCCCTCATTTGCCATGCTCGGTGTGTGATTCAGGAGCAAAGGAAGATCTTGTGCAAGGTCAAGCTGGCTTTGCTCTTTGACTCATTTGACTGTCCATACATGTTTCACACCAGCAAGTCCCCAACCGGATTCCAGCTGACCTACAGGAATTTCTGGCCAACATTGCCAGATCCCTGGTCTTTCCAACCTGCAGTCGGAAAGAATGGGTCAGGAGACTCCTGTCCCAGCCATCTGGACACACATGCTCTGTGGATATGCATAATATGAAACACATGTGCTTTCTCGAAAAAAAAGTATTTTTTTGTCTTTTTCTAAGGGCTACAGAGGTGTCACTAGCAGAGTCCGTGGCATCCTTCCACTGTGCAGGCACTTCCAGACAAAACTATCCCAGCTCACCGGCTGCAGGTAAGACCTGCACGACAACCACACCAGGGATCCAGCTCACTCTCTGGCCAAGTCCTGAATGCCTCCCCAAGCATCTCCACTCCTTGAAAACAAAAAAAATCTGGAAGGAAAACTTTCAAAGCCAGTTTCTTCTCAGCAGCAACCCTTCCTTCCTTCCTCCTTTCCAAGACGTCCCACCGAACTTGCAAGCAGACCCCACCCTGGGCCGTGCTCTCCTTGCAGACATTGTCATTCCTCCTACCAGCCCCCGCCTGCCTAGTAGACAGAATACCTGAGAACTGTGGCCAAAACAGGAAGGTCGGCGCCTCGCAGCGCAGGGGCTTGGGGTCTCCTA
Source organism: Mellivora capensis (assembly GCA_004024625.1). Lineage (NCBI taxonomy): Eukaryota > Metazoa > Chordata > Mammalia > Carnivora > Mustelidae > Mellivora > Mellivora capensis. The sequence goes on from PISX010000911.1 coordinate 224,858, forward strand.
GGGGACTGCAGATAAGAGATGAAGGGGCCAAGGCTTTCCACACCTCCACTCACATTCCAGAGCCTTTCCTGTGTACACTCAACCTGTCAGATTCATTCTTCATTTAGTCATTCAGCAAACATATTTAGCACCTACTAATATAGAGCCCTGTTCTGGAGTTGGGGACAAAAAGGGACTGAGATGCATCCCTATCTCCAGGGGCACCTGTGCTGTTGCAGTAGGGCCACTTGGGGAGGTTGGAGGGGCACTCCTCTGGAGCCCCCAGGGAAACTACCTCCCTGCACTCCCACCCTGGCCCTAGCAGCAGAGTCCCTAAGATAACATCATGACAAGCAGGGCAAGGGAGGGCTTGGGTAAGGGTCTGGGCTGTAGATCATGCAGCCCCGAGGCTCACTTCTCCCAGAGCGCCAGCAAGGGCTTCTGGATCTGAGTTCGCTTTTGGTCCCAAGAACACATCTTGTCGCAACTGATGTGGAAGGTTGGCCACGCTAATTGGCATGTCTGCTGGGCTCTGATCTAGGGTGCACGTAAACTTGTCAAGCCTAAATCATCAATGCTGCCCGATTCTGCAAAAGCCTCCAAAAGCCTGCTCATTACATCTACAATGGATCGAGTCTCTAACTGGATAGTAACTCACTTCTATTCATCATGGCAAGATCTGTGCTCTGCAAAGGGGGATTAGGGCAGTAATGAGGACCCCGGGCTGGGCCAGAAACCCCAACAGAGTAGCTCACTCAAAGGATCCAGTCATGAATAGATGTGGAGGGAAAGAAGGAAGATCAAAGGAGGAAACAAAGAAATGAGGGAGGGAGGAAAGGCATCAGAAAGGGACAGGGAAAGAGGGACAAGAAGATTAGGAGAAGTCTGGGAGACAGCTGCTTCCCATCCCTTTTACCATGGCCACAAATTCTAGCAGCTAGTCCGCTGGCCCCCCTAGGGGTCCTGTGGTCCTGGTCCTTTCTGAATTAGCACAACTTTCCAAGGAGTCACCTGAGAAAGTGCGCCCTGAGGCCAACAAGATGGAGGGCTGAGGGCTGAGCAGCCTGGCTCCCAGATTGGCCTCAGCCTTGCCCTCTCCAGGAAGTGGGGTGGGGCCTGTGCACCCCAGAGGGAGCACCAGGTCCTGTCCTGATAGATACCCTGTTCTCAGGGCACTGAGTTCTCTGGTCTTAGCTCCAGGATACTGCAGCCTGAGCAGTCTGGCCTGTGGCCTCACCGTTGTTCAGCCCTTAGTCTGCTGAGGCCCTGTTAGACAGCAAAACGGAAGCTGTGTGGACAGGAGTCCTCGACCCTGGGTGCACAGTGGAATCACCTGGAAGGAGAGCTAGAAAATACAGACCAGTCGGCCCCACCCAGGGGTGCTGACTGCCTTGGTTGTACAGGCAGGGCTGAGGAGCCCCGGGACAGAGGCCGGGATCAGAGGCCGGGGTCTCACTGGCTCTTCCGAGAAGACGCAGCTCCTCTCTGCAGGCCCAGGGAGGGCTGGGAAGCAAGGCCTGGGTTCTTGGAAGTTACCTCCTTTCTGGGCTGCAGTTCCTGCTTCTGTGAGATGGAGAAGAGAGCCCTGCCCAGCCTCCCAGACAGGGTCATCTGTGAGGGTCATGCAAGGCGCCGGGTGTGCAAGTTTCACCCCCTCAGTAAAATGCCAATGCCAGATAATCACATCAAAAAATGGGCAGAAGATATGAATAGACACTTCTCCAATGAAGACATACAGATGGCTATCAGACACATGAAAAAATGTTCATCATCACTAGCCATCAGGGAGATTCAAATTAAAACCACATTGAGATACCACCTCACACCAGCTAGAATGGCCAAAATCAGCAAGACAGGAAACAACG
>PISX010000912.1:0-132500 GCA_004024625.1 Mellivora capensis
GGGACCCCGGACGGGGTGGTGAGGCTGCTCGGGCTGGGACCGGAGGAGGGAAGGGAGCCTGCTCCCGGACCAGATGGCCAGGATGCTGAATTATTAAATTATGAATATTAATACAAATCAGACACAAAAGAGGTAATAATTTTGCTGCCCTACAGAAATAATTAACATAATTTTGATAAATTACATGATAAGAGAATCTCAAAATTGAGGTAGATTTATCTTAATTAATATCTTGGACCAGCTCTGAAAGGTAAATTGTTCCTCGGGGGTTGGGGCGGGCTCAGTCCAGGGTGGGTTGCAGCCCCCCGCCCAGATTTCTTTCTGTCATGTGACTGGGGGGACAGGGTGGGAAGGTGCGGGGACCCAGTCTAGCCCAGGTGCACTACAGCATCTTAGTGGAGGGGCAGGCCCTCTCTGGGCCTTGGTTTCCCTTTCTGGAAGCCCAGTGGGTCTCACAGGACCTTCAGTTCCAACTGGTGCTTTGGCCAAGTTTTCCCATCAGAATACACTTCTGCACCCTGGGACACCTGCCCACCAGGTGAGGCCCACACCTGTCCACACCTGGTCAAGGAGGCGGGGACCCAACAGGTAGTCCCAACAGCTTATCCCAAGGTTCTGGAGGATCGGGGGGATCCTCGTGCTCTCTGGGCCTCAGTTTCCCTTTGGTACAATGGGAATTGAGCTGCATAGACTTTGAAGACGATTGGCTGCCCCTTCTGCCCTACACCTTCCCCACCCCCCATTCCCCTGCCAGTCCTGTGGTGACAGGGATGGGGAGGACATTCACCAAGCTAGAAGGACCTCTGAAGCTGGGGCTCAGGACACCTAGGATCTGCCCACCTGGTTAGCCCTCAGAATCCAGCAGGCTGGCCTTTTGTGGCCTAGGACAGAGGCTGTCCTGTTAGAGAGCTTGTCATCCAGGAGGCCATGGGGTTAGTAGACACCCTCACCGTCTCCTGGTGCCCCTCACTCTGCTCCAACAACGCCAGCTTCTCTGCTGTTATCAAACATGGCATTTGTGCCCGTGCCTCAGGGCCTTTGCACCTGCTACTCCTTGCCTGGGACGTTGCTTTCCTGGAGTACTTGCTTGGCTCCCTCAGCTACTTGAGGTCTTCCATATTCCCCACAGGGCTTCGCATCCCCTCTCCCCGCTGCATTCCTATTGCTATTTCTATGGCCGCCTCCCAGTAAGGACATCATATGTTTGCTTGTCTGTTGTCAGGGCTCCCCCACCCCCAAACACACAGAATGAAAGTCTTTTTTTTTTTAAATTTTATTTATTTGACAGACAGCACAAGTAGGCAGAGAGGCAGGCAGAGAGAGAGGGGGAAGCAGGCTCCCCGCTGAGCAGAGAACCCAATGTGGGGCTCGATCCCAGGACCCTGGGATCATGACCTGAGCCAAAGGCAGAGGGTTTAACCCACTGAGCCACCCAGGCGCCCCTCACACAGAATGAAAGTCTTATGATGGCAGGACTGGCTCCATTCACTGCTATATCCCCGGACCGGCACATAGCGGGGCTCAACACAATTGTGCTGAATGAATCAACTGACTGATCCATCAACTGATTGATTACCATGGTGTCCTTGATGCTATGTATTGATCGCACTGGAGACATACACAGTGCTTGTCACACACTGTGCACAGCAGTCACGCCTACAGTCCGTGTGCTGGCAGCACCCGCCCTGAGTGTGGTGCGCCCACAACAGCCAGCCTGCCTTTGCACACGTGTGTGCATCCACATGGGGATAAAACACTTTGCTCATCCACATGCTGCCCATGGCAGGGAGTACGTCGCACACACGCGTCACCGTGCGTTAGGCTGTGACTCCTGGCACATCACACATGTGCACTGTGAGGAATGCAGACCGGGCCAGCAACCCACCACAGACCTCCAGCCCTGGCGTGAGCTCACTCCTGATTACATGCATGTGCATGTGCACACATGCATGTTCACACAGGTGGGTGTTTCTAGGAAACCTGAGTTTCATAAGACAAACTGGGAATGAATGACTGCTGAGCTGTCCCTGAACACCCGTGAGAGCCTCCTTCCGTTCTCAGCCTCGGTTTCCTTGCTGGTGTGGAAGCGAGCACTGAGTATGTGTCCCACCCAGGAGCAGCCAGCCAAGTGGGGACGGCGCAGGGACCTCAGGTGAGGTGAACCCACGGGTGAACCCAGGACCCTCCCTCCCAGCGTTGGATCTACTAGAGCTGCAGGCTGGGATCTGGTCCAGGGGCCAGAGCAGGGTGACGGGAAGGCGCCATCCCTGAGTGGTACCTGGGGTGGTGTGCCAGTGGGAGGGTCACCATTCACCTTGTGGGCTGGGTGAAAGATTTGGGACTTGATGCTCAGGGCTCCAGGGAGAACCTGGAGGGCATCAGGCCAGAGCGATGCACTAGATCTGGGCTTGTTTTTTTCTTACATGTTTAATTATGAAACATTTCCTACGCACAGAGGAGTGCAGAAAACAATATAACAGATCCCCATTAACCTGCCACCACGATGAAACAGATGTCAACGATTCTCTGTATTTCAAGCAGATCTCTTATACGTGCTCCCTGTCTCTTTTTAAAATAAACTTTTTATTTTCGGATAGTGCGGGTTTATGGAAAAGTTGCAGAGACAGCATGGAGGTGACCTGCGGGCCCCATGACATCCCCCCTCCTTCTGGTCCACGGGTCACCGCTGGGGCAGCAGGGCAGGTGCGTGCCCAGGAAGTACAGCCTGCACATTACTCAGAGTTCCTGTTTCCCTCAGCCCCTTTCCTGCTCGAGGACCCCACACAGGATCCCCCATGACATCGTGTCATGGAGCCCTGGGTTCCCTTTTCCTGACTTTCCTTGCTTTGATGACGCTGGCAGTTTGGGGCCATTTTGCAGAATGCCCCTCGATCTGGGTTTGTCTGGGGTTTTTCTCATGGGTCTAGGTTTTGGGAGGAAGATTCCCATACTCAGATCTGGGATTTGAGACTAGGAGTCTGGCTGCCCAAACAGGTACAGCCGCAGACCCATAGGTGGGCAGGGGTGGCCGCATCTGGGCACTTCGGGGTGGGATGGGCAGGCCTCGGGGGCAGGAGGGCAGTGGGAGAGGGGCTGGGGAGCCAAGGACAATGAGCGCAGGGCCAGGTGGGGGTTCAGGTGTGGAATACGTGGAGGTCGGGGTGGTGAGGAGTGGGCCAGGAGGACCCCCATTTCTGTTCCACATGTCTGGGTGAGTGGGAGGCTGCTGACAGAGTTGAAGGGGGGCCTGCAGAGGGCTGCTGCAGGATGAGAGCTGGGTCTGCCCCTGTCATACTCTGCCCCCCTACAACATTTCCCCCCACAGAAGGCTCAGGACCACTACTCCACACTCAGGAGTGAGGATGCAAACCTGGGGTTCTGGCGTCCTCCTGATTAATTCATCAGACACCTTGCTGGGAAGTCTGATGTTTAATTACAAACTTCTGGGTAACAATGAGCTTGAAGAGCCTTGGGTGGGGGGATTGTTGGGCCCATCCCGCCATGCCTTGCTTCTGAGAGCCTTGTGTCCCGCCCCGGGTGGTAAGGGGTCTCGGGAGAGCTGGTGGAACGGGTGAGGGGAGGTCCCCAGGCCACGGAGTCCTGGCATGCAGGCCCAGAGGAGGATGTGCATGGCCCTGGACCAGACCACGGGACGTGTAGGGGCAGGTGCCCATCTGGGGGTCTCGGAGGGTCTGCGAGGCTGGGCTGTGCCGACACCGCCTGTGGCACCTGGTCGGGCAGGTGTTTCTGTGAGGATGGGCCCTAAGCATGGCTGAGAGCCTTGTGGGCCGCCTGTCATCCCCGCCTCCCACTTGGTTTCCTCACCGTCAAAGGCAGTTTGTGGCAGGTCTTAGAGGAACCCACCTCCACTGCCCAGCCATGGGAGCGTTAGCCTTGCACTTCTTCTCTTGGTTCCTCTAACCAGCCCCCCATGACCCGTGTCCATCTATCCCTCCCTCTCCATCCATCCCCTCATGCCTCCAACAACTGCAGTAGACGCTGGGAGGTTGTACTGGCTACCCAGCATCTGACGTACAAGACACACCTGTGGTGCGTGGATGGGCAGGTGTGAGCCTGCACACACCTGTGTGCATGTGTGCGTGTGTGTGCACATGTGCGTTGGGAGGGAACCAACAAGTGGTTACAGCCTGGAGAGACATCATGGTCGGGTCTGAGCCATCTTGGTCTCAGGCCTCTTGCCCAGAGCGGGACCCGGGATCGAACTGAGGGGGCTCTGGCCCTCCTCCCCACCCACAGCTGGTGGAAAGCAGGACCCTGACCCCCACTCTTGCTACTTATTAGCCAGGACCCCAGGGGGGCATCTGTGTGCCTCCATGTGGGGCTGTGGCTGTGGACAAAGGGGCCGTAGAGTGGGACTGGCCCGCTGGTCTTTGGAGATGAACACACTCTTGGCTTCTGGCCGATATGCCCCAGCCTTGGGCTGTCTGCTGTAAAACAGATCGTGAAGGCCCGGCTGTGCCTCTCAGGGAGGAGGAGCCAATTCCCAGCATCTGTGAAGTAGCTGGACTTCCTTCCTCCAAGGGCCCCAGAGTCCAGGCCAGGATAGATGGAGCCTGGAAGACCCATGGGCCTGAGGCTTGGGTACAGTGGCCCATGGTAGGCTCTGTTTACAGCTGACTCATGGATGGGAAGCCTGTTCCCCTCACCTCCTTGGGAAAACCACACGGCCTCTCTGAGCCTCCATGTTCCCACCTATAAATGGGGCGGACAACGGCACTGCAGCCTGGCTGGCAGGCTAGTGTCAGATTCAGTGGGCAGCAGCAACGTCGAGTCTGATGCTGGCACACAGGAGGGCCTCCTGAGACCTTCTGTCATCCAGCCAGGGCGTGCAGACCTGCCCTCTTCTGCTCCAGGCTCCGGTTCTGGCCCCATATTGGGGCAGAACGAGCCCAGGATGTCAGCCCACTTTCCCCATGAGGACATTAAGGCCCAGAGAAGTGAAGTGACTTGCCCAAAGCCGCACAGCTGGCCAGCGTCCCAGCTGGGGTGTGCCCGGAGCTGCGTGTGACTGGGCCCTCAGTGACATGGGGGTGGATGGGAGAGTTGGGACAGCAGAGTCTGGGGCTGTGGGAGGAGGCCAGGCAGAGGGACTTACCCAAGGTCATGCTTATCTGGGGCACTGCTAAGCCAGCTGCTGTCCTCCCCTGCCCCCTCAGGTCTCCCTCTGCACAGCCTCCCCCACCCCCACGTGCCGCCAAGTGCAGGGCCTGCCGCATGCTTGGCTGCTCTCAACGGCAGCAGGCTCTGTGGTACCCAGGCTGGTACCATCTGCCCCTGGCAGCCCCTAATCCCCAGAGATGCCTCCCCTCGGGATGGGCCACTATAGATGGGGGGTGGAGCAGACTGGAGCTGTGGTGGACAGAGGCCCTCAAATTCCCCCTCAGGGGCAGCCACAGGCGCTGGGAGGGGTCCATGGGGGGCTGGCAGGAGGAGAGAGCAGGTGGACCCCAAATCTTTGTACCAGCGCAGTCCCTGCTGGATTCCTGGAGCAGCACTGTCTGCGGGGGGCAGGTGTGGGGGGACAGACCCTGAGGAAGGATGCCAGTTCCCACCCCACACTGCATGGATGGGGAGACTGAGACCACTTGGGGAAGAGCAGCTGCAACCAGGGGCCCTGCCTCTCAGTCCCGCCCAGGACGTCACCCTGAGCCCACCCCACTCCTGACATCCTGACAGTTCTCGGCCTCTGCCCCCATCTGCCCCTGTTCCTGCTGGAGTGGGGTCCCGGTGACCGCTCAGCAGAGGTGCAACCTGCCCGACGCTTCCCCATACAGGTACATCTGTGCGCCTTGCTTGTGAAGCCGGTGTCAGCCCGCCTATTGCAACGCGGTGTGAGGGTCACAATGGCTCACAGCTGTAAACAACTTAATTACCAGGTAACAAACCCATTTCAGTGTACCCGTCCTTGCAGAGTGCGCGCTGTGCCCCTGGGCTGCGGGGCGCAAAGCCCACTCCTCCCTGTCTCCACCCTGTCTCCCCATCTTCATCCGTAAGATGATGGGACGCGGTGAGCGCGCGGATTGGACTCCCGGTATGCATTTGTGCCCACTTCAGACTGAACCCTAAAGCGGAGACCCCGCTGCCTGCCTCTCGGGGGACCCATAGGGTCAGGGTTCCCGGAGCCTGCCTCCGAGGGTGCTCCCCAAAGGGACGGAGTTGAGACCTGGGTCCCACCGGCAAGCCTGGCGGAGGGCGGAGCATCGGACAGATGGGCGGGCCTGGTGGAGGGGTGGGGCGGTGCCTCGGGGAACTGGGCGGTGCCGGAAGGGGGCGGTGCCCCGGGCAGGAGGGCGGGGTTTGGAGGAGGGGCGGGGCAGGGGCTCGGGGCGGGGACGGGGTGTGCGCGGGGAAGTAGGCGGGGTCTATGGGGCCGGGCCTGCGACGATGGGCAGGCCTGGTGGAAAAGCGGGCCCGGGTGGGGCAGGGCCTGGAGCAGGTAGGCGGGCCTGGTGGAGCCTCGGGGCGGGGCCCGGCCTCGGGGCGGGGCCTGGCGTCTGGCCTCGCGCCCTCCTTGTGTCCGGAGCGCGGTCGGTAGGTGGCGCTGCGGCGTTTTCTAAGCCGCGCGGGGCAGATACCGAACACAGGTACCCCTGTGCACAGATTCCCGGTGCTCCGGGTTGCATGCACACGTAAGCCGCGTGCCTGCGCACCCACTACACACATGCGTACACGGGGTAGACCTTCGCTGCCCGCTGGTCACGCTGTGCGCCTTACACAAACCCGTGCTCCGCCTTGAACTGCTGGTGCAGTTGTCCGCAAGCCTCCTGCCCCCTCCGCAAGCCATTCCACCCTGCAAATCTAGGCCGGGAAGCCTTCGCCTACCTGTCTCTCACCCGACCTGGCCTCCAGCTTACTCTATTCAGGGTACTCAGAGTCTGGGGGACATCAAGGCCAGGGGCAAGTCCTCTCCCCAATTTGCAGGTGGGCAGTGTGGAGCCTAGAGCACATCCCTCCAGCCGGGAGCGAGCAGCTCTATTTGGCCGCCCTGGGGGGCAGGCAGACCCTGAGCAGGGGTGGAGGCTGGAGTGGGCCCTGTCCCGTGGGCACACCGCAGAGCCCAGACAGCTGCAGGCAGCGGGGTTGCTGACCCCAGCGGTAGTGATGGTGGCAGCTTGGAGCTGTACCTACTGGGAGCCCACACTGGGCAGGAGCTGATGGGCAGAGCTTGCTACCACAAGGTTCTCACCAGCCTGCCTGCTGGGTCCTATAATCCCCCAGGGGAGTAACTGAGCATGCAGAGGGGGAGACCTTGCCGAGGTCACTGGCAGATGGGGCCAGAATCCCAGGTCTGGGGGTCCCAAAGCTGCCCTCGGACTGAAGGACACTTCTGCTCGGCCTTGGCCTCCTGGTCCTGTCTGAGCTTAAGTGAACTCCTTAAAAGGGAACCCAGCGGTGGCCTGCAGGGTCAGAAAGGCCCAGTGCTGCCGCCAGCCCATTGTGTGTCTTGGACAAGGCCCCAACGTCTCTGGACTCCAGTTTTCCCATCTCTCTGGGGGGTGAGAGTTTTCACCTGGGCTGGCCCTGGAGGCCACAATGCAGATCTGTGTGTCATCTGACTGCCTGAGCTCAGGTCCTGCCCTCCCAAACGTGGCTTTTTCTGGTGCCTGACAGCTCCTTGAAGGCCACCGTGGGGTCCCACCTTAAGGCACACACCCTCAGGGAGCACCGAGGCCTCAGTTGTGCATGGGGCGCTCACAGGGGAGACACAACACTGCTGAGACAGGTCTCTGGCCCTGGGAGGCCTAGAACATGGGTGTGGTGCACGCGTGTGCACACATGTGTTTACACAGAAGCACACAGAGAAGACGACTGTGGTCAGCACCCCACAGAGGGTGCCAGGGCGCCTGCACACAGGGGCGAGCGGCGGGCGGCAGGGCCCGGCACCCTGGCAGAAAAGCACAGCCAAGCAGCCCCGCCCGCAGCCCCCGATCCACACGAGCACAGTTTATCTGTGCAGGTCAACAGCTTGCGTCGTCCGCTCCACGGAGTTGTTTGAACACCCCGGATACGCCGAGAACACGCCTTAATTAGATTCTGCAGAACCCTGACACACAAACAAAAGATATTAATATCAAGCCGCGCAGTATCCAGCAGCTTACACAGATCAGAGAACGTTTTGGGTGCAAAGAGGTTGTGCGTGTGACAGGTTGTTACTTCACAAGTTGGGGAGGTGGGCACGTGACAGGCCTGGCGGGGGGAAGGGGGAGAAAAGGGGGTACTGGGGGAGCCTAGCCAGGAGCGGGGACCCGTGGGGAGGGCGGGTGGTTGGGGGGCACAGGCCAGGGCCAGCACTGTTACCGTTGCCCTTCTCAGGAGCTCCCAGTGCCTGTTGCCCAGAGCCGATCAGGCTGCTGCTCCCTACCACGGCCCTTGTTCCATCTCTCACCCTCTTTGTATTTTATAGCTTAAAACTTTTGAGAAAAATAACAGCTTTATTGAGATAAAAGTCACATAAACTGGGTTGAACTGTGCTTCCAAAGAGAGACGCTGAGCTGCTAACCTCTGGTCCCTGTGAATGGGGCCTTCTTGGAAATGGGGTCTGCGCGGGGGTGCAGATGAGGTCATTGGGATGACTGGTGTCCTTGTAAGAAGAGGAGAAGGTCGCGTGCAGATGGTGGAGGAAGGAGGGATGCGGCAACAAGCCAAGGATCGCCCCGCGTTCCCAGGGCCCCAGGAGCGAATCCAGAAGGCTCCTCCCCTACAGCATTTGGAGGGAGAACACCTGCCACCACCCAGATCTCAGACTTGGGACCCCCAGGGCTGCAAGACCTTACATTCTTGCTATTCCATGTCCCCTGGTTTGTGGGGCTTTGTCACCGCAGCCCTAGGAAATCCGGGCCAACCAGCACTCGGTTCTCGTGTCCAAAGCTCACTCACGTGTTTTCGGTGTGTTCACAGAATGGCACAGCCACCCCCCACCGTCTGATTTGAGAGCACTTTCATCACTCCAGAAGAAACCCCGAGCCCATTAGCAGCTGTTCCTGGCTTGCTCCCAGGCCACCACCCTGTCCCCGAAGTTCCTCTGTGTGGTACATCTTAGGTAAAGGACTCATGGTATGAGGTGTGTTCTCCATGACTGGCTTCCGTTTCTGGGCAGAGGGTCTGCAAGGGTCACCATGCTGGGGTGGGCATCAGGGCTTCATTCCCTTTGTGGACAGACCACAGCACATGTATCCATCCGCCAGTCAGTGGACATCTGGGTGGGTTCCACTTTTTGGGCTATGGTGAGTCATGCTGCTGTGAACACTTGTGTACGAATTTTTGCACAGATGTACATTTTCCCATTTTTTTTGAATATAAACCCAGAAATGCTTAAAGCTTCCTTAAAGTAATACAGGTAGCTGATGTAAAAACGATTATAGGCAGTACGAAGGGATGAGCTACAAATGCTTCGATTCCACCACGGACCCCAGATTGCCAGTCCCTCGGCTGCTGGTCTTGGTGTCCCATGTATCCAGAAGTGCTCTACACTTGTACAAGGACTCAGGAAAGCTGTGTCCCCTGAGTGTGCTTCCCTGCACGGTCCCTTTTGCCAGCCACTAGATGTGCCGATAGAGGATGTGACCACAGTGTCATCCACCTGCCTTCGTGCAGTTTGTTGCCAGGTATTTGCTGCCTTACGTGGGGTGTGGGGAACTGCTTGGGCCTCCCACCCCTACCCCTGGCTCCTGACTATGAGAGTATGGATGGGGTGGGTTCCCAGAGTGAGGGTGCCAGGCTGGACGGTGTGAGCCATCTTCCAGCCCGAGCCCCTGGTCTGACCACTGTATTCCTCGAGGGACAGACAGGGAAACAGAGGCCTGGGGAGGGGCTGGATCTTGTCCAAGCTCACCCAGAGAGTGCTTACCAGGCACCTACTAGGCACCACAGATAGGGCCTCACTGGACCCGGACACAGACCAGAAGCCTGGCGTGCAACCCCACATGCAACCCACCACTGGCAAGCTCCTTCCTTTCTCTGCCAACCCCAAGGACACTGAGGTCACCCTGGCCCAGCCCCATTCCCTGGGTGACCTCAAGCAAGTGGCTTCCATCGCTGGGCCTCAGTATCCTCAGCTACATGCTGGGGTCAGCACTTCCAGGCTCTAACTGTGGTATCCACAAAGCCAGGGGAGAGAGCTGAGCACCCCTCCAGCAGGACGAAACCATCCCATGCACTGCTGGCATCCGTTAGATTTCCTTTGTATTAGCTGTGATTTCTTTTCGCCTACATGTTTGATGTTCTGACACCTAGGACTTGCTGGCCCTGGACGGATTGCTCCTCGATTAGCAGAGTCCCAAAGATGAGAACTTTCCAAACGCAAACCAGCCCACACAGCCCTCATCTGTGGGGCCTTCACCTCCCAGGCCCTATCTGCCTTCTCTAATCACCCCAGACACCAGGGATGACCCCTCTGCCCCAGAGCCCCATGAGATCATTCACACTAGTCAGTCCTAGGCCTGCCCACCCTGCCCCATGTTCCCCACCCCTGCCTCCTGCCCTGTGTGTGGCCTGCTGTTTCCAGGCGACTGTGAGGATAACACAGATCCTTCCTTCCTGACACTCCTTTCTGTGTCCATGTGTCTTTCTGCACCTGATTAAAGCCAACCCCCCACATACTAGGTGCTTGTGCTTCGGGCCCAGAGGACACACCAGTGTGTCTGGACACCGAGCTCTCTAAGCATGACACTCTGAGTGTACAGCACTGAGAACCTTCTAGGCCTTGTTCTCTAAACCTCACACCAGCACATTGACAGCAAGAAAACAGAGGCTCAGAGAGGTTAGGACACTAGTACTGGGTCACACAGAAAGCCAGTGGTGCCGTAGCAGGTGACCCCATGAAGGATGGATTCCAAGGCTCCCATCCCCCACAGGTGAGGTGGACTGGGTAGTGTGGGCACCCCCCCTCCTTCCAGGGGCACTGAGGTAAGTTCTGAGGAGTGGGTGGCCCAGTTATTGGGAAAGGGAAAACACGATTGTTTAAGAGAAACTGCCTCTGATGGATTCAATTATATGTAATTTATATAATGGCCACCGGAGTTTCCAGCCAAAAAAATAATAATAATAATCGCATGACTTTGCTTCCAGGGCCCCAGAGACAAATTAAAATAATGTAAAGTGAGTTGCTAATTGGTGTGGGCTGCGGGGCCTGGGCAGCCTCCAGGTGTATGCCTAACACGGCACCAGCCTGCTCCCCCGGCCGCACTGTGCACATGCACCTGTCTGTGAGCACGCGGGTGTGCACGGAAGCCCCCAGCACACACGCTGGCCCCCCCAGGAGTCAGAGGATGGAGACTGAGGGGGGCTGCTGAGGGAGAGTGGTCCAGGACGCCCTTCCCGCACCGCTGTCCCCACCCCCAGCAGGCCTCTGGGACTCAGCCCTGCTCAGGGACTGGAAAACTCATTGGAGCACTTGCCTGAGCAAAACAATCCTTTTCTCCTGCTGGGAGAGAAAATCCTGTAACAACATCCAGAGGCGACGGCAGGGCATGGAGGAGAGCAAGCAGAGCGCCCCTGTGACCCTGACCAACGACCCTCAGCCTCACTCTTGTACCTGTAACAGGGAGCAGGCCCCCAGCCTGGGAACTGGGACCCATCCTATAGCTGCATGGGGCCCCATCCGTGGGCCTGTGATTTCGGTGGCCTAGAAGACCGTGAGACTTTTCCTTCCTTAAAAGCACACTTGTGATTACCTTTCCGTGGGTTCGCAGGCCTAGGGGGGTTGAGGACTGACCGGCATTCAGGGGTGGAGTTGGGGGCGGGTTTCCTGTAACTGCAGGCAGGGGTGGGGGTCTGATCAACAGGCCACCACCTCCCTGCAGAATTATGTGGTTGCATACGTTCACAGGCATGGGAGAGAGCCATGCCCTTTAGGGTCCCCCAGCCCCCAATGTCTCTTCTCAAACAGCAGCCCCTAGCTTTCAGGCCACAGAACACACCCCCAACTCCCCTCCCCTGCCTGTCCATTAGTCTACACCCCACTCCCTTCAAAGCCACCGCCCTGGGACTCTTCTGTGCCCCAGTGGGGTGCTCTGGGGCCTCAGTGCCCTGTGCTTACACCATCAGTGCACTTGTGGGGGGTCTGCGACTGCTTCTTCTGTCCCAGCGCCTAGGAGCTCTGCAAGATCAGGGATGGCCATGTGCAGGTGCTGGGGACTTGGTGTCCACCACGGCGGGGGGGGCACAGCTTACAGCCACGGGTTAATGACGCTGTTCTGCCTTGTTTCCAGCATGGAGCAAGGATGGAAATGAATCAATCAGTTGAAAAACAGACCAGCAGACAAATGAAGAGGGAAGGACAAAGAGGGAGAGGAGGCCTGTGTCCCCTGCCCTCAACCCCCATCTGTGGTTCTACCAGGGACCCCCACCCCCTGCCCTGCTCTGGGGAGAGCCATTCTAAACGGGGGCTGGGCACCCCAGGAGGCTGGCCTGGAGGGGTCAGATCGATCAGCTCCTTCCTTCTCTCCCTGAATCAATCACCCTGATCTGAAATGAACAAAAAGCATCCTTGACTTAGGATACTAAACTTATCGTTCTCAAAGGTGGGAGGGTGAGAGCTGGGCAGGGGTCCACTGCCTACTGGTCCCATGTGTGCCCGGGGCTGCTGGCCCCGACTGTGTCCAGCTCTGAGCCTGTTCCTTACACCGGGGCTCTGGGTCATGGGCCCGGCCATCATGTAAGGCCCGGCTAGGCCCTCCATGCCCCTGTGTTATAGATGGGCCAGCAGAAGTGCAGGCCTCCCCTGGGATGACATGGCCTGGGAGTCATGCTGGGGATCCTGCCACTCCTGGATCATGGATCCCAGATGGGCACATGGGGGGGGCTGGTCCTCAGAGAGCCTGCTGTGAGAGCCAGCCCCCACCCAGATTACCTCTGTTTCCTCCCTCACCTCCTCTGGTCACTGTCCTCCCCTGCACCTGTCTGGGGCTCTCCAAGTCTGGGACTCTCCACGTCTGGGACCCAACCATCCATCTGGCCCGGGTCCCTCCTTCCTCTCCACTTCTGTCCTTACCCCTCTCCTGTCTCTAGCTGCAATTACAGCTAATCAGATACCTGAGCCGCTTGTGAAGCTATTAGCAGCTCTCCCTGCCCGGTGGGAAATCAGCCGGGTGGACAATTAGCTTTTTAGTTGCAACTCAGATTCTGATGCAAGCAATAAACAAGTCAGGCTGGGCTCCTCCCTCCCTTAGCTTCCCATCCTCCCTGCTCCCTCTTCCAGTGGCCCTCCCCCTTGATTACCCTGGACTCCCAGGTAGAGATCCCCCAGCCCTGCAGGAGCACTCCAGCTGCCCCTCCTCCCCCGGGCCGGCTCCAGCCACCTGACCTGGCCCTCAGCACGCAAATCCCACAAGGGAAGGCGCCTCTGAGCCAGGCCCCTGTGCCTGCCCTCTGTGGGTTTCAGATCGGGGTGGAGGGCAGATGGCCATGTGCTAGTGATGGGTGCGCTATTGGGGGCATCATGAGCTCACCCCACCCAGGCTGGCCCCTCCCTGCCGGGCTGAATTTCCTGAAGGCGTGTTCACATGTGTGCGCGCGAGCGCGGGCCTGTTTGTAATTAAGCAGTTAATTGCGCCGGGTTCTTGATTAGCTTTGGGGGATGGTGATGTTCTAGCGAGATGAGGTGTTGTGTACAGTTCAGAGTCATTCAGAGAAATCGGAGCTAATTTTGCTGTCTGTGCTTATTGCCGCATTAATTTAATTTGGGTTGCTTTTAGCTCATTAACACATCTAATTAATTCGTTGACATCACTATTAAGATGTCTCTTTGAAATTGGCGTCTCCAGATAATCAGGATGGAGAGGCTGACACATCAGGCGCGGAGCTGCCTGGGAACGCGGGAAGGGGAGGGAGAGACTAATGAATTTTCCATCAGAATCTCAGGGTTTGTCAGAGGAGGTGCGAGGGGCGAGGGGCGGAGGGGAGCAGTGAAGACAAAGGAAGGGGGAGCCCGAGAGCTCCGCGGCGGCTGGCCGCGTCTTAAATATTGAATTGCTTATGAAAACAAACAACCTGCGGTGGGGCCCGACTGTGCGCTGGGCAAGGCTGCGGCCTCCCGCCCTCCAGGCCGGCCCGGCCCCGCCCCGCTCCTCCGGGCCCCACCCCTCCCGGCCCCGCCCCGCCGGGCCCCACCCCGCCCCATCCCGCCCTACCCGGTCCCTTGTTTCTTGGCAGGTACCCTGGACAGAGGCGCTGGCCAGGCCAGTGTCAGGGTCAGCTTGACGGAGGGCCGCCACAGTGGGCTTGAACTGGAAGGGAGTCCCCAGGGCATGGTGTAACCCCTTATTGAACAGATGGGGAGCTGAGGCCAGGAGGGTGCACGGTTATCCAAGGTCACAGGGGAGTTTGGGGACATCCATAGGAAAAGCAGGGGCAGCCCACATCCTGGATGACTGGTGGGTGGCCTAGAGTGTGCCCACCGCCCACACTCATACCTTCTGTTTCCCAGAGGACCCCCCATTAGGTGCACATGACAGCAGGGGCCCATTAACCCTCTAGGGCAGCAAGGATGGGAGACTGTGGGAGGTAGGGACTGCAGTGTGGGGTAGGGCCTCCTGGGGACTCTGGGCAGCCTCTCCTCTCCCAACCAGTTTTGTACCCCACCACCTCACTTGCTTCCAGAGTCCTTTCCCTTCCTCATCCCCAGGGTAAACCAATCTGTGCTTCAAAGAGTGTTCTCAGATGTCCCCTCCTCCATGAAGACCTCCTAGATTTCCCCTTAGACTCTGGTGTCCAAGTGGCACCCCTGGTAGGACACCAACAGGCCACGTTCTCCTTGTATTTAGCAAAATGAGGTCTTGTTTGTCTCCTTAAGGGCAAACCCAGAGACTCAGCTCGATTCCAGTGGGCCAAATCCACTAGACCAAACTTTGGTTTGTTCATTTAACACACACTTATTAAGAACCCACTGTGCATTGGATCCTGCGTTGCGTGCTAGGCCACAAACAGAATTCTCAGGTGCTCACAGTTCTGTTCCTTTTGTTTAGGGCCCCACAGTGGAAAGTAAGAGGATCCAAAGGACCCAAGTCACACAGGGTGTGGATTTTCCCCTTCTCTTTGGAAGTTGCTAAAGGGACACCTTCAAGGAGGAGGTGACCTCTGAGGTGGGCTTTGGGGGACAAATAGAAGTTTGTGTGTTGTCATGTTTGAGGCAAGTGTGAAGCAGACAGCAGGTGCTCAATGTTTGTCCCTAGAAACTGTTGGTTCTCAGTGGCGCAGACATGAATGCTGGCCGATATGCCCACCCACTGGGTAAGTGGTGAGGATCCTGCTTGGACACACAGCTGTGCCCCTGTCTAAAGCCCTGAGGCAGGCCTCCCCACCCCACCTGCCTCCACTGGGGCAGAACTCGGCCGCCCAGTCCATCTGAGTAGCTTCCACTGGGTGGCTTCGTCCCCCGGCCCCTAATGGGCAGCTGGACACTGAGGCCCAGGTCAGTTCCCTGGGGGGCTGTCTTCACAAAGAGCCATAAACCGGGCGACTTCAGCAGTGTCCCTGCTCTGGAGGCCAGACGTCTGAGATGGAGGTGTGGCAGGGCTGGCTCCTCCCGGGGGCTCTGGGGAGAGCCTGCCACAGGCTATCCCTGAGCTGCAGGTGGTTGCCGGAAGTCTTGGGGTTCCTTGGTTGGTAGAATCACCCCTTGATCTCTGCCATCAGCCTCCTGTGGTTTCTCGCTGTGTGTTGTGTCCAAATGTCCCCCTTTCTTAAGGCCCTATTGCACTTGGAGCCCGCTGTACTCCAGGACAAGCTCATCATAACTAACGACATCTACAATGATACTCTTTACAAATAGGGTCAGACTCTGAAGTTCTGGGGGAGGGGGACACAATTCAGCCTCTAAGAGCCTGGATAGACAGGACCTTGCCCACACACATGGCTGGTTTCCCTGCTTGCAACTTGACCTCCTGGCCACAAACTCTAGACCCAGAACCCAATTCGCTGCTCCCCAGGGGTGTCCCAAAGTGAATCCCAGACACGCCCTCCCCTGCTTGGTCCTCTTCCAGAATGCCACAGCTCAGCCTGTAGCCCTGCCATCCCCATGACACACAGCCCTCCCAGTCTGTTGCCTGCCCCCTCATGTCCAATCCCATCCATTCTGGCACACAGTTATGGCTGCAGTGCTAGGGCACCAGGGTCCAGCCTTCTATGTACCAGTTATCAACTGCTATGTAACAATACCTCCCCCAAACCTACTGGCTTCCAACAACAACGGATACTTATTCTGCCTTCCAATGTGCAATGTGGACGGAGCTCTGTAGGACACCCCACTTTCAGGTCAGCTTGGCCACAGTGGCTGGGAGTCCAGCTGGACATGGTTGGGTTTTGGTTCTTCTCCATGTTAGGCTTCCTCAAAGCATGGCGGCTGGGGTCTAAGAGCAAGTGTCCCAAGAGAACAAGATGGGCCTGGCTGGCATTTTTATTACCTACCCTTGGAAGTCGCTTCTGCTCCTGGTCAGGCAGTCACTGATGTCCACCCAGGTCCAAGGGGAGGGGACATGGGAACTACTTCTTTTTGAGGAAGGTTCTGGAAGATCATGTGGGGATGGCAGCCATCTGCGGGAAATGTAGTCCACTGTTCCAGTAAGAAGGAAACACACCTGATGTACCAGCTAGAAAATACGAATTATGTAATTGGGTGGTTCTGGTTTGAGCTAAATGTCCATATACTGGTATTTAACACTGACATGGCACAATATAAGGGGGAACAGAAAGATTAGTGCTTATAATTTGAATTTAAACATTGTTTTTACTGAGAATAGCAACTAAATAGCAACTAACTACCACTAGGGTGCCAAGACCAGTCAACAGGGAAAGGACAGTCTTTTCAATAGTGATGCTGGGACAACAGGGCATCCTCATGTGAATGAGTAAAGCTGGACCCTCACCTCACACCATATACAAAAATTAACTCAAAATGGATCAGAGGCATATACATACAGGGAAGCTATAAAGCTCTTTAGAAGAAAACATAGGTCTGCAGCCAATTAAGCCGACTGTGCTCTTTGTCTATGGGGGCCCAGTGTGCCATGGCTGCAAACAGTAGCCTCCTCAGTAGTGTATGCAGCCTATTGATTGTATGGGTTGCCCTAAGGGACCTTGGAGATATCCCTTTTGGTGGATGCTGGGGTCTGACCTCATGGCTATCTCCAATTTAGGCTGCAGACAGGTATACAGGGTGCCTTTGGAAAGCCCCAGGGCACAGTAGCCAGGGTCCACATTGGCCAAGTCATCATGTCCATCTGTACCAAGCTGCAGAACAAGGATCATGTGATTGAGGCCCTACACAGGGCCAAGTTCAAGTTCCCTGGCCGCCAGAAGATCCACATCTCCAAGAAGTGGGGCTTTACTAAATTCAATGCGGATGAATTTGAAGACATGGTGGCTGAAAAGCGGCTTATCCCAGATGGCTGTGGGGTCAAATACATCCTTAACCGTGGTCCCTTGGACAAATGGAGGGCTCTGCACTCATGAGAACCTTGGCACTACTCCTTCCTGTCATATTCATGCCCACCAATAAATCCAACTTCCTATCAAAAAAAAAAAAAAAAGGAGGGGAAAACATAGGGGCAAACTTTTGTGATGTTGGATTTGGCAATGATTTTTTGGTGATGACCCCAAAAGCATAGGCAACAAAGGAAAAAATAGATACACTGGTCTTGATCAAAATGAAAAGCTCTGATGCAACAGGATGCAGTCAGCAGAGTAGAAGGTGACCCAGAGAGTGGGAGGGAGCATCTGGGAGTCATGCATCCCTTAAGAGGCCAACATCCAGAAGGCATCAAGGGCTGCCATGTAACAGCAAAACACTAGCCAAAACATGAGCAAGGACCCAACCAGACATGTCTCTAGGGGAGAACACGAAGGTCCAGTGAGTGCTTGGAGCGATGCTCAACATCACCGATCATCAGGGAGATGCAGATCATGACCACAGTGGGGTTCCTGCCTCCTCACGCCCGCTAGGATGGCTCATATCACAAACAAGACTGAGGAGAACGGAGGACCTTGGGCGCTTGCTGGTGAGGCTGCAAACTGGGGCGGTCATGCGGAAAACAGCATGGCGGCTCCACTAAAAGGTGGACGTGGAATCAGCACGTGGTCAGCAGTCCCACTGCTGGTCTATCCCCCAAAAGAACTGGGAGCAAGGACTTGGAGAGAGGCTTGTACTCACGTTCATAGCAGCACGATTCACGATAGCCAACAGGTCTGGTGATGAGTGAATGGATGGATACAGTGTGGTCCATCCACACGACGGGCATCACTTGGCCTGAGAAAGGAGCCCTGCCCCCATGGGGACAAGACCCGAGGACGGGAGGCAGAGAGACGCGAGTCAGACACAGAAGGACATTCATGGGGATCCCACTCACATGAGGTCCCAGAGTCATCAGACTCACAGACACAGAGAGCAGAGGGCGGGGCCAGGGCTGGAGGAGCGGGCGGGGGTCCGTGCATCACGGGGGCAGGGTCTCTGTGGGGGGATGGAACATTCTGGAGCCGGATGGGGAGGAGGGACATCTGCACAGCAGCATAGATGTACTCAGTGTCCCTCAATTGGATGTTGAGAAATGGTTAAAATGATCACTTTAATGTTATATCTGTTTTCCCACAATAAAACATGTAAAATCTCTTTGTGTTGTAGTGAGTTTCCAACCAGCCAAGAGGGGAGGCCGTGGAAGGAATGGAAAGTTCCTATTTTAGCACCTGCAGTAACAGGTTTTACTGCCTTCCGAACAAGGGACCCGCGGTTTCATTTTGCAGATGACGCGGCAGCCCTAGGTCCTGGCAGGCATTTCGGGACATGGCCTGTCAGGCGTGATCCACAGTGGAACTTTCAAGGCTTTCTGGAAAATCCATGAGTCATGAAAAATGATGTTTCATTGGCCAGCCGCGACTGACCTCCTGCTAGCTGCCGGTTGCCGCCAGACGGTGTGAAACGTCCTGCTCCCTTCTGTCCTGCCTTGCTTAGAATTTCGTTTGTGCCGCTGTTCTTGACTCAGTTTACCATCTGACTCCCTCTCATGAGCTGTCCTTTCACATGCTCTGGGTTTGGCCATCTGGAGATGGGCAGAGGAGCAGGGAGTCACGGGGCAATGGTGGCCATTCCGGGCTGCCCGGCTTGTGTGGCCCCAGACCCCTCTGCAGTGGCATCTGTCCCCCTCACTATCCCCTGTAGGACCTGCCTCCCGGGCTGTTTGTTGCAGGGACTCGAGCAGGCTGTCCTGGCGCTGGTGATCACCAAGGCTCCAATCCTTCCTCCTCTTCTTTGCAGGCTTGTTGAGATGTAATTCACATGCCATGCTACTCACCCTTGAAATTGTGCACTTCAGTGCTTTTTAGTAGGTTCACAGAGTTGTGCGAACATCCCAACCACCTCCAACCACCTCCCCAGTGTTGGGCAACCCCCCGTCTGCTCTCTTTCTGTGTGTTGGCATCTTCTGGACCTCTCCTATCCACGGAGCCATGCGATGTCTACCTTCTGTGTCTGCCTTCTTTCGTGGAGTGTGTTTCCAAGATCCGCCTGTGTTGAACCCCGTGGCAGTGCCGTGTTCCTTGTTAGGGCCGAGTAGTGTTCCAGCGTCTGGACAGCCAACATCTTGTCCATCCCCTCGCCCGCTGGTGGGCATCCGGGTCGTTACCACATTGTGGCCATCGTGAATGATGCTGCCATGAGCACCTACGTAGGATTTTTGTGTGGATGTATGGTTTCAGTTCCATTCAAACCCAGCCTCAGAAGTGCTGGGTCTCAGAATAATGGCATGTTTGCCATGTTGAGGGATGGCCAGACTCTGTCCCCCCAGTGGCTGTGCCATTTCACACGCCCACCAGCAGCAGGGGAGGGCCCTGGGGCCTCTGCGTCCTTGTCAACGCCTATTAGGACCTTTTTTATGTTCTCCATCTATGTATTGGGGAAAGTGGCATCTCAGTGTGGTTTTGATTTGCGTTTTCAAGTCCTTTAACTGATGGCTGCTGTCTCCACGTGGGGCCATGCCAGATTAGTGTTGGCTGATTGTGACAACATGCAAGTGTCTGCTCAACTTGATGCTTTTGTTCCAGAAGTGAATCATGCTCGTATGTATTTGTGCGTGTTTTCCCAAGAGGCCCCTAATGAAGACAGCCCCTGAGTCACAAACTGTGTAAGCCGAGGGGCCTTGGGTGCGTATCAAACCCTTCTCTACAATTCTTAAACGTTGTGGACACGTTAGCTGTGCAACAAATAGATGGACAGAGAAATGTGACCGTGGAGGCCAGGACCCTCGGCCTGGAGGCTGAGATCGCTCAGGTCTGGAGGGTGGACCCTGGGATGGGCTTCTACGGCGGTCAGTCTGGGAGGCTGGTGCTGGAGGCCTGTCCCTGTGCGGATGTGGCCCAGAGGGCAGTGTGAGGATGGAGCCAGAGGCAGCCAAGTACAAAAGGGCACGTTCCTCTCTGGTCCCACCCACCTAGGGTGGGGTCCTCAGCATCTTCCTGTGGCCAGTGCCCCCCAAGCAAGACCTCGCCTGCGACCCAGACCTGGGGAGTAGAGGCCGGGGAGGGGGGACTGCCCTGGGGGCTGGGGCCTCAGCAGGCTGGTGCTGGTCAGCAGGAGTGACCAGTCAGAGCCCTGGGCTCCTCCACCTTCTTCCTGGGGTTTGGGGGTATCCCACAACTTGGGGAGAAGCGCTCTCCTCCCATTAATCAGATTCTGGGAGCGCTCATTGGAAACGGGCTTCTTAGCACTTCATTAAACACTTTAGTTTAATAACAACCTCAGGGGATTCTCAGGAAGCCGAGTGGGTGGGGAGAAAACAGCTGCATCCATTAACCCTAGTTCTCTGGGGTGCATTTGGCAAGCAGAGCCCCTCACGAGGGCACGAGCGGGCGTCCTGCAATCAGACGCCGAACACAGCGAGGTTGGTCACCAGCACTCATAGGAGCCCCATCGATCGGGACCGGCCGGCGCTGGCCGCCACAGCCTTCCCGTCATCATTAATAAATTAGGCCACACTTAGAACTGGTCTCCTCGAGGACATGTGAACAAGGGTGCTCTGCCGGACGCCAGGCCTGTGATCCTGGTCCTTCCCACTCTGCTTCTGTCCCTGTGATGGGGGTTCCTGAAGGCCCCCTCTTCTCCCAGACCCTTCCTGGCCTCTCCCTTCACCCATTTCTACCTTTCGAGCATCTCTGCTCTTGGGCCTGCCTTCCCTACTCGCCTGACAGGACATCCCACCTGGGGAGGAAAGAGGAGGGCTCGGGGTGGACAGAGGGGGCTGGAGGGCTCCTTTCCTCGCTCGTGGTATGACCTGGGGCCAGCCCCGTGCGGCAAGGACCCCTATGACACCCTCCTGTTGAGTGAGGGGTTGGGGGGCATGTGACTTGACCGTAAACGGCAGCAATCGGCAAAGGTGAGGGCACCAGCCCCCAGGTTAGGCTCTGTCACATAAAAACCAGCCGAGCTAGTCGAAGGGCCATACAGATTCCCTCTCTTACTGACTTTGAAGGAGCAGGCTACGGCGCTGAGAGAGGCCAGGTGGCTGGGAACCGCGGGCTGCCCCTGGGACCTGAGCATGGCGCCCGCAAAGCCACGGGGCCCTCAGCCCCACGCCTGCAAGACCGTGTCTGCTGCCTGGAACCCGAGCAGGCCAGAAACAGTCTGCATGGGGGGAACCTGCTGATGGAGCTGCTGCCCTTTGACCCTGAGCTGGGCACCCAGGCGAGCTGTGGCCGACCCTGGGCCCCCTGGATCCACGAGACCACAGGTGTGCCCCATCAAGTCTCCATGCGGCGGCAGAAGGCAAATGGACTCTGACAACACACACACCTGTCACCAGTCCTCTCTCCCCAGAGCCGGCTCACTCAGCACCTCCTGCAGGAAGGCTTCCTGGGTTGCCCCACCCTTCCGGACAGTCAGGGTTCCTTGAGGGCCAGGCCAGGCCTGGTCCCCCCCAGCATTGCACACAGCAGGTTTGGGGAGTGAACATTGGGAGGCCTTTGGTCTGAAGAGCCTTCCCGGGAGTCCCGGCTCCCGGCGGACAAACCGGGAGTGGGGGGTGCAGAGTGGGGCCAACATGAGGCTCCGTGCAGGCCCTACCTGCCAACAGCCTGGGAGCCCCTTCCCTGCGACCTGCTGCAGGGAGTCCAAACCCGGCTCGGGCCTCAAGCCCCAGGAGGTTCTGAGGGCCACGCGGAAGGGGGATGTGGCCTCCGACCCTCCCATGTTGGGGCTTCTCATCTGCTCCTCCCTCCCTTCCACCCTTCTCTGACCTGTGTCCCACCAGAATGCTTGGCTCAGAGATGGATACCAGCCCCTCCTGGGAGACCCCAAGCCCCGGCCGGTCCAGATGCCTGGCCCAGGAGGCCCAGGAGGAAATGGTCATGTTGAGAACTCACTCTGGCTCCGGGGACTGCTCCCACACAGGGTGAGGCTAGCCTGTCACCCTGCCCGCCTCACGCAGCTTCTCCTCAGTCCCTCCACCAACAGTCAGTTGCAGGACTCTGCCCTGAATTCGGGCCCTAATTCTTTACGGCCTCCGGGAAAAGGCTACCAGCTCCCTCCTGCCCTCCGTCATAGTCTAGCCGCTGACAATAGCTCATAGGGATTGGTTTCGATGCCATCGGATGCAGGTACCCCTGGCTTTCCTTTGCATGACCATGGAGACAGCTGAGTTCCTCTCCACACTGCAGAGCAGTGTGCGTCTGCACCGGGGCAATGTGACGTCTGGACGGTGGAGAGCATGGCTGGTGGGTTAGCATGGCGGCCAAGCCCCAAGTCCCACTCTCAGCCACAGAGCCCCATGTACCCTGTGGGTCCCGGCTCCACCCTCCAGGGCTCCTGCACCTGCCCCGGGATGACCAAAGCGGGGTACCCCATTTGGACCCAGACTTGGAGGCTCACTCACATGACCCACTCTCGCTGGACACCCCCGAACCCCTGCCAACAAGGATATCACCAAGACCAGCGGGCTGAGGCTCAGGAGGTCTGGTGGCACGTTTTGTCTTCGAGTTCCTTTTACCATTTGCGGGGTCTGCTCAATTCCGCATGATCTTGGGAAGTCAGAGAGACGCCCAGAGAGGACCCTAGTCCCTGGACCTGCTGGCCATCCTCACCAGTTCTGGAGTGGTTGGTGGACATGTGACTGGCCAGGCGGCACCTGTGTGGGGCCTAGACCCTAGCCAGCCCAGCTGCCTGCCCCCCAGGTTCTGGCTTACACGGGGCAGGCTGGCCCCATCCCCACAAGGAAGGCACACTGGGTCTCCCCGGAGATGCTGGCCCCACGGAGTGTGTGAGGGCCTTGTTATAACGGCCGTGCTCCGGAGAGATGCATACAGCTGGTCACTCTGGCAACATGGGAACCGAAAGAAGGCAGAGGTTCCATCCTCATCCCCCTCCCTGGGGCTCCCTGATTCTGGGTCCTGCAGACAGGGCCATGGGAGCTCACTGCCCGAGCTCATTCTTGGGATCACACACCCTGGTCCATTGGGGGCCCGCCCTGTGGGATCCCAGCAGACAGAAGACAGTGTCCGGTGACCCCGGCCTCTGGGTCTTCACCCCTTGGTGAAGCCCCTCCCAACATGGACTAGGGCTGGCCCATGTGTCCTGACCCCACAGACCACCGGTGGGGGTGGTGGGGTCCTCCACCCCAGAAGAGCCTTCAGAGAGGCAGCCCCCTGAGAGACCCCAAGAGAGAACCTCTAATGGAGACTTTCCCAAGTTCCGACCACCAGAAACTGCCGGGGCTGACTGACAGGTCCAAGTTTGGGAGCTGTCTGCTGTGCAGGAACAGGTTCCTGCCACGCCGACCCTCACAGAGTGGCCAACACGGGCTCACTTCGGCTTCCAACAATGCTGCTGGGTTTCTGGCAGGATTGTTCTTAAGAGCTGAGGGAAACCTGGGCCCAGAGAAGCTATGTTGCTTTACTGAAGACACACAGCAGCGCCAAGATCTGAACTCTGATCCACCTGACCCTACAGTCCAGGCCCTCACCTGGTCCACTCTGGAGTCCCAGGGGCCTCAGGGTCACCAGCCAAGGTCCCAATCTCCCCTAATAGCCTTGAGTAGAGGAGAATTTCAATCCAATAATAGGAACCTGCAATAAGTCTTATAATTAATTTATACAAAAGACATTATAAAATTACACTCTGTGCATTCCAATCCTATCCATGAGGTACGTCCGCTCCCCAGTTAAGCTATGGGGCCTCATGAAGACAGACGGGGAAGAGGTATTTCAATATTTCTTATAATTTTATTCTCTCTAATATCCCTCATGCTAATTTCATTATGCAACACAGTCGGCACGGTGATGTAATTATTGAAAAGTAATTTTGCAATAAATGGATTTAAATGTGTTGGAGTCCGTTGTAAATTCAATCTCGTGGTGAGGGTGGCGGGTGCAGGCGGGAGGCGGCGAGGAGGCCGGGCCCTGGGTGGAATCGGAGAAGTCCTGCGTGATCCTGGCTGGGAATCTCTTTACACCTACTAGCGACATGCAGGGGCCACTCCCCACCCCGCCACAGCCTGGGACTCACCTGTGCCGGAGCTGCCCTCAGACTCCCCCCACCTGTGGCCCTCAGACTCACTCCACGTCCCTGCCCATGTCCCCTCCCAAGTAGCCTCACATGGCAGATGTGGAGGCCACATCCTCCTCCATCCCTTGCTGGAGACCCCAGAATAAAATCCAGACTCCTGTCTCAGCCGGTCTCCTCCACCTCCCCTCTTCACAAAGAGCCCTCCACTTTGATGCCTGAGCCCCCAGGCTTTATGTCTGCTCCGGTTACACCTCAGGGCCTTTGCATGGGCTGTGCTCTCTGCCAGTGTTCACCTGAGGGTGTATTGTTGTCTTCTGTCCCCATTTCCAGAGCACCCACGGCAGGTCAGCTCAGAGTCTGCCTCTGGGGTGCTCCCCAGCCAGTGAGAGGGGTACTCTGTGCACAAGATACATGATGATGGGTGAGGAGGCCATGAGCTGGGGGCTCCCTGGCTGGCGGGGCACAGTGTCAAAGGCCTGCTCTGGGGGGAGGAAGAAGGTAAAAGCACTCCTTTAAATTGGCCCCCTCCTTCTCCAGGGAGCCCTCCTTGACTGACTGAGACCACAGGATAGGTGTTCTTAAGCAGAGATCTCACAGGGGTGTGGGGACAAAGAGCGAGGGCTGTCGTGTGCGTGCGGGACCTCTGTGTCTCTGTGCGTGGAGCTTGAGGGCCAATCTCAAACCGCCCCCCCCGCCCTCTCTGTCTGGTGTCCTTGCCTGCAAAATGGGCTGGGAAGTGAGATACGGCGTGTACACAGTAGGTGTACTTCACCCTGTGAAGGCATGTATATAGTAGGTGCTCAGCAGAGGCCCTGATTTCCCCATGAGAGCCAAGGGACAAACAATAGGTCCCATTTCCTCTGCCAACCTGCATGGAACAGCCTCCATAAACACTTGGAAGGAGTGAGTCACCGGGCTGGACCTCCTTGTGCCGCCGTGGCCGGGGCAGCCACGCCATCCACTTTCCAGCCACGGTGGTCTGTAGGCTCCTGCGCCTGTGCCTTCCTGCCTCTGTGGGGGCAGAGGCGAGTGGGGAAGGGGTCCCAGCTGCCCCTCCCCGTCACTTCTGGAAGTCTCTGCCAGGCCTGGCACCACAGCCCTGCCTGTCACCGGCCAAGCCGAATTTGTAATTTGTTCTTGGACGATGTGTAAATTGGCACCTCATTGATTATTAATGAAGTGCTAATTGCTCTTTGCAACCAATTTTGATGCAAATGCAGCTGGGGCTGTTTGTACAGTTTTGCAGGTTGGGATTTACCACGACTTCCACTGTGGCCGGTGGGGGCCGGGATCCCAGGCACCAGAGAGGGACAGGAACACAGGGCACTTGACAGTTTGCAAAGTCCCATCCCCCATCCCACACCAAGGAGGGCGGGCTGGGCTGGGCACCACGGGTCCCCTGGCTGGGGTGGCTCAAGCACTTGGGGCCGGATGTTCAGGCCACAGCCTGAGGGGAGCATGTGACGGGGCAGGAGGCTGGCGCTGCCCTGGGTTGCTCCAGCCCAGCTCCCAGGACCCAGGGGCTGACGCAGTGGAAACACAGGCCTTTGCTGAGACCCTGTGGCAGCGGTTGCCCAGGGTTGCGCCAGGCAGTTGCCGAGCAACGGGGCCCAGGGCCATCCCTGTGGTGAGATGGCTGCTCTGGGGACTGGCTCCCCAGGTACCCAAGCACCATCCGGGAAGGCTGGAGGAGGAGAGAAGGCTCCGCAGGGCAAGGAGGCACAGGGATGGGAGGGTCATGCCTGGGGGGCCACAGGCCCCTAGGATCCTCCAGTTCCTGACCAGTGCCCGAGGTCTCAGCATTTGAGCCAGCCCAGCACCATCAACCCAGAGGAAGGGGTGTCACTGTGCCCCACCCCAGGCAGCGAGTGGGGAGCAGGTGTAAGAGGGCCTCCAGGGGAGGGTTTGAGCATAGGCAGCAGGGTCTCAAGCAGGAGGCTGGAGGTGGGTCATTGACGCAAGGCCAGTGGGTCTGGGCTGGACCCCTGGGCAGTCCCTCTCTGGCATGGGGGGTGTCCAAGGGTCTTGTGGCTCTGGCTGTTGCATGCACTGACTTCTGCGCAAGGAGCAGCCGCCCACCGAGCGGCGGGGAGAGGAGGAGCGGTATGGTGGGCAGAACCTGGGGCTCTGCACTGACTAGCTACAGCCCTGGGCTGGGTTATGGGGAGGCTGCATGGGAAAATCTCCAGCTGGGTTTCCATCCTGGATTCTCATCCCCTGTGAGGAGGGGTCTGGGCAGGCCCTGGTACTGCAGCTCCCAACCAGACTCCTCCCACAACAGGCCAGGAACGTGCCCACGCACTCCACAAATAAGGCCTCATAGCTGAATTTCCAATTCCAACCAAGCAGCTTGGCATAGCAGTCCAACCTCGGAGTCCAGGGGTAGAGGGAGAGGAAGGAGCCCCCTGACCTGGCTGGGGTTGCCCCGCCCTGCTGGCTGTCCCATCTGTGGGGCCTGCAGCTGGTGGCCTTGGAGGTGGGTCTGCAATTCGGGGGCTGGGGCAGGCCCTCCCTCACCCTCCTTGGTGAGACTGCCTCCGCCTCGCCTGCCTGGGTGTGACCTCCCTGCACCTGAGCCCCCCCCATCTTGACCTCCCATGAGTGACCATCCATGAGCGTCCACGAGCAAGTTCAGTCGAGTGGGGGCAACAAGACCAAGGGTGCCGTGGCCCCAAAGGTGGGTCTGGGCAGGAATCCCCCACCTCCCACCTGTTCCTGGGTGGTCTGATGCACGGGGTCTCCTGGGGAGCCTCAGTTTCCCTGTCTGCAAAGGGGGCAGAGCCGCAGACTGAAGAGAAGGAGGTGCTGCTGGCCCTCCAAGCTGGGGCACTGGTTATGGATGGAGCTCGGGCAGTCCGTGAACCCAGAGGAACCCCATCTTCTATGCATTTAATTTACAGGGGCTCAGCTACAAACATGGGTGGGGGAGGGGGAGACAAAGAGATGGGAAAGGAGCCGCGGTTTCCCACTGTCCCGCTGGGTGTCAGGTGCCCCTCAGAACCTTGCATATTTGTCACATAACCAGTCCTGACATGCCCGGTCTTGCTGAGTGGACACTGGGGGCAGGGACTCTGATGGGCGCCCTCCACAGGATGTGGGGGCTCCGGGATGTGAGGCCACGTTCAGTATTTGAGATACTCCAGATGAACACACAGACTCCAGGATGAACAACATATCAAGATGCTACATCGAGTCGGGGGCAAGTTACTGATTTTCCCTTGAGCCTTAGGCGGCAACGTGGCCTGGCGTGCACGGGGTGAGCCGCTAGCCTGGGAGCATTTGGGGTCCAGCACTGGAAGCAGCAAGAGGCCCCCAGCTTAGCAGGCCCCGTGTGGCCAAGGCCCCAGGTGGGGTACCTGATCAGCAGCAGGCTCCAGCCAGCGGGGGAGGGGATGGCAATGGGGCCCCCTGCTCTCCAGGCCAACCCTGCCTGGGGGGAGGGGGGGCAGGCAGGTGTGTCCGGGGCTTGCAGAAGGAGCTGGGGGATGCCTCCGGCTTGCCTTCCAGCCACACCCTTTCTGTCAGCTCATCAGAAGAGCCTGGAAGGATTCCCACCTGCCTTCCCACCGGCAGCATCTGCCTGACCTAGAACGTCTTATAAGTGGGTCCTACAGGAGTGTCAGGCTCCTTTCAGTTCACACTGAGTAGGTCTGCAGAGGGAGCTTTTTCCTTGCTGTGCTATACACTACTCCTGACACCGGGCATCTGGGCCTTTCCAGCTGACCTCATTGTGGGTGCACAGGTTCCGAGAATGTTCACTATCCCATGAATGCATGTTCCACGGAGAGCCCCGTACTAGGCTCCCAGGATAGCGCCTGGGGTGCTGGTCCCCTGGAGTATGAAGCATCCTGCCTGGGGGCACAGATCCAGGACTCCCTGCAGTGGGTCCTGGGGACCATTCCGGGTCTCACGCGGCTCCCTGCACCTGCTAACAGAAGCTTTCCCTGTCCACCTGATGCGCCTTTCCCTCCCCTTCGTTTCAAACCCCTCCCCATTATTGGTTTTATCAGAAAGAATATATTTATGGCAGTTGTGTATAGGGAGGTGGGGGTACAGGAATGGGAAGACAGGGAAACCAGGCTTCGGCTCAGGAGAGAAGCTGGGGTGCTGGGTTGGGGGGAGACTCGTGACCTTTCCAGCACTCGTGGTGCATGCAGTGTGACTCCAACTCCTCAGACCCAGCCAGATCCTCAGGATGGGCCCACTTTGGGGGTGTTGTAGCTGCTTGGGGGGTCTCGGGGATGTTCCAAGCCTGGGGTCTCTGCCGCCAACCCCTCCACAGCCTTGCCCCGCCCCCAACGCATCTGCCCGTTCCTCCAGGAGAACCCACAGGGGCTTCAGTGACTGTTTTGGGGGGAAGATTGGGCAGAACAGATGTGCTTTGGAGAGGTTCTGGCCCAGAATGACAGCAAAGCAGGAAAGATGAAGGTCTTCAAACTTTTGGAGGCACCTCAGGGCCCCTCCGTTGCCTCCTCTCACCTGGTGGGGGGCTCCCGTCTTCCCTCCACACCTCTCCCTGGGGCCTCCCAGTGCCCCCATGGCCTCACACACCCCATTACCAGCCTCGTACCATGCCATGTGCTGGTTCCTGAGAGGTGGGAACAGGGTGTCCTTGGGATTAAAACCTTAGGGGGCTGGGAAGGGGCGGTGATTGGGGGGGGTCAAATGGGTTTTAAATATAATGCATACAAAAATGCAATAAATATTTAATTTTATTTTATTAAATACCAAATTGGTGATGGCTGACACTTTATTAAAGTGTCAAAGTGAGTGTTCGTACACTCTAATTACTTATTCTAACGAGGCGGGGAGGCCGGTGCGGCGGGCTGTCTGGGGGTGCAGGAGGTGCATGGCGGCGAGGGGAGGGTGCCCCCCGGTAAGTCACACCTATTAAACTATTATTTGCACCTAGAGGCATCTCATTAATACCTCGACTAGAGCCTTCGCGCTGCCTCTGCGGGCTGACCCCGAGCTCCAAGGGAAGAGGCAGCCCCCAATTTCGCCCCCGGCAAAGCCTCCAGACCAGCAAAGCCTGTAAAATTAATAAGGACTCGCCCACCTAATTGAATTCCTGACAAATGGGGAATCCTGCAGCCTCCGGCTCGGGGCGGCTGGGATTCTGGGATTCTGGGGCTGGTCCTGGACCCCATGCGCTGCCCCCCGTGGGGAGGGGACGCTCGCCCCCTCGGGCTACCCCTAAAATACCTGTGGCCCTGTTTGAGACCTGTCTGCCTCCACCCAGTGCCGCCGCTCTTGGGAGAGACCTGTCCCAGTGGGGCCCTGGGGCCCCTGCCTTGTATGAGCTCACACTGTCTGCTGGGCCCCCTTCAGGCCGTTCGGGCATGAGCAGGTCTCAGCTCCACTCTGGGCCTCTGAGGAGGTCCCACCAAGGACTCCAGCAGATGCTGCGGGAGTTAGGATGGCAGGGATGAGGAAGTCCCCACCCCGGGCTGCGGTCAGAGCAGCCGCTCTGCTCAGATCCCGCCCTGGCCTGGCTCCGTGCTTCCTCCAGGCACCATAGCCAGTGCTTCAGCGCAGACGGGAGGAAACCCACCGGCTCTCTGGACCGACCTGCTGTGTGTTGATCCGTGTGTCATCTGCCCTTGACCAGCTATCACTGGATTGTCCCCCTTGCTGATTGCAAGCGTAGCACACGCTCATTGCAGATACTACAAAACACCAAAGTACGCAGGCACCTGGGTGGCTTAGTCTGTCCGGCATCTGACTCTTGGTTTCGGCTCAGGTCGTTATCTCGTGGGATCGAGCCCCGCATCAGGCTTCACACTCAGCACAGAGTCTGTTTGGGATTCTCCCTCCTCCTCTGCTCCCCCCACTCATGGGCTCCCTATCTGTCTCTCTCTCATATAAGTAAACAAATCTTCGAAAAAAACACTAGAGTACACAGGAGAAAACAAGGGTCCACCTGCAGACCTGTGCCCCAAGGCTAGCTCCTGGTCACGATTGACTGGACAGGGAGGATGGGTGTGCAGTGAAGTGGTCTCGGTACCGGGGCCAACCCCGGCCACGAGTGACTTTCCCACCAAGGTAAGAAAGTTTCTGAGACCCAGCTGCCATGGTGGAATAATGGCCCCCAAAGATGTCCACATCTTAGCCCCCAGACCCGTGGCTAGGGGCTCTTATGTGGCAATGGGAACTTAGCAGCCATGAGTCAAGGCTGTTGGGGTTTTCCGGGGGTGGGTGCTGAAGGGTCTCTGCAAGACAGGGACAGGCAAGTAGGGAGGCAAGAGGACCCTGGGCTGTTGGAGGAAGGCTCCGAGCCTGGGAAGGCGGGTGGCCTGCAGAGGCTAGAAGGCCAGGACAGCCTCAAGAAGGAACACGGCCCTGCGGCTCCCTGTTAGACCGCTAACCCCAGAACTGGAAGCCAATAGTTGTACGGTTTGGAGTTGACTGAGTTTGGGGTAATTCCTTACAGCAGCAGCGGGGGGCTGCTACCCAGGCTTGGCTGAGAAGGGTGTGTGGTTAGGCACGATTTCTGCCATGGCCACAGGACCGGCAGGGAGCCCGTCACCTGCCCACGGCCACCCCCGTAGAGACATATGTATTTAAGGGCACAGTTCAGCGGCATTGGGCTTGCTTACACTGCTGAACCACCATCCCCATGGCCATCTCTGGAACCTTCCATCTCCCCACACAGAGACCCTGTTCCCACCCAACATTAGTCCCCGTCCCCCGGCTTCCTGTGAATATGGTCTTAGGGGCCCGAGGCCTGGGCATTTTGAAATCTGTGGTACACATCCACCCAACGCCTGTCCTCCAGGACAGCCGTGCCCACTTGCCTCTCATCGGTCGTGAGAACAGCCAGTGAGGCGATCTCCTCAACATGCAATCTGTCATTTTATTTTATTTTTAGAGACTTTATTTATTTATTTATTTTGGGGGGCAGAGGAAGAATCCTCAAGCAGGCTCCCTGCTGAGCACAGAGGTGGACGTGGGGCTCCATCCTACTACCCTGAGATCATGGCCAAATTTAAGGGTCACACGCTTAACTGACTGAGCCCCCCAGGTGCCCTGCAATCTGTCATTTTAAACCATTCCCACAGGTACTACCAATGACAGGTAACATTGGTGTGCGATTGGCGCTTCTGTGTAGGCTTCTTACTCCAAAATTAGGGCCCTGAGGAAAAAGGAGGTGGGGGTGCAGGAAACCTGGAGAGACAGGATCCAGGAGGTGTCCTGGCTGACTTCAGGCTGAGAAGGAGATGGGGAGCAGGATAGAAGGGTTCAGAATCCCACTGTCTCCGACGCAGCAGCCTGGAGACACCAGCCTCACTCTTCTGGGGGCCAGGGTCTCCTGAAGACCCCTGCAGCCCCTGAGGGGAGGGGCAAGGAGTGGCAGGCCTGAGCTGGGCCCCCACTCCCCCCTGCAAGCTGTGCCAGGTCAACACAGGACTGACTCTGCACAGACTATCGCTGAATTCAGGGATACGTCCTTCTCCGACATGTCCACTTTCCTGTGTTCCCACTGTGCGCCAGGCCCATGCTGGGCACAGCTCCTGCCCTCACAGAGCACCTGGTCCCGTTGGGAGCAGGCAGGAGCCAAGCACACAAGTCGCTATCCCCCCGGTCCCGCGGCTCTGGTCGTTGCGTTCCCTCTTCTGTCGATGCAGAATTCCCGCCGCCCCCACTTGGAGAACAGATTGTCCTAGAGAGGAGGCAACATCCTACCCTGTCATTATACTTCTTAACGCCAGCACCTCTGGCCCAAATTAAAGCCATAAACTCCTGGTCCAGGAAGTCACCTACAGATAAGAGGCACCAGGTGGAGGGCCAGAGAGGGTCAGCGATGGCCACATCTGGAGATGGAGGGGGCTGGCTTCTCCTGATGGCATGGGTTGGCAACGCCAGCCTTCCCGCCCCAAACAGGGTCCAACCAGGAGACCCCAAGGATGGGGAGGTAAGCTACACAAAAGCACATGTCTCCCCCAACCCCCAATTTCTTTTCTTGGGGTAAAATATACATAACATAAAATTGACCATCTTAACCAATTTCAGCATATAATTCAGAGGCACCGAGCATATCCACACTGCTGTGCAGCCGTCCCCACGTCCAGCTCCAGAATGTTCCATGCCCGCACATGGGGACCCTGTCCCTGTGATGCACGGACCCCCATCTGCTCCCCCAGCCCCAGCCCCACCGTCTACTCTCTGTGTCTGTGAGACTGATGACTCTGGGTCCTCGTGTGAGCGGGGTCCCCGTGCATGTCCTTCTGTGTCTGGCTGGTGTCCTCAGGGCTCATCCCTGTGGTTGCAGGGGTCCAATTCCCTCTAAGGCCATTGTGTGGATGGACCACGTTTTGCTTGACTATTTGTCTGCCTGTGGACCCTTGGGCTGTTCCATGTTTTAGCTCTCACGGACAGTGCTGCTGTGAATGTGGGTGTGCAAACATCTCTTCAAGACCCTATTTTCAGTTCTCAAAAGTGCATACGGAGGAGTGGAGCTGCTGGATCATACGGGGCCTGTGGCCAGAATCAGGTCCAGGCCTGTTCTCTGCAGCAATGGTGTCTTCCCACACGCCTACCAGCATGGCCGCTGCCTGGGCCTTTGGTAGTGGTCATCCTAATGGGTGTGAGGTGGGAGCTCGCGGTTCTGGTTAGGAACGCCCTATTTGGGTCCTGGGTGAGTCTCTTCCTGTCTGGTGTGACTTAGAACATCTCAAAGCAAAGCTGGACTTTTCGCTTTCCCTCCTGGGCACCCAGTGAAACCAGATGGGGCCATAAGCCCAAGCAGTGGCCGGCGAGATATGGGCAGAAGTCCTGTGAGCCTCTGGGCCCGGCTCATAGACTCTTCTGAGGGAGCTCCTTCTCTCTCTCTCTCTCTCTCTCTCTCTCCCTCATCATGGGCTAGCAGGCAGGTAGGCAGATCCAGAACATTCCGAGGCCTTAAGGGATGGCAGAGCCCCCACATGGAGGGAGCCCAGCTCCCTGGGTCACCAGATTGCCAAATATGTCCCAGGACTTGACATGAACAAGTCATAAACTTTGACTTCAAGTGTTTGACATTTCATGGGGGCTGTTTCAGCAACCAGCATTATTTACCTAACAAACACACGAGATGGGAGGTAATCTAGGTCATGGGGTTGCTGTAAAGATTCAGTGAGCTAACCCACCCACAGCCCTTCACTTGGTACGGTTGTAGCGCTGGGTAAATGTTAGCTGCTGTTGTAAGAGTGTGTGGCCCTTCCCTTCTTTCCACAACCCCCCGACCCCAACAGGCACACATTTATACTTAGTAATGCTTCTTATGGACAGCAAACCCTTTGAACTTAGGGTTCTTTATGTTGCTGGTGACAGAAAGTTCAATTCAAACTGGCTTAAGCCAAAGAAGGAACCTGTGATTTCACTGAAGTGAAAATTTGAGGGTTTAGCTTCAGGCACAGTTTGATCCAGAAGTTCATAGTCATTAAGACCCAGTCTCTGCCCATCTCTTGGTTCTCATGTTTTCTGTGTTGGCATCTCTCTCGGCCTCCTTTGATGGCAAGATGATTTGCTATGGTTTCAGGTCAGAGCCAGGTCATAGCATCCCCAGACACATCATACAGGCAAGGCAGAGTCCAGCCTATCCCAACCTGCCTGGTCCCAGCACAGGACCCCTAAACTACTCTGAACCTCAGTTTCCTTGTCTGTGAAGTGGGGAGGCCTAAGGTCTGACACACAGGAGATAAAGGAATCAATGCTTGTTCCCTACCATCTCTGGTTTGGCCTTGTGGGGTTGGCATGGGCCTGTGGTGTTCTTTGTCCCTCAATGCCTCCTAGATCCTAAAGAATGGCTCCAGCATAACAGTTCCTAACACATAGTAGGTACATAGCACATGGTTGTCAGATCAATGTCTGTGGTTTGTATGATTCCAGAGGTTACTGCTGGAGATTCTAGGTCAGGGGCTGATTGGGAGAAAGGATCCACTCAGAATAAGAATTTTCTAACTTTTTCAGAGGCCCAGAGGCAAGATGGGCTGCTTCCAGGGGATAGTGAGCTCCCCATCAGTAGGAGCATCCAAGCAGAAGCCAATCTCCCCTCCAGGGTCCTTTCTACAACTCCAGATCTCTGCATCTCCACAGTTGTGCAGGGTGAGTTCGGGGAGCTCTGGCCCAGACCAGGTGTCACAGGCTGGGCCCCTACGAATGGGTTGGAGCTGAGTGAGTCTTGCACAGGACAGAAATATCCATATCTTTGTTTCCACATCCATACGGGGGCTGAGAGGCAAGGTTGGGCCTGCTGACCCTTCTGGGTAACATGGGGGTCACCCCTGGGTGCAATGGGTGGACTCACACAAAGACCGTCAAAATCCTTTCTGCAAATTCTTCAGGGAAGACTCTTCGGACATCGCTTGGAAACACCTCTGTCTGCTGACTCCTTCTGTCCATTCTCTGTCCACCCCATCTGTGTCTCTCAGTCTGTTTCCAGGACCCTGTCTGTGGCATCTCTCTTACTCTCCATCTCTGTCCCTGGGAAGAGGGAGAGGGAATGGCATGTGCCGGGCAGTGAGCTAACAGCCAGAGTGTCCCCTATTTCCCATCTCTGAGTCTATGTCTATGCAGGAAGGGCCTCAGCCATGAAGGTGGGTGGAGCCCCCCAGGACCCCTCTTCCCCCACCGGGGAGCAGGTGCAACGGGGAGGGTCCAGGGACTCAGGCAGTGTCTGCACCTGACCTGAGGGCTCATGAACCCCCTTGGGGTCTCCATCCCCATCCCCACCTCCACCTCCCTGTTCCCTCTGTGGTGCCCTCCACACTGCTCCTGGGGCAATACCTGCACCAGGCCTGCTGGTGGACCGGTGACCAGATTGCGGCTCAGAGAGGGGAAGCCTGGGAGGACTCGGTACCCCCTCCGGCCGGTGACCCCCCCCCGGATCCCCCCTCCCCCACCCCGAACCTAGAAAGCGGTGCAATGGGGCCGCGCGCATCGGGGGTCGGGCCATCCCGCGCGCCGCCGGCAGGGGGCGCCCCCCGCCGCCGGGAGGCCCCGCGAGTACTCCCGGAGAATTTGCTTCTTTTCATCACCCGCCCGAGTCCAGCTGCTCCTGTCAACACCTTCTTACAGCGTGTAATGCACCGCCGACTGACAGCTGGAGTCGCCCCTCGGGCCTGGCCGCCCGTGCACCTGGGGCTGGGCCTGGGGCGGGGCGGGCGGGGGGCGGGTGCGGGGGAGCCTGGGGAGGGGATCTGAGGGGCAGGCGGAGGGCCTGGGAGGCCTGTGTGGGGCAAGGGCCCTGAGGTGTGTGTGTGGGGAGGCGGGTGTGCTGCGGAAGCTCCTTGCTGGGCTGGGGGGGTTGCTACTGGCGGGGAAGGAACTTCTGCTGGGCCTGGGCTGGGCTGGGGTGGGCTGGGAGACGTGGGCGTGGGGCGGGGCTCCCTCCAGCAGCACTGTGAGGATTTGCCCCAGGGATGGAGGGTGTGTAGGGTGCCCCCTGGACTGGCCTCCCCCACCCCACCCGGCGTTGTCTCCTGGGGCCCCCCAGGAGCTGTACAATTCCATCTGCCACCGCAGTCCCAACTCCCCTCTGCCTGGATTTCTTACCTAGTTTGGTTCCACTCCTTCTGGAGCGCCCCTGTGGAACACAAGGGGCAGGAGGGGCGTTGGCAAATTAACAGAAATCCCCGCTCCAAGGAGCAGGGGAACAGGCAGGGGGAGAACCGGCAGCACAGCCCCACACCCCCACCTCGGTTCTGCTGGCTCGGCCCTTTTTGCGGGACCCTTGCCAGGCCTAGCCTCAGTCTCTTCGCCTGTGAGGTAGGGATTCCACCTGTCCTGGCTCACAAGGCTCACAAGGGCGCTGGCTTGGCTAGGTGCTGGCACCCCAAGGAGGCCCAGGAATGGGGCTGTTGTCCCATTCTGCTCGCTGGGTCTCCTGCTTCGGGGTCGGGGCTGAGGGGAAACCAGCAGAGGTCTGAGAGCATGGCTGTGGCTCCCAGCAAGTGGCCCGCCCTCTCTGGGCCCCAGGAAGGAGCAGGTGGGGGAGAGATGGGTCTGGGGACCCAGCCTCCCTGCTGGGGTTGGCAAAGCTACCTTCCTTCCCTGGGGGGCCAGACTGAGACCCAGGGGAGAGCAGGGAATGAAAACAAACACACTTGAATCCACACCCAGAGGTGGCTCCTCCCCTCCCCAGCCTCTCCCAGCTCCTGAATTCCTGCAGAGCAGATACAGACGCTGCAAAATGGACAGGGCCTTCTCTCGCTCTGGGTGCTAGGCTCAGTCTCTGTGAGCCTGGGGTTGGGGAGGGGGGCATCATGCAAGGACCAGACACAGCCTCAGGCAAGCCTGGCTGGGCAAAGACGGCGCACGTGCACCCACTTGACAGGCTGGGACAGTGACTTAGGGAAGCCGAAGGATGTGCCCAGCAGCCATTGTGGTCCCACCCGGCCCTCCAGGCCGCCTTCCCACACACCAGCAAGCGAGGAGCAAGACGGGCTGCTGCTCCGGTGACCTTGCTGCTCCAGGGCACCCCCGCCCCTGCCGTGATTTATGAGGGTTTCAGTAGTGTTTGTGTCTTCTTGGAAAGCAATTTGGGGACGGGAGCTTTGATGGTGGAATCTGGCGTCTGGGAACCTCTCCTTGGAGAATGATCCAAAAACCATACATCGATTCCAGCACAAAGATGTTCAGCGTGGTGTTTATAACCGCAAAGAATTGCACCCAACAGGAGGCCTTTGGGATCAATATTTCGTGAGCGGCCGACGACCCCAGGGAAATGCAAACTCATCTCCAAGGGAGAAGAGCAAGGTGCATGAGCAAATCTGCACCGTGTGCTCAGTGCCATGGAAGGCCCACGCACAGCCAGCCGCAGGTGCCGGCACGGCCAGGGGAGGCCCAGGCAGAGGACAGGAAGCGCGGGACAACATCGCTGTCCCTGATGCTGGCTGTGGTGGGCTTTCCCCACACTGTTAGTGTGTACCGTGTTGATCATAGGAGAAACCAACATCATTTCAACAGCAAATTATTTAGAGCTCCATTTGTATACTGAAGTATTTATGAGTGAGATGATATGGTGTCTGGGATTTGTTCTAAAACTCACTCCAGATGTATTCATGCATTACTTGTGCAATTAACAAGGAAGTTTAATAAAAACCCGCCATGTGTGTTTGGGAGGGCCTGCACAGGCCTTGGCAGGGGTTGGGGGCAGAATCTGCAGCTGTCGTGGCTGGAGTCCTCAGTCGGGCCTCCTGGGTTTGCCTGCAGCTCCACCTTTTGGGTGTCCATCTTGCTCCCACACAACCCACATGGTGGGACCCCAGACAAAGGGATGATGGTTCTGCTACAGAGGCAGGAAGGAGGCTGGAGGGAGGGGCTCCGGGAGCAGGGTCCCAGCCTGCAGGGATGGCATCCCGGGCTTCTCAGGGCTGCATCAGCCCCCAGAAATCCTGGCACAGGGGACAGAAGGGGCGGTGTGTCCCTGCTGCAGTCCAAGATGACCCCGGTGGGCAAGTGAGGACAGGCACTTGGGCCAGGAGGGCGGGCAGGACGCCCTGGGATGGCTCTGCTCTTGGGAGACCTGCTTGTTTTTGCTCCGGTGGCCCCTGGGGATGCCCTTCCCCCTAAGCTTGAAGGCTTCTTGACGCTGGCTGATGGCAGAGCTGGGTTAGGGACCTGCCCAGGCCCACGGAAGGGGCTTCATGGCTGAGCAGGTGGGGCCGGTGCAGAGTGTCCCCATGGATCCGGGCTGGGGGCACCTGGGCCCATGGCTTTTGCCCCCACATCCCTCCTCCAGGCAGGATGGGCA
Organism: Mellivora capensis; assembly: GCA_004024625.1. Lineage (NCBI taxonomy): Eukaryota > Metazoa > Chordata > Mammalia > Carnivora > Mustelidae > Mellivora > Mellivora capensis. The sequence goes on from PISX010000912.1 coordinate 38,235, forward strand.
GCCTGACTCTGCTCTGCCTGACCCTCTTCTGTCCCTCCCTGTGCTTCTGGGGGTGAAACAAGGGCCTTGGGGTCTCTCGTCCTCTGCCAGACCAGGCCTGGAGTCCAGAGACACCAGTGCCCCACATGTCCCTGGCCAGTGTCCTTTGTGGGGCCAGGCTTGGGGTCACTCAGCTATTTGGCACTGGCAGTGCCGAATCCCCTGCCAGGGGTCCTGTCTAATCATGGATTCCAACCCCTGGGGTGAGTGCCAGAGTGGCAGGTGGAGGTTTGGAACATGGCTCTGGGTTCCTATTTCTAGCCAGCCACATCCCACTGTGTGGCCCTGGGCAGCTTGGGTCATCTCTCTGGGCCTCAGGGTCTACACCCCAGCTCCCAGGCAGGCCTGCTGCAGGTCTTTAGGGACCCTGCCCCCATGCCGTGTCAACCTTGTGCCCCACGGTCTCCCCAGTTCCTACATTGTGCTGGTATACAGTGGGTGCTCAATACATTCTTTTGACATGAAGATAGCCCATGGCCCAGCTGCAGAAGGTATGTGAGTTGTGTATTTCAGTCACTGGTTTTCTATCACAAGAGCCTGCTCTGGCTAATCAGAGCCAAAAGTAATTTCTGAGATGGTACGGGGTAGGGTGGGGGGTTCAGAGGGCACATAGGAGACTGAAGACCCTGGCATGGAGAGGCGGGACAGGGTAGCCTGAGCCTGGCCACCCGCCTGGCAGAGGCTTGCGGTGAGACAACACTGCTCTGAGAGGGAGGGCGGTCCATCTTCATCCTTCTGCTTTTTGCTCAAGATGTGAAGGCCGGTGGACCAGTAGCCAGTGGCCTGGCTGGGAAGGGGCCCAGGCCAGGCACCAGGGGCACCCCTGGGGATGAGGAGCTCCAGGGAAGGCCAGGAGGCTGGGCAGGCCAGTGGACACTCCATGGGAAGGGAGAGTCCCGGGTGGGAGGGGCAGCGAGCAGAGAGTGGTCAGTGGTGTTCCCAGGGGAGACACGGGGACAGGACCAAGAGCAAGACGAAGCAGGATACAGTCAGGAGTGGGGGCACCCCTGAGGGAGCCTGAGCCCCAGAGCTGAGGGTCCTCCACCGGAGGCCTCTCTCCCTGGGGTTTGCCACCTTGGCCTGGGCTCTGTCGTCCTGACCCTGCCCTGGCCACCTGGCCACCTGGCCACCCCTGCCCTGAGCAGGCAAGTCTGGGAAAGAGTTAAGTGCTGGCCTCTCCCCAGTGACAGGCAGGCCTGATCCCCCCGAATCCTCTTTTAATTATTTTGTTCTGGTGGAGGCCGACACCTCCCACCTGCCCACAGCCACCCTTATTGGTATGCGTTGCCCTGGCCCCTGTGGACGGCTGTCCAGCAAGGCAATCAGTGAGAACCCTCTCCTAGCTGCAGAGACCCTGTGCTGTGGCCACGGAGCTGGTGGGGAGACCTGACAACAGGCTGGGTGGGAGGGGCCACCTCCCTGGGGGACCACCTTACAGATAAAAAAACTGAGGCCCCCATCATCTCCCCCACCAGGGAGCACAGAGTCCAATATAAAGCAGGCTAGGGCCCATGCATTCCGCCACCTTTTTCTCATCTTTGGGACATGCCCGTGAGGTTCACCCCAGCATTCCTGACCCTTCAAGGGAAGGGGAGAAATCAGCTGGAACAGCAAGACGTCACCTCTGCGTCCTCTGTCCTCTCCCAATGACCCTGTGACCTTCCCTTTCCCACCGCCAGGGGAGGGAGTCCAGACCAGCCCCACGTCTCAGTCCCCACTCTCCCAGCCTCCACTGTTCAAACTGCGCAGTGCACACCAGCTGCTGGGTGCCAGTGCCGTCCCAGCCCACTCAGGGGTCCAGCCCGCAGGCGGTGCGTGGTCCCGATCATGCCCAGGAAAAGGCAGTGGGTACAGCTCTGTTCTCTCCCCTTCCCCCCAGTTCTTCTTGGGGAGGGGGTATTAGGTGCAGACTCGGCTCCAGCCAACCCCAAACCCCATCCTGTCTGGTTCCTGACTCTCCATGGGGCACCCGTGGAGAGTCATGTGACCTCGGGGTACCTGCTGGGGTCTCCTGTCCTGTACCCTCCGAGTTGGAGTCCTGGGTGCTGACCAGCCCCTCCTTCTCTCAGAGGCTTGTGCAAGTTGGGGTCTGGGACCTTCTGGTGATATCTGAGGGCTGGAGGCCTGGGACCTTGTCCCACAGCATCACAGAATGTACAAGTGACGTTTGGTATATAACACAGACCTACTCCTATCACACAGAGCGAGCAGGCATAATACAGAGAAGGGTGTGCACAGCTGCCACTTAACTGGGGACAGTTTCAGTCTTGCAAGAGGGAGGTTTGAGTACGCTCAATGCCGTTGAACTGCGCTCTGAAAAATGAAGATGGTCCATTGTCCATCGTGTGTTTTCGCCACAGGAAAAGGTGCATGTCCACAAATGTATTTACACAGCTGTAGTGGCTCCTCTCGTCTGCCTGGCAGATCTGTAGCCTCTCTTGAGGCCCACGGGACGGTTCGCGGCCCAGTGCCCCTGGGGTCTGACTACACGCTCCCGGCAGGGCTGGACCTTCAGACAAGATAAAGAAACACCCAGCGCCCCCCCACCCACCCATGGAAGGATTCGGGTGGCTGAGGGGGCCTGGCCATCCCTAGAGGCCAGAGTCAGCGTGGGGTGGGGACGTGGGAAGCCCCCCAGGGGGAAGGCTGGGAGGAGAGGGGTGGCGGGAGCCTTGCCTCCCTGGAAATGCCCACTCCTAAGAAGACCCTGGGGGCATCCAACTGCCTGGAGCCCCACCTGCCTGTCCCCTGGATCCTAATTCATAACAGGAGAAGGGAGAACTTGGGCTTGCCTTACTTCCCATTATCATTCAAATGGATTGAATGTTTTAATCCTATAATAAAGTGACAATTTCCATTTTCCCCAGGCAATTCATTTTCACAAAATGACCAGGGTCATGACCTGCTTTGCAAAAATCAGCACTCTGTGATTAAATCAAATCTGTAAGATGAGTTTTAACCGGGATGTTTCTTTAAATGGGGCCTGGCTGTGGGCTCCCACTGCCCCTGGCCTCCCAGAGTCCCACTGGAAGGGGGCAGGGAGGGCAAGCTGTATGGGATCCGTGGCAGGGCCTTGGTGGCCCCGTGACCCCAAGACCCTGAGACCCAGGCAGCCAGCCTCTCTCCTGGGGGCATCCTCAGCTGTCCATAGGGGCCCTCCCAGCTGGCTGCAGGCTCCTTCCTTGAAACTCTGCCGGGCCTCAGTTTCCCCATTTCTACACTGGGGTGGAGTGACAATTCAGCGACAAAATCATGTAGTGCACTGAGCCCTCAGCTTTGCTGATTGTCCAACTGATGATGATTTTTATTTTTTTAAACATATTTTTTTAAAGATTTTATTTATTTTTTTGAGAGAGAGAGCACGAGTGGGGAGAGGGAGACACACACTCCCCACCCAGCAGGGAGCCCAAAGTGGGGCTCAATCCCAGGATCCTGGGATCATAACCTGACCTGAAGGCAGATGCTTAACCAACTGAGCCACCCAGGTGTCCCAGATGATGACTTTTAATGATGATTGTTATTACCTGGGGCCTGCATGGGGCGTGACTTTCTCTGGGATGGGTCTTGGGGAGCCTCTCTGGCGGCCCCAGGTCAGTGAGGTCTCCATTGCCCAGCCCTATGGGGCAGTGCACCATCTGACACCCCCTCCTCCCCTCCCCTCCCCAGCAGCCAGCCCCTCCCTGGGCAGTGACTGCCTGGGGGTCAGACACCACCCAAGGCACAAGCCTTTCCAGAGCACCCACCATGGCCCTGGTGGGTGGGGCCCTTCCTCAGCCAGAAATCAGCGTGGACCTGTGCCCGGGGCAGCGGCAGCAATGACCACTTCTTGGCATTCATGAGTAATTCAGATTTTCAGCCTTCTACGAGCGTTGTCACATGTTGCCCCCACTTAGCAAGGCAGACAGATGGGGACACCAAGGAGGCTCCAAGAGGCCCAAGATCAGCATGTGGTGCAGACTGGCTCTGGCCCACCCCTTGCACCTGGGTACCTGAAATGCTCCCAGAGTGGGCGCTGCTCTCAGAGGGGCACAGATGGGGCAGTGGAGGCTGGGAGCTGCCCAGGGTCATAGCACTCTCCCTGGACTTCCTCCCCAGCTATCCTGAGGTCCTGGGTCCCTGAGTGAGCACCTGGGGTGAGGCAGTGCTCCCTGCAGTCAGTGCCTGACTGACACGCAGATGTGGGCTCCCTGTCCCCGGCAACCTGGACCCCCCAACACAGAGTGGCTGCTCAGGTACAGGCGGGCCGCTACATCGGGGTGCGTGTTCTGCAGCTGTTTGGTGGGTGGGTTTTGGGGGTCTAAGCCCCAGTTTGCAGGCTTTTGCAGGGCAGCCCCAGGGCTCTGTGCAGGCAGGAGGCCTGGAGCTGGGGGGAAAGGGGGATCTTTGCAGGGCAGCTGGCGGTCCCCAGAGCTGTGATGGGGAGGTGGAAGCCTCAAGGAGAGTGAAGGTCCTGAGGACCTCCTTCTTCAGGTGGTCACCTAATGCAGGACAGCAACTCTTCTGGGGTGCTCAAGGAAGGGCCCACTCCCACCTCCAGCCCTGCCCCAGCACCCTAGGCATTGGCTCACGGTGGGCTCTCTCAGGCAGCCTTGGTCAGCCCTTGGCTTATCTGGCAAACTTTTTGCAACATCTGCTCCCAGCTGAACCAGGAGCCAGATACTGTGAGGGATGGGACCTAGCTGGCTGGCATGGAGCTGGAAGCTGGGGGACCGGATTTGTCCCGGAGGTGATGTGTAAGCCTCAAAGGGATACACTCAAGGCCAGGAACGGGGGCCTTGGGGTCTGTGATGTGGACTTTCTGATGGGCGAGGCCAGAAAAGGGGCCCAACAGGGCTACCCAGCCAGGCACTGAAGCCAGGGAGGCTCACCCTCTGGGAACCTCTCTCCCTCCTCCCCGAGCTCTCCTCCCTCCTCCCCGCCCCCTGCCTTCGCTGCCACCTGTGAGGTAGGAGGATGCACACAGCTGGGTTGGGTGAGTGCTGCCCGACACTCACATGGTGGTCCTACTGTTTGAGCAGCGAACAATCCCTCAGGGTGCTTGGATTCTGTCCGAGGTATAGAGGAGGAAACTGAGGCACAGTGAGGTGAAGCCGCTTCCCCAGCCACAGGGCCAAAGGAGCAGAGAGGAGCTGCATGTGGGTCCCCTTCCTTGCCCCAGGAAGCTGCCCATCAAGTCACAGACTATGGAGCTTGGAAATGATCCTCATGCTGCCAGACCCACCTCCATGGACCGTGTCCCAGTAAAGACCCTCGGCTGGAATTATCATGATGCTGGCGATTAAAGCTGGCAGGGGCTGGTGGGGATAGGGCACCAGTGGGCTCCCAGGTGACAGTGGACAGGCTGTGGGGACACTGCCTGGAAAAGGGGAGCTGCTGGCCCCAGAATGGGTGCACAAGCTGGAATTTTGATAAAACAAGGACACCTGTCAGCCTGACCACCCTCACCCCCAAGACTGGATCCTAAGCAGGGGGTTGGGGTCTCTTTCTGGGCTTCTTGGCTCTCGTGCCAAGCCAGTGCTGGGAAGATGTCCCCGTGCTGGTTAGGGTCCAGTGGTTCTGGCCCCTGCCTCAGATCCCCGCCCTCCCCTCAAGCCCCGTCCCATGCAGAAGTCTTCGGGAGGCTGCCTGAGGTGTTCCTGCCTCTGCCTATGAGGACAGAGTCCAGGATCCAAGTGTGTCGGGACCAGCCGTGTTCTGTTCTGAGTGGAGCGGGGAGAAGGCATAGCAGGAGGGCTGGGGTCCTGTGCATGGTCCAGGAGCCTGGACTGTGCTCCAGGAGCACTGGGGGGTCATGGGAGAGATTTAATCAGGACAGGAACTCGTGTCCTGGGAAGTGGATAGGGGAAGGGGGTGCTGCGAGGAGTCTGGGGCTGGAGGGGGGCAGGGGCCAGGGGTCAGGTCTGGGCATGTCTTGGGGGAGCTGGCACAGGCTGCAGGCCCCTCATGTTGGGGCAGCTCCAGGGTGCAGGGCTGGAGCCTCCAGATGGAGGGTCGCCGCTAGGTCACACGCCAGGTTGGGTGTGGCAGGGCTCTGCCAGGGGGTCCCTTCTGGCCTCAATCGGGGGCATGACTGTGGGGTGAGGGTGCCAAGGCAGCAGGGGCCTGTGGGGCACTGTGTGGAGAGCAATCCTGTCAGGCCCAGGAGCCTCGTGGGGTCCACTGCATGAGGGCCTGACAAGGGGACAGGATCAGGCTTGTGTGGAGGATGCTCCTTCGGGCTGCTGTGGACAGACCTGAGGGGCCTGCCTGAATGGCCACAGGGGTGTGAAGGAAGCTGTTGCAGGTGGACCTAGGGGCTTGAGAGTGAAACAAGGGCCCCTAGGCTACAGGATGGAATGGCTGGGTAGTCAGTAGGGCCTTGGGGGCAGCAGCAAGTTTGGTGGGGTCTGTCCAGCATGGGGGGGGGGGTCCTCCTGGCCACGTAGCTGGGTGAGGGTCCGCATGATGCCACGCTATCAGCAGGCCTTCCCTATCCTCACTGCTCCCCCTCGCCCCCTCGCCCACCCTGCCCACACCCCAGGTAACACTGTCTACTGGTAATTCTCCTGATCCCTTTATCCTGCGCTTTAATAAATAATTTACCTGAATTATTCACATGGAAATTTCAACATTATTAAAAATTAACCAGCTTAAATGAGTCCATGGTAAATAGTTAGGGTGGCTCTTCAGAGGGCAGGAAGCTGCCCCCAGGCAGCATGGAGGACAGCAGGTGCAGGGCAAGCGAGTGGGGTGCAGGGGCTAGGGGGTAGGTGCCCTCGAGGTGTCACAGGGGCAGCAGGGAGCCAGCAGGCCCCCACTCCCTGCAGGCTGAGGGTCTCAAGGAAGAGTCTCCACTTTCTGGACCCGTGGTGTGATGGGATGACCCTGCCGTGCTCCGAGGAAGGCACGGGAAACTTGGGGAGGAGGGAACCAGCAGCAATGCATGATGGTGGGTAGCTTCCCGTCTGGAAGGGTCTGGAGGGGTCTGGAAGGTGGGAGAGTGCTCCCTGCCTGGCCCGGTGGGCTTCCTGGCATGGGGGCCCCGGTGGCTGTAGGGCCTGGCTACAGAGGGCCACCAAGGAACAGTGAGTCGGTCAGTGCACAGGAGAGGCTGTGAGTGTGTTTCCAATCACTCCCCTCAGAGCAGATCAGCACACACCAGCTACCCAGTCACCCCAAATATGCATCCTACTTAGTTTTATTTATGTTTATTACATAAACATAATATGGGTCCAGGAACATCGGGAGACGGTTCAGGTCCCTGAACGAGTTCTATTATGAGCATCTTCACTACACCGAAGTTTGGAGTTGGTGAGGTGCCTATGGACAGGCCGGTGCAGAAACCCTTGTCACGCAGCAGGCCACAGGGGCAGCTCAGAGAGCCCCAGCTGGGGTTCCACATGCCCACCATGGTGCACCAACACTATCCTCACCCGTCAGCTCCGGCTGCTCTGGGCCTGGGGAGCTGTCGTCCCCACGTCACAGGAGGAGGAGAAAGGAAGTGACCAGTTCCTGGGCTAGGTCCACTCTCTCCTGGGCCCACCCAGAAATGGCTCCCAAGCCCCCCCACCTCTCCCACCATCCCCCCCAACCCCCGGCCAATGAATGCATTGGAGCTCTCCAGGAGTTTAGGGCAACCTAAAACAAAATCCCAGCAGGCTCTTTGTAGCAATTGACATGCTGATTCTTAAATTCATGTGGAAATGCAAAGGCTATAGGACAGTCTAAAAAAAAAACATTGAAAAAGAAGAACAAAGTTGGAGGATTAGCACTTCTTGATTTTAAGACTCCTTATAACACTACAGTAATAAACAGAGTGTGGAACTGCTATGAGGAATGGACGAACAGGTCAGGAGAACAGAAGAGAAAGCCCAGAAACAGATGTGCACACATATGCAGGCAACTGATTTTCGATAAAAATGCAAAAGGGCAGGTCAGTGGGGAAAGGAAGGTTTTTCAACAAGTGGATTTTCAACAAATATATATGCCAAAAACAAACAAACAAAAAACAACAACAGAAATAAATGAGCAAAGAACTATGATCCATACTTCACACCACATATAAAAATTAAGTCTAAGTGGATGGCAGGCCTAAAAGCAGACCCTCAAACTATAAAACTTGTAGAAGAAATCATCTTCTGGATGTTTGCAAAGATCAAATCTTTTTTTTTTTTTAAGATTTTATTTATTTATTTGACAGACAGAGATCACAAGTAGTCAAGAGAGGCAGGCATAAAGAGAGAGGAGGAAGCAGGCTCTCTGCAGAGCAGAGAGCCTGATGTGAAGCTCAATCCCAGGACCCTGGGATCATGACCTGAGCAGAAAGCAGAGGCTTTAACCCACTGAGCCACCCAGGCGCCCCAAGATCAAATCTTTTATCAGGTGTTTTTACAAAGATAAAATTCTTATAAACTCGGGGTAGGTAAAGATTCCTGCATAAATTGATCTTTATCAAATTTAAAATTTCTGTTCTTTGAAAAACACTAAGAGAACAAAGTGACAAGCCCTAAACTGGGAGAAAACCTTTGCAAATCATACACCCGGTGGAAGACATGTGTCAGAATACATAACGAGCTTTCAAAACTCAATAGTAACAAAAACAGTAAAAACATTAAAAAAACGGGTCAAACAGTCATTTCATTTCATTTCATTTCAACAGTCATTTCCCCCAAGGTGTACAGATGGCAAAGAAGTACAGGGCACGGTGCTCACTGTCCTCAGTCATTAGGGAAACACAACACCCACCCAAGACACCCTCCACAGCCCTTGGAGTGGAAGACTGCCTACTGCCAGCGTCGGCAGGATGCAGAAGGAACAGGAGTTCCATGCATGGCTGGCAGAAATGGAGTGTTGCACCCCTGCCCTGGAAGGCAGCCTGGCAGAGGTTGCCATCTCAACAATCTGCCTGCCTTGCACCCTGGCTGTCCCATGCCCCGAGAGAGAAAAGCGCTTGTCCACGAACGTTCATGATGATGTACTTGCTGGAAACGGGAAGGGTCCATCGACAGACTAATGGACAGGTTGTGGTATATCCATGTGGCAGAATTCTGCTCAGCTACAAAAAGGACAGAAGGACCAATATATGCAAAAGTGTGAGTGAACCTCAACATTTTTCTCTGGAATGCAAGGAGCCAGACCAAAAATTGGTACGTATTCCATTTGTATGAAATGATAGAGAATGCGAACTACTCTGCAATGACAGAACAGGTTAGGGTTGCCTGGGGCTGAGGGCAGAGAATAGGGAGGTGAGAGAGGGGATTACAGAGGGGCCTGGTAAAACTTTTGGCTTGATCATGGGGATGATTCCCCTGCGGGTATACAGTAGTCGAAACCTATCAAATAAACCTCTTACATATGTGAAGTCAATTACACCCCGATAAAGCTGTCAAGAAAGTTAAAAATTAAAAATTAAATTTATGCAGCGGTGCCTGGGTGGCTCAGTCGGTTAAGTGTCCGACTCTTGGTGTTAGCTCAGGTCATGATCTCAGGGTCTTGCAATCGAGCCCCAGGTCGGGCTCTTTGCTCAGGGTGGAGCCTGCTTCTCTCTCTCCCTCTCCACCTCCCCTGGCTCTCTCTCATAAATAAATTAAATCTTAAAAAAAAAAAAATCTTAAAAAAATTAAAAAAAAAAAGCAAATATGCAGGTTTGGGTTCAGCGGGAGTGGGGTGGCCTGAGACTGCATTTCTAGCCAGCTCCCAGGACCAGCCTACAAGGCAAGTGTCTCACCCACTGTCCCCGTCTCAGCTCCGTGCACTCCCATGTCCTTGCTGGCACACGGGCCCGTCCTGCATCTAGTCCACACTCTTGGGTCTCCGGGCACACCCCTCAGCCTCCCTTGGCCAGGAATCTCATGAAGTCGATCTTTCAAACAGTCCAGGCGAACTCCTAGTGGAACGCCCCTCCCTCTGCTTGGATCTGGGTAACATTTCCTCCTGATGTGGGCCAGGTGCTACGGGGACATCTGAGATGCTAGTGCCTGAGTCACTGTGCGCAGACACGACCAGGCAATGGAGAACTTGCTCCCCCCTCACAGTATGTGTTTCTTTATCCGTGATTCCCGCTCCAGTCAATTATTTCTATGGGGCGGCCAAAGGTGAATTCTCAAATTCCACTACTCTTTCTACACGTGTTGTCTTTCTGCACGGCCCTCCCTCCCCAACGTGTATTTTTGCACGTGTACCGGCAGTGGCTGTGGACGCCTTGCTCAATGCGCTACGACCCATCGCCGCCGTCCATCAGGGCTGGCCTTTGCCTCCGGAGCCTGTGTCCCCGCTTCCTCTGAGCCCCCGCCAGGTGCCTACATAAGACAAGCTTTGTGTAAACCGAGATCTGTTTGGGGTGGCCTTGTGCCCACTCCCGCTCCAGCGCCTGGCTCGGGGCCTGGCGCACAGTAGGACTCACGCAGTGGGAGGCTGGGAGCCCCAATGACAGAGTCTTAAGACAGAGGTCACCTCTCACCAAGCTCAGGTCCCCGTCAGCCAAGCCTCTGGATGATGTCACCCCAAGGCCCAGCGCCTGTGTCTGTCAGGAGCCTCCCCTCTCAAGGTGCGACGCTTCCCCCAAAATTGCCGTCATGGATGCAGAGTGGCTAAACTTGGGGCTCAGTGGGCTCTCTTGTAGGCCCCAAAGATCACAGGTTGGGCAGGCGCAGGCAGGCCAGGGAGATCAGGCGGGTGCCGGCAGAGGTTTGTAGGAGTTTGCTCTGCAGATGAAATCAGTGAACAAGGATGCACAGTGCCTCATGACCTGTGGCCCCAGGTCCAGCCCCGGTGGCACGTCCTTGCCCCATCTCACCCGTGGGACAGGGTTGCAGGGCACACGGAAGTTTCTGGGGTGCAGGGAGCCTCTGCTGGCCAACAGCAATGTCAGGGAGCCACAGGTGCCAGTGGACTCGTTCAAAAAGCAAAACGGAACAGTGATGCTAATTTCAGTACTATATTCACTATATAATACTCAGAACTCACTGAGTTCAGAGTGTTATGGTTGGACACAGAATCACTATGGAAATCGTCGGTGAGATGGTTTACGTTTCTTCCCCAGAGTGTCCTGGAAACCCGCTACGTATTTCACATGCGTGGCTCACATACATTCGGACCAGCCACATCCCCACATCCCAGGCACTCGGTGGCCCTGCGTGGCTCGTGGCCCCCCATGGCTCGTGGCCATGTGCTGCACGGGCAGAGCCTCTCACCTTGACTGTGGTGGGATGCCTCACTAGTGTATACAGTTGTCAAAACTCATCAAATGGTATGCTTAAAGGGGGAGCATTCTACAGCGTATAAATTATACTTCAATACAGTCGACTAACTGTAGAATTAAATGAAATTGATTGATTTTGATTAAATAGGAAATTGATTAAATTCTACAGACAGCCTGCTGGTGAGAGGCAGGTGGGCAGGGAGCGCCGGAGAGCGGGCAGGTGGCTGCACCGCATGCTAGGAGCTGCTGGAGGCTCCTGCCCGAGCTGCGGCCCACCCATTGGAGATGCAGGCCAAGGGAGGATTTAATTAAACCAGGCCTGGCCTCACCACACCTGGAGCAGGAGGGCCCTGCGTCCAGTGGACAGCCCGGGGGAGGAGGGCCGCTGCTTAACCTGCCGGCGGGCTGACTTTAAGTTAATAAAACCACATCGGAGGGATGACCCTGGAGCCAGCTCCACCGCTCTCCTGAAGGCCATGCAGGCCCCTCATAAAAGGTTATTAAGGAAAGTAAATAACTCAGGGGGTGCGCTTCCTGACACAGGCATCCTGGCCTGGGTGAGGGTGGGGGCCAGGAGTGGGTGGGAAGCCCGAAGCCCAGCCTCTTAATTAAGGTGGCAGGAAGGAGTGGGGGGTGTGACCCTGACCTGGAAACTGGTGTATAAACATGGGGAGAGAAGTGTGGGTCAGGGCAAACTTGGGGTTCCTCTGGGATGCAGTGAGGGGCCCACTCTCCATGTGGGGGACAGAGCAGTCACTGACACACAGCGCCCAGTGCACAAGGATGACAGGCCAGAGTGGCTTCTCTGACAGGAGAGAACTCCCTCCCTTCCTCCTTCCCTCCCTCCCTCTTCATCTTTGACCAGGGGCTCCTAAGGTGGAAGGAGGGCCACTTAGGGTTTGCATCCTAGAGGGTCCCCTGGGGCTGTTTGCAGGATCCTCTATGTCTGAGTGGGAGCCATGAGGAGATGGGTGCATCTTGAGCCCAGGGGCTGCCCCGTGTGACATGCGGGACTCGGGGGAGGGTGCGCTCCTCGTCTGGGCCTTCGTTTGCTCATCTGTAAATGGTGAAGGGTCCCCATGGCGACAAGTGACAGACGCAGCTCAGGGCCGGACTCAGCACAGGGTGCATTCTGTCGCTGTCCCAGAGAATGCTTGGCAAACTGTAAAGGGCCATGCACATATGAAAGGGAACAGCTCCAAAGCATGGGGGAACCGCCAGATCTGGGGGCTGAGCCACTCTCTGCTCTGGACCAGCTCAGGCAGAGGTGAGCACTCTATCCCCCCACTGCACAGGTCCTGGCTCAACACAATGGGGGTGCTCTTCACCGAAGGTCTTGTGTGGAGAGGCCCGGGACCCAGTGCCCCAAAGCCACCTCCTGTGGTGGTTCTAAAACACGTCCACAGAAAGATGGAGACTAAGTCCCTTCCCCTTGGGGGTGGGCTGGACTCTACCTGCATCTAATGAAAAGAATATGGCAAAACAGTGTGGGTTCCGGGATGAGGTCCTAAGAGGTACTGCCCGCTTCCTTGCTCTCTCGTGCCACTCACTGGGGGAAGCCAGATGCCAAGTCACTGAGTCCTGAGAAAGCCCAGGGGTTCCCGGAAGCCATCTCGCATCAGAACTGAGGCCTTCTGTCCATGGCAGTCCTGGGAGGCGGCCCCAGGGGACGCAGACCCAGCCCCCTGGCCTCCACCTCTCAAGGGACCCAGGCCCGAACTGCCCAGCTAAGCTGCTCCCCAGGTCCTGCCCCGCACGTGGAGATGGCCACATGGTGGGCACGTGATGGCTGGGGCTGCCAAATTTGGGGAGCTTGTGGCACGGCAAGAGGCGACCTATCTCCCTTCTCTTCCACTGGCTCACAACCACATGGTACTGAATTTACCCCGTCACGGACACCGACACCAGAGGGTTTTTATGATCATATGATACTTGGGAAGAAATTTAACAAAAGAAGAACAAAACTCGCACTCAGACACTGCAAGGCCTTGCTGAAGACCATGCAGGAGGGACACTCCTGTTCGCAGACTGGAAGGGAGGTCTGCACCCCCTGGTTTCCATGGGCTCAGTGGATCTCTATCAAAATCCTGGCTTTTTAAAAAAAGAATTTTGGGGACGCCTGGGTGGCTCAGTTGCTTAAGTCGCTGCCTTCGGCTCAGGTCATGATCCCAGCGTCCTGGGATCGAGTCCCACATCGGGCTCCTTGCTTGGCAGGGAGCCTGCTTCTCCCTCTGTCTCTGCCTGCCACTCTGCCTGTGCTCGCTCGCTCTCTCTCCCTCTCTCTCTGACAAATAAATAAATATAAAAAAATTTTTTTAAAAAGAATTTTGCAGAAACTCACGAGTTGATCCTAAAATTCCTGTGGAAACTCAAGGGGCCCAGAATAGCCAAAACAATCATGAAACAGAAGAACAGATGAGGAGCCCCTACATGTCCTGACTGCAGGGATCACAACGCATGGACAGACGCAGGGTCCCCCAGCACAGAACCGCGTCCCAAATAACCCTGCTCTTGCTGTCGGTTGGCCTCTGACAAGGGCACCAACACCAGTCTGTAGGGTAAGAATGGTCTTCGGAGCAAATGATGCTGGGACACCAGACATCCATGTGCAAGACGGAAGCATCCCTCCCAACCTCTAAGAGAAATGGACTCATGCTGTATCAACACCTGAACGTGATGGCTGAGCCTCTGCAGGGCTGAGAGGAGAATGTGGGAGCAAGTCTCCACGACTCTGGGTGACACAATGGTGTCTTGCCTGTGACACCAAAAGCACCAGCAGCCAAAGAAAAAAATCGACCCACAGGACATCATCAAAATTTACAGATTTTGTGTTTCAAAGGACACCACTGAAGAAGTGAAAAGACAGGCAGAGGAATGAGAGAAAATGTCTGCAAATCATATATTTGATAAGGCACTCGTACCTAGAAAATACAGTAAAATAGACATGGGACCCAGTTTTTAAATGAGCAAAGGATCTGAATAGACGTTTCTTCAAAGACGATACATTTGGCACATAAGCCTCGCAAGGTGTGCTGCGAGCCAAGCGGCAGCCGACTATGACCTCACACCCGCTCAGTTATGGTACACGAGACGGACAAGTGTAGAGCCCTCGTGCATTGTTGGTGGGAACATAAAATGGAGAACGCTCTGGCCATTCCTCAAAGGGTGAAACACAGATCTGCCACGTGACCCAGCAATTCCACTCCGCGCCCTATGCCCGAGAGAGGCAGGCACAGGTGCCCACAGAACTGCACACAAACGGCCATCGCAGCACGAGCCACAATACCCCAAACCTGGAAATGACCCAATGCCATCAGTGGACGAGTGGATAAACCATGAATCCTGTCCGTACACTGGTGTGTGACTCAGCCACAGAAAGGAACCAAGTACAAAAAAAAAAAAAGGAAGAAAGAAAGGAACCAAGTACAGATGCAAACGGCAACAGGTGAATCTTGGAAATGTTATGCTAAGCAGAGAGAAGCCCATCACAGAAGACACCTATTGTTTCCACTCCTGTGCCTGCAGCTGGGGGCTCTGAGGGGAATGTGGAGTGAGTGCCACAGGGTAGGGGGACGATGGTGTCCTGGAACTGGATGCATGAATCTGCAAGGTCACTGGAGCCATATGACGGGACGCCATACATGAGGGATGTGTGGCACGGGAATGCTATCTTGGCGGAAGTGTTAGAACCGTGCACTCACGTGCACACCTGTGTGTGTATGTGTGTGTGCACAACCACATGTGTGTATGAGTGTGTGTGCATGCATGAATGTGCGTGCATGACCATGTGTATGAATGTATGCATGCATGAGTGTGTGCACATGCATGAGTGTGTGCATGAGTGTATGCACGTGTGTATGAGTGTATGCATGTACACGTGTGTATGCATGGATGAGTGTGGGCATGCACTTGTGTGTGTGCACAACAATGTGTATGTGTGTATGAGTGTGTGTGCATGTATGAGTGTGTGTGTGCATGCAAGAGTGTGTGCACACAATCTGTGCAGCAGCCCGGGAACGAGGTCCACTGGCCTTGCTGAGCTGCTGGCCAGAGGTCAGCACTCTGGGTGTGTGAATCTCAGGCCTCTGCTCCCCCAGGCCAGGGACTGCTGATGGCTCCAGGGTGCCCCTGCCTGGCCTGGAAACACCTGGACGCTAGAGCCCCTTCCCCAGGCAGAGTGATGTGGGTGTAAAACCCCTAGCCCCTGGTGGGACCACCACTGGGGGTGCTGTTTCCACCCTGCAGCCCCCACGAGGAGGGCTCAGCCTCAGCTGGACCACATCTCTGCCAAGCTTCCTCCCCCATCTTGCCCTGCTTTCCTCAGCCCTGTGGGCCCCACCTGAAGGCTCTCCCCTAGCGCATCACCTACCCAAGGAGCTTTATAACCTCATCTGCCCCTGCCCAGGGGCCCCCCCACCGGAGGGATAGTGACTGGGGAAGTCGCCCCAACCGCTGATTCAAAATCCAGAACATCTCCTCCATCTCATCCTCAGGTGACCTCCTTCTCCGTCCCCATCTGATACACACAGACACTGGGCTCAGACAGGGCAAAGGGCGGGCACTCCCTTGTCCCTGGTTTTAGGTGCCAGAGTAGGGTTTGGACCAGAACCTCGGGTCTCAGGTGCTGCCTGCCCCCTGCCATGGGGGTCCTATGCCAGTTTGTCTGAGGGCCCACCTTCCTCTGCACCCCCAGAGCTCACCCCGGAATTTCTGACCCTGCCCCAGGGAATTCGATGTGCTCTAAGGATGGGCACCTCATGGTGTGAAAGCAAGGATGTGGGGACCTCATTCCCCACCCCCGCCCGAGACCTGAGGAAGAGGACAGAACAGGGAAATGTAACCACGGAAACAGCAAGGCTTTGCTCAGTGGTCACTGTGTGTCCACCTGTGCTGGGCATGAGCCACCAAGGATCATCTTCATGACGCACGAGAGGACCCTGCTGCCCGGGGGGATGGGCTCAGGGAGGGGCCAAGACCTGGATCTGGCTCCGCCGGACGCCAGGGTCCTCAATCCCTCCACAGGAGGACTCCATAGAGACTCTATAGGGACTGGCTCCCCACTATGGGTGGGCACCCCAGAATGTGCAGGACGGCAAAGCCAGCGGCCTGGCTTACCATGAAGACAGGCGTCCCTGCGGGCCTCATGTGAGCCTTGCCACCTCTCTGTGTGACTCGGAGGCAGTCCCGGGCCGCTTGGTCTCGGTTTCTCTGCTAATAACACTGGGACTGGGACCGTGAGCTTCCTTCAGGTCCGCCAGAGGCAGGAGCCCTAGCGGCCTCTCTCGTGGGGCCTGCGGCAGATGGAGAAAGGCTCCACCCAGACCTACCCACCCTCTGACTCGGTCTACCCAGGAAAAGTGCTGTAAGTCTCTGGACCGAGCATCTGCCAGGAGCTGCGGTGGGGTTCGCGCAGCCAGCGTCCCTCTACCTTCGGGAGCGGCTCTCCTCCTTCTCTGCCTGCCCAGGCTCCGGTGTTTCCCGGCAGCTCTGAGGGCTGGAGAGCACCCTCCCGAGGCCTAGGGGCCTTCCGTGGCTTGGGCCCAGCAAGGCCCCTTCCCAGCATGGTCGACTTCGCCTCTGAATTAATCTGGGTTTTTAAGCACAATTAACGAGGTAATCAGGGTCAGCAGCGCCTTTCAAACACAGTTTAGCACAAAATCCTAATGCAGGAATTACACAAATGGATATTGTCAATATAATGGATTCCCACCAATTGCGCTAAACAAGGCTGCATCGGGGCCGCGCGCGGAGTGTGGTGAAGGCTGATTCGGAGGCGCCCAGCACCCTGGCCACCGCTCCACATTCATTACTGGAGAGCTTGGAACATGTTTCAGAGAATTCATTAGGGAAAGAAAACAGTAAAATTTGAAGTTATTTGTAAACCTGACAGGGAAAACATGCATCATTTCGAAATGTGTCGATAGGGCCGATATGGGGGGGAGTGGGGAGGATGTGGGAACCAGGGGCGGGGGTTGGGCTGCAGGGCTGAGGTGGGAGGGGGCTCTTACCCAGGAGGCTTGTGGGGGAGCATCCCCGGTGTGCTGGCCCAGTCCCCACCTTCCTCTCTCTGCGAGAAGGGACGGGGGTCACTGAGCTCACACTCAGGGGCCCAGAGTGGGCTGCCCACAGTCATATAGCACAGAGGCAAAGCTGGCCAGGACCAGGCTCCCCTGAGGTTGGGGCGGGGGGTGTCACTTGCACTGGTTAGCCCTGCTGGCTCTGCTCTCCCCCTTCCTCCTGGCAGCCTCACTCCTGTCTCTCCTGCCTCATCCCCACACCCCCATCACAGGCTGCCCCCCACTGTCAATCCTGCCCCCTGCTCTGAGCCTAAGCCCCTTCCAGGGCCTGGGAGTGTCCCTCCCCAGATTCCACCTCCTACTATAATCTCGGCGGGCACCCACTGGTAACTCGTCTCTGGGCCTCCAGACCCTGAGTGCCGGGAGGGGACGTTTACTCCTCTCACCACGGCACCCGTGAATCGTGAATCCATAGACATGGGCTGAGTGCCTGGACCCATGGGCAGAGACCCCCTGAGCATCGTCCTGCCCTCCCTGTGAGGGAGGTGTCTCCCATGGACAGATGCCTCGCCTGGACCAGGGCGCCACAGTGGGAGTGCAGAGCTCCTGGAAACCTCCTGGCTTGGTCTGGCCATTCAACTTCCCTGAGCAGGTCAGGAGAGGGGAACCAAGTGGGTCAGGGTGAGACTCAGCCAGGTGGGTCCGGGGGCTCTGTGGGCAGTGTGTGCTCAGGGCAGAGCCTGCACATGCGGCCACGCAGTGAGCCTGCTGGCCTGTCCCGGAGCATGAGGCCCATATCCAGTATGACCAGCATGGAACCACGCAGGGGGAGAGGGCAGAGAGGGCACAGGGGTGGGGGGTGGACTGGCAGCCAGCCGGACACCAGCACGAGAGCTCTCCAGCAGTCCCAGTGGTAAGCCTGTCCCGGGGGCATCTGAGCTAAAGCTGGGATGATTTTGCCAGCCAGCCCTTGAGCACAAGCCATGGAGGGAGATATCCAGGGGCCGGAAGAGGATGGCACGGGGCCCCAGGGGGTAGCTGGGACAGCACTGGAGAGAGAATGCATTCCACGGGCTCTTCCCCCACCCGCAGCCCCCGAGGGCTCCGCTGGGGCAGAAGAGGCCCCTGCTGGGGTGACAGGCCAGTCCTGGCTCTGGGCAAGGGGATAGGCTGAGGCAGTCGGTGTCCACCCTCTGAGGTAGAGTGCCGGCCTGGGTCTTTGAGCATCAGAACCCAAGGCCCTGAGAGCTTCAGGATGGCTGCCACGGGTGGTGACCCTTGAGGCTGTCTCCTAGCCCCACCACAACAGGATCTTCCCCCAGGCTGGCCCTGAGGTCCCCGACAAGCCCCACCTTTGGGGTGCCCCCACCATGGGAACGGGCCGGGGCTGAGGCCACCCCTTCCGCCCAGGGTGCAGAGGTTAATGGAGGCAGTGGGGTGGGGAGGCGAGACACGGAGGGGCCGGCTGGGAGGAGCCCCCGTCTCTTCCGGCCAGGACAGAATGAGGACAGATCAAAGCTCAGGGGTTTATGAGCCTTGGGGGTGGCAGCTGGAACGGACTGGGGGTGGGCTTGGGCTGGCGCTAGGTTCCCAAGGATGGCTGGGCGGGCAGGCAGGGCCCAACTGGGGCACCAACTGTGGGCCAGGTGCTTAATAGCAGCGGGTGGTGGGGGGGCTCTCTCCTCACTTGACAGAGGGGGAAACTGAGGCTTAGGGCTAGATGCCTCGCCCAACGCCACACAGCTGGCCAGCGGCCAAGCCAGGATTAGACCAGGCCTGGGTGAGCCCGGCAGCTTCCTGCAACCCCGGCAGGGGCTGCCCCCTCTTCCAGTGGGCGGATGGATCCCAGGGGCTGCAGACAATGCCCAATGTGTAACTGAAGCATGCAGGGGGGAAGGAGCAAGTGGGTCTGCCTTCCCTGGCCCAGTAACCCCAAGGAGCTCTGGGGTCCCCTCTAGGTCCTGAGCCAGAGACAACTGGTTAGGTTTCTGCACGGGGCACCCCCTCCACCCCTCCCCACCTTGGTGAGCCTCTCCCCTCCATCTGTCTTGCCCCCTCTGCCCAGCCACTCAGCAGCACCCCCACGCCCAGGCACCAGGCTCCTCTCAGGTCCTGACTCCATCCTCCTCCGGGTGCCAAGGGTCCAGTGCCAAGGGTGGGAATGACTGGTGCTGGGACACCTGTGGCTCTGCGCCATGACCGAGCTCCTGCCCCCTCCCACTCAGGCTGTGCTGCCAGCTCTCCTCTGTCCCTGAGACAGGGAGAAGCAAAAACAGACCGAGCCTCGAGGGGAGCTCGGCAGCCCCCTCCTCTGCCTGCTTGCCCCATCCCTCGCTGCCTCCTCCCCACCTGCCCTGCCAAGCTGCCCTCTTCCTACACCTGCAGGCCTCTACCACCCAGGCCCTCGCCCAGCCCTCTGCCAGAGGTGCCCTCAGTGGGACTGCCCTTCTCCCACCGGTGAGCGTGACCTGTGCAGCCCAGCAGAAAGACCACCGGGAGGTTCCCTATGCTGATCAGACTGTAGTGCCTGATGCATTCTGAGCAGGATCCCTGGGACCCTCAACACCCATCCCCTCAGGGGGCAGACTTCCCCCAGGGTCCAGTTCAGCCCTGCTAGTTACTTCTGTGTGACTCAAGTGAAGCCCTCGGCCTCTCTGAGCATGCGGACACTGTTCTGACGTTCCCCTCCTGGGCCAGTGGTTAGCGTCATCCCCACTTAACGGCTGGGGAAACCGAGGCACGACACAAGGAAGCCACTCTGCCTCCTGTCCTCTTTCCCTGCCAGGGCCAACCACCGGTGCTTTCCAAGGGTAGATTTTAATTAAGCCAGTTTGTAATTACCTTGCTGCATCCCTACTTAATAAAACTCGAGGGAATTTTAATTTTTTTGCCTTATTTAAAAATTTCATCACTGCCTGCCAACATGGGGGAGAGAGGTCCTCGCTGAGTCAGCCTGTGTGTCTGGTTGCATGCTCAGGAGGGGTCTGGGGGGCCGGCTGGCAGAGAGGAGCAAGGGATAGCCCTTGTGCCAGCCCATCTTAGGCATCTTGCTCCACATGGTCATCACGCTGAGTGGGGACTCTCTACCCCAGGGATGCCCCCGGGGGTTCCACATTCCCCCTCCTCCATCCAGCAAGCCCTGTCTGCCTCCAGGAGACAGGGAGGGTCAAACTAGAGAACTCCTGGGTTAGCTTGCTTTGTCAGTGGAGACACAGCACGTGCAAAGGTCCAGGGGTTTTCGAGGAGTGGGAGGCAGGTGCTCAGTGAGGGTGGGGGCATGGCCAGGCTTGGCAGCAAAGGTGGGCAGGGGCTGGGCCAAGGGGGCTTCTGCATGAGGTGGTGGTGTGGGGCTATCCTCCCAAGCCAGCTGTCCATCTCTGGAGGGTTTCCTGAGGACCCACGTGCTGGGCTGTTGCACGTGCTCAGAGGCACTGCTCATGCCACACACGGGCGGTTGGGCTCATCTGGCTTTTTAGAATGTGGAATCTAGAGTGCCTGGGTGGCTCAGTGGTTTAAGCTTCTGCCTTAGCTCAGGTCATGATCTCAGGGTCCTGGGATTGAGCCCTGCATCGGGCTCTCTGCTCAGTGGGGAGCCTGCTTCCCCCTCTCTCTGACTGCCTCTCTGCCTACTTATGACCTCTGTCTCTCTATCAAATAAATAAATAAAATCTTAAAAAAAAAAGTAGAATGTGGAATCTGTTATCGAATTGAAAGACTAGGAGAGCCAACACAGAACTTGCTTATCTGGCTTCTTATAAAACACTGGCAGGCCTGCTGAAGGTAACATCAAGCTGGTGATGGGAGGGCTGCCTGGTGTGGTTGTCCAGGGTGCATACTGGGTCTAGCAGCACTTCCCGTCGCAGCAGGGTCCTACCCGGCCCAATCCCCAGCCACTCCTGGGGCCTCAGCATGGAGATGCTCCCCAATCCTGGGGTTCCCTGTGCTCCTTCCCCGCAACAGGTCAGCTCCAGACTTCGGGCCCCAGAGCAGCAGATTGCCCGAGGTGGATGTGGGCAAGTGAGTGATGTTCAGGGCACTACTCCCCCCAATGAAGGACAACCCCTGCCCTCCACCCTCTGTTCACCCCAGCTCAGGCTGCCTTAGTCAGGGCAGTCCCTAAGCTCAGTCTTAGTGCTGCCTGAGGGGGGGGGCACATCATCCCTGCCCTGGGAGTCGGGGGGACGGCCCTGGTCCAGGAGGCTCCAGGAACTGCTTTCCTAGAACGCTGTCTGTCCAAGACCTGGCGCTGACAGATTGACATAGCGGGTTAATAAGTGCCTCCCTTCCTCCTAAAGGCTAATTAAATATTAATCGGCCTGGTGAGGTCAGCAGAAATCGCTCGGTGGTAGAGTGAGATGCGTTTAATTAATTCTCCCGTGGAGGGTCTGGCCGAGGGGCCCCATACACACCCTCGCTGCCCACAGCTGCCTGGCCTCTGCGCCCTGCCTAGCTGCCTGGAACCCCCTCGCAGACCCTCAGACCTCACCACCCGGAGGAGGGGAGCAGCGGGGTCCCATCCCGGGAGTACTCTTCCGTGCTGCTCAGCACCCGTGACTTTCTGCCCCACCACGAACACCTTCCTGGAGCCCATGGCAGCAGCCTGATGCCGGGGACTACAGCCCCCGCTGCAGTCAGCCCTTGTGTGTCCAGCAGGTGAGGCTGGCTGGGGGCTTCCTCCTGCTCTTGGCTCAGGATGACCCACGGGGCTGATGTCCCTGAATAAAGGTGGTTGGGTGCAGCTGGCCAGGCCGGGCCTGGTCTCCCTGTCTGTCCACCATCTGGTTACTATCAAAGGAGCCTTATTTATGGAAGATCCCTGTGGCCCAGACAGGGGTGCTTGCTCAAGTGGGCTGGAGGCTGGGGTATGAAGGAGGCCGCGGGCAGCACGCTGACCTGTGATGGGCCTGAGACCATGGTGCCCTGGGCACCCCATCCCAACTCAACATGCCTCTTGGGAGGTGGTGGGCAGCCCTGCCTCTGGGTCCATGCTAATTTTTTATTTATTTGAAAGTGGGACTGGGAAGTGGTTTCAAAGTGAGTCTGGAGTAATTAGGAGCTCCCGCTGATGGATCGCACTGGAGGGACGTGGGGATTATTTATTACCGAGTCACTTGCCGGAAAGGTTAGAGGCTGAGAAGTAATTATTTTTCCTTCCTGTCTCCCCGACCCATCCTCTCTGCTGGAAGGGGATATTTTGCAGGGGAAAGCAGTTTGGAGGTCTGGACTGGGCCCCACCCCCACCCTGCTGGGAGAGGCTTCAGGAAGTTCCAGGGGTCACGGGAGCCTTAGGACAGGGCACCCCAGCCCTGTCCTAAGCTCCTCAGCTGGGAAAGGTGCTAATTCACTGGGTGCCCTGTCCTGTGTGGGGTTCTGGGGCACACCGAGGTGCACTGTGGAACTGCACAGACACCCATGGGAAAGCAGCCCAGGCAGCTGGCACAGCAGGTGCAAAGGCCCTGGGGTGGGAATGGGTTGGCAGCATGCAGGGCTGGAGTAGGGAAATGAGGCAGAACTCTGGGCTTTATTTCAAGTGTTTGGGAAATGTTTAGGGGATTGAGAGTGGGGAACATGTGGCCTACTCACTCTCCTCAGCTGGTCAGGGTGGGTTTTCAGAAGTGTAAAGCTCACTCAGCACCCCCATACCTGTCCCAGCTTGGCCTGGTCTTGCACACACCTCCCACTCTCCCCTGGAGTTTCTCTCACCTTCAGGGAGCTGCCTTGTGCAGCAATGGCCAGATAGGGAGCCGGCAGTAGCAAGGTGCAGAAAGCCCAACTGGTTGGATTAAACAGAAGAGGGAATTTTTGTTGCCTTCTAGAGTTGAACTATCTGGGATAGGTTTCTGGCTTCAGGTATGGCTTGATCCAGGGCTCAAGTGTCATCACCAGGATTCATGTCTGGGCTCTGATTTTTCTGCAATGATGAGTCTATCCTTAGCATTTGAAAATTGTCTGAGGATTTCCACTTCCATCCAAGATGTAGTAACAGGGACTAGATTTATGTTCCCATCTGAAATAATTATTTAAAAAAAAACAGACAAAGTATGAGAAGCAATGATTCTCAAGACATTGAACATGAATAGCAAAGGACAGAGATTCCTGAGAGATGGGGCAGAAATGGGGGAGCCCTGCAATTAGAGAATCTCCAGACCATGAGGCAGAAAGGGAGAACCCAGGTGTGGCCTGGCATACTCCTGGAGTTGAAGAGACAGAGCTCAGGGTCTGGGGGACCGAGGTGGAACTTACAGGACAGTGTACCAGAAAGGAGAGATCTCCACAGCGGCAGTGGGCACTCCAGAGATCCACAGACGATCCCTCTTGAGTACTCAGGAGAGTGCTGATTATTGCATGAGATGA
The DNA here is from genome assembly GCA_004024625.1 of Mellivora capensis. Classification (NCBI taxonomy): domain Eukaryota; kingdom Metazoa; phylum Chordata; class Mammalia; order Carnivora; family Mustelidae; genus Mellivora; species Mellivora capensis. The sequence goes on from PISX010000912.1 coordinate 61,824, forward strand.
GGAAAGTATCCAAGATCCAGAAAGAACCACCCAAAAGGATAAGAGAATGATGCTGGTGCTCACACAGGGCTGGGAAAATACCTCTTCCTAGCAGCCAGACTTATGATTAAAAAAAAAAAAAACAACTCATCATTTTCAGGGCCTTGGAAAGAATATTTAGTATTCTTGTATACTGAGAATCAAGTATACTTGCCTCAGTAGAGGGGAATCAGTAGCATAGACTGAGAACAGCCCCAGGGGCACAGTCACTAAGGTCAGCAAGGCTGCTGGCCCCTGACTTCACTACATCCCAAAACACAGAAATACAAAAATATTCTGCAATCAAAAAGGCAAAATTCACAATGTCTGGCATCCAATCAAAGATTATCAGGCATGAAAAGAAGCAGAAAAACATGACCCACTGTGAGGATAATACTTGATTAATTCACACCAACCCAGAACAGACCCAGATGCTGGAGGAAGAAACAAGGACATTAAATCAGTTATAACTCTATTCCATGTGTTTGAAAAGTAAAGCAAAGACACGGAATCTACAAAACAATCAGACAAGACCCAAACTGAACTTTGAGTCTTAAAAACTATGATGCCTCAGATAAAAAGCTCACCAGATGATATTACTAACAGATTAGACACAACAGAGGAAAAGATTAGTGAACTTGAAGGCACAGTCATGGAAACTACCCAGAATGAGACACAAAGCATCTTTTTTTAAAAAATGAGAATGGTGGTTGTCTATGAGACATTGCCTGATGCCTGTGTAATTGTAGTCCCAAAGGAAGAGAGAAAGGACAGAAAAGCTCTTTGAAGAACACTAAAAATTTACCAAAATTAGGGGAAAATTAGATAAAAGCTCAACGTACCCCAAGCATAAGGAGCATGAGGAAAACCACAACAAGGCACGTCATGGACAAACTGTTCAAAAGCTGTGACAGACACGAGCCCAGGACAGTCAGAGAAGAACCATGCATCTCAGGGGAGTAAAGACAAGCATGGCAGCAGACTTCTCCTGGGAATCATGAAGCAAGAAGGCCAAGGTGCCGAGCTGGAATTCTCTACCCAGAAGAGGTATCCTCCAAACCTGAAGGCAAAATAGAGTGTTTTTGGACGGAAGCTGAAAGAAATTGCCACTGGCAGGCCTGCAGTGCAAGAGGTACAGAAGGAGAGCAGACAAGTGTGAATCCAGACAGGAATGACAAGCGCTGGGACAGTAACCATGTGAGTGAATAGGTATCTTTTAATTACCATCAATACCTATTTAAATGATCATTGACTGCTCAAAGAAAAATAACCATGTCTTGTGGAGTTTATGCCGCATGTATAAGTATGGTATGTGGCAATAGTCTGAACGCCACGAGGGAGAAATTGAAGTCATTATATAATCGCGATTGTCAGGTTCTTCTGTGAACGCTGTCCAGGAGAGGGAATCAACGCTGGAGTTCTGCATTACAGCTATGGCCAGATGCCACCAGTGAGGAAAACCAGGTCTAGGGCACATGGTGCCATTTCCTGAAACTGCGTGTCAACCTACAATTACCTCTAAATTAAAAGTTCAATTAAAATTCTCAAATTTAAAAATGTTTAATTAAAAAATCAATAAAATTCATGGAAAAAGCTATGATGAACAATATATCTAAGTGTTAAGTAAAGATAGGATCTGGAGGGGAAGAACAGAGAGGGAGAGCGAGCAAGTCTTGGCATCAAGTCTTGCATTGCGCCCTTCCTTACTCCCAACCACCAACCGCACCACTTCCAAGTATCTCAAGTCTGAACACCATGAGCTCAGAAGACAAGAGAAGCCTTTCTGATGCCTGGCTTCCGTGTTTGCAAAATGAACATGAAAATTCCTGCATGAGAAGATGGTTGATGTCTACACAATGGAACTGCATCGAGCCCCAGAGAGGAGGGAAGCACTGGCCCAAGCCACAGTAGGGGTGGAGCTCGAGGACATGATTTCAGTGACACAGAAGACCACACATGCTGTGATTCCATTTATGTGAGATGTCTGGAGTGGGCAGACTCAGACACAGAACGCAGATCAGAGGCTGCAGGGGTGCTGGGGAGAGGATGGGGAGCGACAGCCGATGGGTATGGGGTGTCCCTGGTGGTGGGCTCACAACACTGGAAACAGACTCAAGGGCATTGAATTGTTCACTCTAAAACGAGCGGTTCACTTTATTACATAAATTTTACCTCCAATAAAAAGAAGTGGTGGTTGGGGGATGGAACCCAAGGAAGGGACATTTGTGACCAGTGCCAGGCTGGTCACAGTGCTGTTCACATTACTATCTCCCAAGGTAACTCCTTCCAGTTCTTCAGTGCCTCAGTTTGCATTCCCCACGACAGTCCCATCAGTGGGCATGCCTCCCCTCCCCCGACCCCGTTCTCCAGACAAGCCATTGAGGCTTAGAGAGGGTGGGTGTCTTGCTCAAGGTCGCACAGTGGGATCCGAGCCTAGGTTCCCCATTCCCAGTCCAGCTCCTCCTGCACACCCTCTACAAGGTGACCTCATTGTACTTTCGTTCTGAAGGATAATCGACACAAAGTGCTATACTGGTTTCAGGCATCAACATACTGTTTCAGCAATTCCATGCATTCCTCAGAGCTGCCCATCGTAAGTGTGGTTACCCTGTTTGTGCTTCAAGGACAAAGGGCTTTCACTGTGTGAGCCTCAAACTGTTACGATCATGGAGGATTTGGATAAATATAGGCTGTCACCAAGGGCTGGCACAACACTGGGGAAGGAGACTAATAAGAGGTCTGTTCTCCAAGGTGTGGGCACGACTGGGCAGGGTGAAGCACTCAGGAGCCTTGCTGGGGCTGGCAAGGCAGGCAGGCTGCCTGGGCCTGGAGCAGCAGGGAGGGATGTGGCCTTCCGAGGAGGAGCAGGCCCAGCTGAGGAAACATCCCGTCCGTCTCTGTCTTACACCCCAAACCAGAGAGCAAGAGCCAGGCGTGAAGTGAGCATCCATGCTGGGGCCCAGAGCAGGCAAGGAAGGGTGGAGCTAGGTGTGGAGGGATGCACAGCAGCTCCCCTCAGTCCATAGCACCCCTGCCTCTCACGTGGACACCTGCATGTGGCTTCCCCTCCGCTCCCGCCCAAGGCCCTTAGGAAGGGACAACAGCACATGTCACTCATGTCCCCTGTAAGCCTACTCAGTGGTTCCCACGGCTCTTCAGACGAAGCCCGCGGCCTGTGCTGCAGCACCGTCTGTGGAGGATCCTCACACTTCTACCCTCCCACTCGCCACAGCTCCAAGGATGTTCTCCTGCCTCAGGGACTTTCCACTGGCTATTCCACTCACTGGGGAAGCTTTTTCCTGTCCCCTCCTCCCAGCCCTGGCTCAAGCCTGGGGAAGCCCTCTCTGTGCCTTGGTTTCACTTTCTCCATAAAGTGTGCGCTGAGGAAGTCCGTGAGGCAGGAGTCTGATGAGACTATTTGCTTAATAGCACAGAGCCTGGCGTGGGGAGGGCACCCAAGGATTGGTTGCAGAGGATGTGAGTGAGTCCTGTGAGTGAGCAAGTGAACTGTATTTGGGGCAGACGTGGGCCTCAGCAGTGGACATTAGGTGAGGGACTGTGGCTCCAGCTGGCCCTCCTGACCCTGGCTTCCTCCGCTGCTGGCGGACCTCCTGACTGTGGGCAAGCCTCCAAGAAGGGGAGCAGATGGGCTGGGTCCACCTCCTGAGGGCCCTAGGATCTGTTGAGGGGCGACTGCCACTATTCCAGGCTGCTTTGTCCTTCTAGCCTCAGTTTCCCTGCCCGTAAGATGGGCACATTCATGAATCTCCCCTTGCAGAGCCCAGCCTCACCCCTTCCACCACCAGGGACACAGCTCCATCGCTGACCCTGTGCCCTGAGCCCTTTGGGCCTGTCCTCTCCTCCTTGAATCCCAGCTGCCAGGCCCACTGGGGGTGAGGTAGGGCAGGCGGAGGTGGCCTGGCTTACCAGAGGACCTCCTCCATCTCCAGGGAGATACAGGGCAGCTGGGGGGAGGACAGGTGCCTCCCGCCACCTGGCATCTGTGCCCAAGCAGGGCTGTCTGTCTGTCTGTCTGCACGGGGGCGGCCTGCCCAGTCAGGGCTGGTGGGACGCTGGCGGGCGGCTGCAGGGCGCGCAGCTGCTTGCTGGGCCTTGTCATGAACCAAACACGGTAACTGTTTAACGATTGAACCACACTAATGAATATTGGGCCAGATATTTTCGAGGCCTGTTCCGACTGATTACTTGGAGAGCTGAGTACGCCTCCCAATTACCCAGGCAATTAGGCGGCTAATTAAACACTTACCCTTCGCTTCATAAACAGGCACGAGCGGGTGGGAGCCGGCGCTGGCTCGGGTGCCTGCGGAATACTGGCTGTGGGAGCCCCACGAGCACATTACCCTCCCACCCCCCGCTGGTCTCAGCGCCCTGTGGGCAAGCCGGCCAGTGCTCAGGCGAGCAGCAGGACTGGCGTCCAGGCAGCCGAGGGCTCTGTCCTCATCTCCCCTGGGGGCGGAGTCTGGCCTCAGCTCTCTGTTCCCTCCTGCTCCAGTGAGCCCCCGTCTGTCCCGGCTCCAGAGCCCTCCACTTGCTGACCTCGGTCCTGGTCCCACCTCCTAGCCCTGACAGCAGCCTGCAGGATGCCTCTCCCTTCCGCTAGCCACGCGATGCTGCTCTGGCCAAGGCTGGTCCCACGTGCTTGGAGCACAGCCAACAGGCCTCCCAGCCAGGGGGATTTTTCTGGAAGATGTGGCTGTGTGTGACCGGGTTATAAACACGGTCCCCCAGTTGTTCTGATAGTCCCTCAAATCTGGGCTGGTTGGCGACACCTTCAGGCAGTGGAGGCTCATGGAGCCCAAGGCTGGTTCAATGAAGCAGGCAGCCTTGTCCTGCTTCTGGAATTCTTGCACTGGAAGGCCTAGAACCCACCGAGGTGCACTCACACACCTGTACACGCACACACACGCACACACATCCACCTCCAGACAGAGCCCTGAGCTCACAGCTCTGCTCAGGGCCCATCTTGTTCAGTGGGTTGTGGCCTGTGTCCTCCCTGGTGGGCGCATCCTGCAGGGAAGGGTCCTGTAGCACCTGGCTCACCCCAGGCTGGACCCTGGGAGCTGCTCAGAGAGACACACACAGAGGAAAGAACAGGGAGCGCCCCCCGGGCCAGGAATCACACCTCGAACTCACTGAGGCTATCACTGACTGACAGAGCCTCTGGGCCTCCGTGTGGCACACACACGTGCGCTCAGGTGCACACGCATATGCTCCTTCCCGTAGGAGTGTACAGGACAGGGTGGGAGGAGGTATGGAGCCGTGCACCTCAGGGGGCGGCTCAGGGACCACCTCAGCCCCACCCAGGCTTGGAGGAAGGGTGTGGAGAAGAAGAAGCATGTCATTCTGCTCCCAGGAGCCCTGCCCTGGAGACCATACTCTTGTCCCACCCTGTCTGACTTCCTTCTGTGCCTACATCCCAGGCCTTGCAGGATGCCGTCCCGACCTGGATTCCCATGTCACCTGGAGAGGTTGGGCAGGTGTGGGGATGTGTCTCCCAACCTCACAGCCCCCCTCACCCAGGCTTACACCCCCAGAAAGCTGCTGGAAGCTGGGCTGAGACCCTCCAGAGTGTGGGGTCCTCTCACCAGCCCAGAGATGCCAAGGACAGGCAGGCTGGGGCCAGCATCCCAGTGGCTAGAACAGAGCACCACGCTGGAGCTCCAGACAAGCAAACTTGATCATCCCCCGTCCCGAGGGCCAGAAGCATGAGCTCAGGGGTCAGGGCCGCATTCCCTCCAAGGGCTCCAGGGGAGGGTCCCTCCTGCCTCGTCCAGCTCCTGGTGGGGATATCGGGCTGGTGGCCACGTCACCACAACCTCTGCCCCCGTGGCCACGTGGCCTCCTCCCTGCATGTGTGTCCGCACTCCCCTCTTCTGTGAGGACACCACCCTGCTCCAGCGCGACCTCCCATTAACCATCACACCCACAGAGTCCCTGCTTCCAAGGAAACTCACATTCACGGGGACCCCTTTTGGGGGGCCACAGTTCAATGTCCAGTAGCTACCACTGCACGGCACACCCTTGAGCTGGAGCCAGTTCTCCCTGCACCTCGGTTTCCCTACACATCAGACTGAGGGACACGAGCGCTGACCCCTTTCCCTGGCATGCCAGCAGCTCTGGCTGCAGCCTTGATGTCACGGTCAGCCCGGGATCCACAGCAGGCCTCTCCTGTCTCAACACCCTCACTGAGTTTCAGATCTCCTCACCTGGGCGCCTGCCATGCTTGCTGGCTTTCAGGTGCCTCATATCGACCTTGGGAAACTCAGCCAGTTCTACATCTCCTGGAGGCTGGCGGGCATGGACTATGGAGAGGTTTCCTGAGGCACCAATGGACAGAGGGCTGGCTGAGCAGAGACTCACAGCAGCTGCCTCCTCCAGGGAGAATGCCTGGCTTTCCTCCATACCACCTTTACCCCATCCCATCTCCAACCCACACCTGGGAGGCAGTTCTAGCTCTCTCAATCTGGTGTTTGGGGCCTCCAGAACCACAGCCAGGGCGCCAGTCCCCAGACCCTTGTCCTCCAGCTCTCCTGCCCCTGGGCTTTTGCAAGCCTGGGCAAACTGCTCAGGTGCCTCTGTGAGCTGCCACAGAGGGCGCCGGGGCCCCAGCAAGGAGCTGCCCTCTGGTGCCAAACCTGGAAGCAAACAGACAGCACAGGAGAGAGGAAGAAGGGAAAGCTGGTGCCTGTGTGAAAGGAGCATGTGGACGAAGGAATGAAGGCGAGCAGGAGAGAGAGTGCATGGGTGAGTGGTGCATGGTGGGCCCACCCAGAGGGGGCTTCCCAACAGCTCAGGCACTCTGAGCCTGTTTCCTCACCTCTGAAACGGGGGCCACACTGTCCCTGCCTCAGGGGTCTTTGCATGTCGGTAAGCCAAGGCTGGAGGGCTTGGCGCAGGGCCCGGTGAGGGGCATGGGAGTGTCCAGGCTGAGAGGAAGGGCCTCATGCTGGGCACCTGCCAGCATGGGGTGTGGTCTCCGGGCGAGGGGGTGTCAGCTCTGCCTTCCTCTCTGGGTGTCCCTCGGGTCGGGGCCGGGCTGTGGGCTGGGCAGCCGGGACACACCCGGGGATGTGCCCCCCACTTACGGGCATCCGTGGGGCGCACCCCAGTACCCAGAGACTTGCCCTGCCCCAGCACAGGGGCTGGGGAAGCAGAGGCAGACAAAAGGCTCTGTGTGGTGCTGGGGCCAGCCGGTATTTATGGCGGCCGGGAGTTTAAGAAAACAGGGGCCTTCCGTCCACGGGCGAGCGCGGCCGGTGGGGGAAGCCCGGAGCTAATTAAATCTGTGCGGCCGGGGCCACAGAGGCTGATTGTGCGGCAAGAGGATGTTAATGCGCATTTTAAATATTTATTGTAACTGAGGTAGGTTATGAAAACAGACATCCCTCCTTTCAACACTCGGTGCGTCAGATTTAGGGCTTGTCTGGCCACTGAGTGATTTCGCAGCAGTCAGCCGGGCCGGGAGCCCATCCATCACGCCCCGCGAGAGGCCGGCCGATGGTGAAAGATTAGCGGTCTGATTTACGGCCAGCGGGCAGTGAGTGGGTGGGGCGGTCGCACACCTGTCTGGGCTGGTGAGCGCCAAGGGTGCCCTTGGCTGCCCAGAGGCTCCATGCCCAGCCTCCTGGGTTCTCCCTGGCCAAGCTGGAGGTCCTGGGCACCTTGCTTCCCTCTGGGCCTCAGTGTTCTCATCCAGATTATGGGACTAGAGTAGCCATGGACGGTCAGCATGTGCCAGTTTCCATGGCATGAATCCTCTACCCCAGCCAGTTGCAAGGGGCCAACTTGGCGTCACTAGAAGCAGTGCCGGCAGGGCTGGGAACAATGAGCTCTTTGAACGGGTGTGGGCTGCAGGGCCCGCCCCAGCATACAGGCCCTGGTGGTGTGTCCCCGGCACAGTCCTCGGACTGGCTGCCCCTCCCTTCCTTCTGTGCAAGAGCTCCTGCCTCGCCCGAAGGGATAGGGCTCGGGGTGCAGAGGACCAGGCGGGCTGTGGGGGGTGAGGGAGCACAAGTCATGGGGAGGGGTTGAGGGGACTGGGCTGGGGCCTGGGAGCAGTCAGTCCTGCCATCCTCTGGACATTAATGTCCCCACTTGTGAAACAGGTTGTCACTGGAGCCAGCACTGGGTGGGGGGAGGGGAGCTCCCAGGAGGGGCAGCTGAACTCCAGGGTTTGGCATTGGGACGAGGAGAGCCCCAGGCCAAGCAGGTGATGAGTCTGCGGCAGAGTAAGGAGCTCAGCTGGGTCCTCCAACTTGCAGACTGTCCTTTGGGGAGAGGTTTCCAGGGACAAGGACCCAGCTTCCTGCATCTACCCGAGTACAGTGCTCGGCTAAGCAGACCCCCAACGGACATTTCTAAGGTCTAGCACATCCACTCTAAAGAGCCTTCTTGCCTCATACAGAGCAAGAATCCTCCTCAGAGCTCCCACTTGCACACCCTCAGGAATGAGCAGCTCACTACCTTCCAAGCAAATTTAGTCCACCATCTCTCACTTGCCTGAGTTGGCAACAGCTCCCCAGGGAAAGTAGGCAGGACCTCATCCCCTGTATGGGCAAGAGAGCAAAGGCATTGAAGGAAGTGGCCACATTCCTTCACCTGCCCTATTGTGGCACTTCTGGGGTTGCCCACATCCTCCTGTGTCCTCCCTCACCCTCATGTGTAAGGGTCTCAAGTCCCCTCACCATGTCCTTGTACCCCCCCTTACTGACTCCCCACCAACTGTGCCTTTGAGCTCATGGGAGCCATCCTTAGCGTGGGGTGGGGGACCACTGACATCCCTGCTGACCACCCTCCCTGGCCTCTGACTGCAGCCCGAGGGGTAGGACATTGACGCTGGGTCCTAGCACTGCTCGAGCTGGGGTGGGCACAGTGGCAGGGCTCCCAGACAGGCACGTGTGTGCCCGTCCTGCCAATTAGACACCATCAGATTTGCTCGTTAGTGGAGCTCGGAGGGAGAGAGTAGGCAGTGTGGTCGGTCGATGGGGGATGCGTTGCCTGCCTACATGGACGGCCCCCTGCCTTGAGGATCAATGTCCCCTCCACGGGGCTCAGGGGACAGAGCAGAGGCTCCCTGAGGCTCAGGCCCAGAGGGAGGCAGCCTCCCAGCCCCCACACCTGATTCCAGGATCCCCCCAACCCCACAGGCCAGCCCTGAGTTGTAACACTGAACTGTGTCCTTGATTTACAGAAACAGAAAAAGGCTCAGAGACTTGCCCCAGCTGCCCACCTGGTCCTTCCTGAGCCCAGATATATTCCCTATGGTGAGGACAGAGGGACCATGCTGCTGGCAGGGGTGGGAGGGGGGAATGCCAGGGCACTCAGGGTCCTGGGAAGGCAGCATGCCACTCGCTGAGCATCCTTGGACAAGCCCACCAACCTCTCTGGGCCTTGCAGCCTCCTCCTGCTCCCCTCTGCCAAGACCCTGGGGGGCTGAGCCCAGTAGGCAGGGACCCTGCAGTCATGGAGGATGGCTTGGGGTGACACTGGCCAGTGACCCCTAGCAAAGGCTGTGCTGAGACCAGGCCAAACCCCAGCCCAGGCTATTGAGTGGGGCAGAGACCAACTGGGGTCAGCATCTTCTAGGGTTGGGACAGAGTGGCTCTGCAGGGTCTCCAGTGCCCACTGCCTCCCCCGTTCCACACCATCACACGTGAGCACATGTATGCTCAGACAAAAGTGAACACCTCCCACCTCAGGAATTACCTGGGGCCACATGCACACGACTGCACACACACAGGTATGCACGTCACACCCAACTTGCAAGGCACCTCCCCACACACTCCCAGACCAGACCCTCCAACTCCCCGCACAGTGTGGACATGGTCAGAGATCACATGTGCACACAAACACCCATATGCATGCACATACATGCTCCTTGTGTGCTCCCACTCCCAGGCATGGATCTGCATGTCCATGTGCATACTCAGGTACCCTCGCTCCCAAGCTGCCTGCCTGAGCCCTGGACTCGTGCTCAGTGCGTGTGCTGAAAAACTGCCTGCTTGGGTGAGGGGCACCTCCTCCTGCCTTTGGGGCACCATCTGGACCATCTGTGAATCATGTCTGGGGACAGCAGGAGCAGGGGTTGCAAGTGTGGACAGGAAGAGGCTGGCATGGCTCACACCCACCCTGGGCCCAAGGCTCCCATCCTGCCAGCATCTACTTGGCCGCCTCTGGGCGAAATTGACCTGCAGCCCCAACTATCCTGGGGAGCAGTGGGCCCTCCCAGAACCCAAACCTTGGTTTCTAAGCCCCCTTTCTCTGCTGAAAGGAACCAGAGACCTTTGAAGAAATGTTGGTTCCAGGTTGGTCATCAAGGGAACGAGAGGGGCTGGTGTCCTGTCCCAGGAAATGATGGGACGATCAGGTGCCAGGTCCCACTGACCAAGCTGAGGTGACCTGGACATCAACATGGGTAATGATGGGAGCAGATTTCCACTTGACCAGTAAAATTAGCATCTATGTCCAAACTGGAATAAATCCATGAATAGATAGGAACTTTGATGACAAATGGAATGCTTATAGTCCCCAAATACCGGCTCCGAAGGATGCATCAATCACAAAAGGCAACAGCTTTATGGTGCAGCACCCTGGCAGTCGTACCCTCCATTAGATGCTCAAAGCGGGGAGCACAAGTGAAGGGACAAGACAAAATCAGGGCCTGCCCAGGATTCACTGCAGAGGAAGCAGCCCCACCTTTGCCACATTGCTGGGGGAATGTCCTAGGCCACTCCTGCCAAACCATGGCACTAGCTTTCAAGAATCAGCAGATGTGAGTGCAGGGGAACCCCACAGAAGGGTCTGTGACCTTCTGTATCATGGCCATGCCAGCCAAGGCAAGGCAGCTCCAGAATGAAGGACATGGACCAGACCATGACAACGGAGTGCGACTTGCAAGTTCTGCTCTTTGGGCATCACTGGGACCCCTGGTGGGGCTGGATGTGTCCATGTGTTCCTGTCTTCTACTGCTGTGTAACAAACCATCCCCAAACCAAGCAGCCTAAAACAACAGCCATTTTATGATCTCTCCGTATTTTGGAGTCGGGAATTCAAACAGGGCTCAGCCAGGTGACTCTCCTGTTTCTGTCATCCAAGGTCACTCTGCAGTTCTCAAGTCCCCAGGATGGGGCTGGGGCTGGCCCAGGGGGCGGGTGCCCTGGAGCTGAGCCTGGTCCAGAGGGCAGGTGCCCGGGGCTGGGGTTGGTCCAGAGGGCAGGTGTCCTGGTGCTGGGGCTGCTCTAGGGGCCAGGTACCCTGGAGCTGGGTCTGGTCCAGAGGGCAGGTGCCCTGGGGCTGGGGCTGCTCTGGGAATGTCAAGGTGGGGACAGATGGATAGCTGGCCTCAGATGGAACAGCTGGGCTGAGTTCCCAGGGGTTGGCTTCTCCAGTAGGCTACCTAGGGGTAGCCCTGGGGTAATCAGATTTCTTCCATGACAGCACAGGCTCCCAGAGAGAGGGTTCTGAGAAGTGGGAGAGGGAGAAGCTGCAGGCCTTCTCATGACCCAGTCTCGGGGGTCCCAGACGTCATGTCTGCCACATCCTATTGGTCAAGCAAGTCACCAGATTGAAGGGGAGGGGAATCGATGCAGCCTCTCGCCTCTCCCTGGGACCAAGGTTCAACCTGGCATTCACAGCTGGGGCCAGCCCCCACCCCCCACTCTCACACAGGCACTCCCTCACCCACCCACCTGCCCCAGCAGTCACCCTCTGGCTTCCAGCCCTTTGCTCAGGTTGGAAACCCTCACTTTCTGAGTCCCAAAGTCCTACTGGACATGGCTCTAGGTGCCCCCAGCCCCCACCAGCCCCTCCTCCTCCAAGGGTTCCAGAGGCAGGAAATAGAGGCCCAGGATATCACATGACTGGTTTGAGGTCCCTGAAAGCAGACACAATGCCTTCCAGACAAATAGTATATGAGCCACACAGGTACATCTCCCACATTTTTCTAGAAACCATGGTGGAAAAGGTCAAAAGAAACAGGTGAGATCGCCTCCAGTAATGTATATTTTTTAGCCCCACCATGCTTAGGATCCAAAACATGGCGTTTCGGTAGGTACATTATAGGAGCAGGGTTGCTGCTGAGATGTTTCATACTCTTTCTCATCCCACACCCTGGAGGTCCGGTGCACAATTTGCACGAGCAGTACACCCCAGCTCAGACGCACGCGCGCTGTGCTCAGGGACCAGTGGCTTCTGTGGGGGGCAGGCAGGGCGCTAGCAGCGCCCAGCCCCCCACCCCCTGGTGCCAGGGCCTCTGCCCACCCCATGGGCCTGCGAGAATGCTCGAGGAGGCCGGGGTGCCTCAGCCGGAGGGCAGCACTGTGTAAAGAGCCTCTGCTGCTCCTAATCCTTAGGAAAATAGCAACCCGGCTCAGGGCTTCAAACATGCAAACACCTACTTAGCATGCTGATCGGGAGGGAGCCCTCGCCCACCACTCCCCCTCGCTTGATGGGGTCAGGCTGTGGACCCCATCCAGGCAGTGCCAGGCAGGGGCTCCCTGTCCATCCTGATGACTTCAGAGCAGACACCCATTTTGCTCCAGAAGAGCTGGGAGGGAAGGGCAATGCCCCCCACTCCAGGAGACAGGTTCTCCTCCCATTGTACAGAAGCAAAAGCCGAGGGCCATGTGGGGCACCTAGCTGCCCAGGGCCACCTGGCCAGTGAGCCAAGCAATTCAGACCAGAGCCCCGGTGTGGCCAATGATGTCACACAGTCTCCCTTGGGGGGGGGGTGACGGGAGAGACCCTCAGGCGGGCCATCTGGGCAGCAGTGCAGCCTGGGCCCCACTGTGGCCCAGATGGGAGGTGGATGGCAGGGGCTGGAGGAGCTCGGGGCCAGCCTCATGTGGAAGTGCCACAGCCCGCACACTGGGACCCCCAGACAGGCCTCAGACCAGTGCTCAGACCCCAAACCTCCCCAGACCTTCTGACAGGCCCTGGTGCACCCCATGTTACCCTTGCAGACGCGACGGACTGGTGACAGGACTCTGCTCCCCTCACCCCGGGACAAGTGGACGGCCACACCCGGGATGGGCTGGCCAACCTAGCTTTCGGCCTATGGTCCCCACAACTTCCAGAGCCCCAGTGTTTGGTTTTGTTCCCACACTAATCCAATTCTCGCTGCCACCTCAAAGGCTTTCCTGGACCTGCTGTCAGCATTAAAAACCACCAGGCATCCCTGGCAGGCCACCCCAGGCTCCACGTCCTGGCCCAGGGTGCGTTCCAGCCCATGTGGCCCTGGCCCCTATCAGTCCCTGAGGGAAGCTCATTCCCTCATCACAATCCCCCATGGAGACAGCAGGGTGACCAGAGCACCCATGTAGCGCTAGTGCCCACTTTCTCCCTGGAATAGCCACGATGGACCCTAAAAAAGGGTGACACTGCCTTTCAAAACTCCAATATCCCCAAAGGCGGTGGCTCTGCGGGATTTTCTTATTGTGCAAAATACACATGATGTAACATTTACCGTCTTAACCATTATAAGTCCACAATTCAGGGGCACGAAGCACATCCACGGGGCTGTGCAGACATGCCCCTGTTCAGCTCCAGAATGTTCCATCCCCCCGCAGAGACCCTGTACCCGTGGCGCATAGACCCTCTCCCGCTCCCCCAGCCCCGGCCCCACCGTCTGCTCTCTGTGACTGTGAGTCTGATGACTCCGGGTCCTCATGTGCGTGGGGTCCCCGTACGTGTCCTTCTGTGTCTGGCTGGTGTCCTCAGGGCTCGCCCCCATAGGGGAAAGGGTCATTCCTTCCTTTCCGAGGCTGAGTAATACTCCACAGTATGGATGGACCACCTTTTGTAACCCATTCATCCCTTGGTGGACTTCCACAGTTTAGCTCGTGGGAATGATGCTGCTGCGAATACGGGAGCACAGATATCCGTTCATGCCCCAGTTTCCAGTTCTCTGGGGCACAGACAGAGGCGTGGGATTGCTGGATCTGTGGTGTTTCTGCATTTCATGTTTTGAGGAATGCCCACATTGCATTCCACAGCAGCTGCACCATCTCACCCCTCACCATCTGAGCACGAGGGTTCCAGTTTCCCACATCCTGGCCCAACCTGCTATTTTCTCTTGGATATATGTATCCTAACAAGAGGGAGTGGTCCCATAGGATTTTTGAAATAACGTATTTCTTAGAAAAGATACCTTCGTGTCTCTGCCTTGTTGGTACTGAGCGCTCTGTCCTGGTCTGCTGAGGGGTCCTCACTTCTTCTCCAGCTCTCAGAGAAACAACGTTTCCCAGCCGGGCTTGCAAGAAGGTGGGACCCCGTCATGGGTTCCAGCCCTGGGCCTTCCCATATGCACACTCCTGCTCCTGCGAGGCTGGGGCCCCACACAGCATGTACCACAGTGGCCAGGCTGCTGGAGGGAATGAGTCACAGATCCTGAAAGACTGTGTGGGGCGCGGCCCCGGCATCAGACAGAACAGTGAGCAACATGATCAGACTCTGTAAACACGTACACACATATGCACACGCACGCTCAGGAACACGTGTACTGTGCACACAAGGCCCAGCTCCCAGTGGAAGCTGGTGCCAGGTGAGGACTTGGTGGGGCAGGAGCAGCCCCTCTCTGGGCCAGCCCTACGCTCTGCTCTGTTGGTCTGGGTTGGGGGGGAGGGCGGGGCTGTTGAGAAGGTGTCAGCCCTGGCACAATGTGGAAGGCCAGCTCAGGGTCCCGGGAGCCCCCAGTCGCATGCCTGCCTCACTGTCCCTGCCTCACCCAGGCCTCCCCTTGCAGCCTGGCTCCCAGGGCCCGCAAGGGAAGTCGGGAGTGGCACAAGGGGAGGGTGCACCAGTGTGCGGGCCCCTGGAGGGGGGCTTAGCTGCGACTCCCTGGGTCAGTGTATCAGCCCAGTCGCTGGTCCGTCAGCCAGATGGTCGCTTCAGCAGGGAGAGAAAAACCTGACACGCCATTTCAAACCGATTTCACGGCGGGCCTCTGGAGAGCCCCAGCGAGCTCCTGACAATCCGATCTGTTGTGAATAAATATGACAAAATTGCCAATTACAGGAGGGAGGCCTCAATGTCGGGCAGCCAGGCTGACTGTGGCTGTGCTCAGGAGCAGACATCACTGGGGAAGGAGACTACCAATGGACAGGGCAACACGTCTGGAGGAAGGGTACCTGGGCTGGAGCAAACGATGTCAGTGGCCAAGGGCCTTGCTAGCCTGGGCAGAGGGTTCTCCTTGCCCCAAAGCCAAGCTCCGGCTACTGTTCTCGGCCCGTACACCCCACAGCCAACATTTGACCCTGCCTGCCCTCTGTCACCTATAGGGGCTGCCAAGAAGGCTCTGACTCTGGGCAGGGCAGTGGCTCCCCTAGGAAGGGGATGAGCACAGGTTGCGGGGGGGCACATGTGACCTGGCCCTCAGCTCAGGAACCTTGCCAGCCTGGCCTGGACAGCACCCTCCCTGCAGCACCCCAAGACCCCAGTGTCATGACATCACCCTTTTGCTCCAGGGCCAAGGAAAAGGCCCAGATTCGGGCAGGGACCCACTGCAGTGACTCAGTAGCCAGAGAGGAACAAAACTCAGAAGCATGTGTCTCCTCCCTCTGCCCTCAGCCCACCTGCCCACAAGACCACAGCAGGCCCCTCTCTCACCCTGCCGCAGCACCTCTGTGATGAGAGGGAGAGCAGTCTCACATCAGAACCCAGATCTGCCGTGCCACATGACCCTGGGCCGACCCTGCCGTCTCAAAATTCATACCAGGATTTGTTTTAATCTGTTATGGTAAGGCATCAGACAAGAGACAACTGCTTTGAAAAGAGTCATTTTTTAAATTTCCCCAGAGGTCCACATGGGGAAGCCCAGTGGGTCAGGAAGCAGCAGGAGCGATGGGCAGAGCATGGCTCAGAGCCTCTAGTGCAGTTTTCCTGGGAAGGAAGGGGTGAGGCCAACTCAGCAGCTGAGCAGGCTGAGTGAGGGTTGGAGAGTTTGAAGAATCTTGGCGGGTTCTGGGCCCCAGGGTGCCTGGTTCTTTTTTTTTTTTTTTTAAGATTTTATTTATTTATTTGACAGACAGAGATCACAAGTAGGCAGAGAGGCAGACAGAGAGAGAGGGGAAAGCAGGCTCCCTGCTGAGCAGAGAGCCTGATGCGGGGCTCGATCCCAGGACCCTGAGATCATGACCTGAGCCGAAGGCAGAGGCCCCGACCCACTGAGCCACCCAGGCACCCCAGGGTGCCTGGTTCTTATCCAGCACTTGATGCCGGTGATTTAGGGCTGGGAAATATTGGGCTGGGGTGGGTTGGGTTGTAGCTTGGACCGGCCAGTTTATATGCAAAGGACATACTTACAGGGGAGAGTCTGCTACCTTTAAGATTGGGCAGGCTATGGAGGCCTCTTTCTCCCTGACCAGCAAGGCCCCTGACCTATCAAAACATCCTAAAATACAAAAAGGAAAAATCATGGTTGGTATACCTGCCCCTCTCTAGGTCCGAGAAGGTGGGCCCCTCACTCAGCTCCAGTCATCTGCATCTCTGGGACTTTCTGCCCCAGTGCCTTTTGTGCCCTATGCTGCTGGCCCGAACCCACACTTCTACAGAGGGGCCATAGCTGGGCTGTCCCCTATGTTTCTTTTCCCTCTGCTGGGGGCAAACAGGATCCCCAGCCCTAGCCCTTTATAGCTTCCCATGGGCCTTGGTCCAGCCCAGGCACTGGAACCTTATGGGTTGCATTACAAATCAGCCCTACCCTTTACCAGTCAAATGATCAAATAGGCAGGATAGTACCCACCACCCAAACAGTTTACCTGAAAGACTAATCACAGTCCTGGTACACGGTGAGTGCTGAATAAATGATAGCTCTTCTCACTCTGATCATCATCATTACTGTCACCAATCATCATTACCGCCATCATCATCATCACCTTCACCCTCACCATCCTCACTTTCATCATCACCATCCTCACCTTCATCATCCTCACCACCATCATCATCACCACCATCGCCTTCATCATCACCATCACCACCTTCATCACCATCATCATCATCACCACCATCATCATTATCATCCATCACCACCACCATCATCATCTTCACCACCATCACCATCATTACCATCATCCTCCCAATCACCGCTAAACCGTCATCATCACCATAACTACCATCATCGTCATCACCCCCATCATCATCAACACCATCACCATCAACACCATCATTACCATCATCAGTATCATCACCATCATCACCACCATCATTAACCATCACCATCATTGTCATCACCATCATCATCTTCATCATCCATCACCACCATCATCATCTTCTTCATCACTATCACCATCATTATCATCATCATCACTATCACTACCATCATCATCATCACCTTCATCACCATCACCTTGATCAACATCACCATCATCACCATCATCATCATCATCATTATTACCACCATCACGACCTTCATCATCACCATCATCACCGGGACTAATGTTCTCATTACCATCACCACCAGCATTAACCATCACTACCATTATCATCACTTTCATCATCTTCATCATCCATCACCACCATCATCATCATCTTCATCATCACCATCAGCATCACTATCACCATCATCACCCTAACATCATCATCATCATCATCATCATCATCACTGTTACCATCATCTCCACCATCATCACCTGCATCATCATCACCAGACAGCCCTTGTGAGGGTAGGAATGGCAGTGCCCCGGCATGAGGTGAGGGTCCCATCCCATCTCCTCCCCATCACAAGGCCAGAGTGATCTTGCTAGGTAAACATTTGGAAAATACAGAAAAGCACAAAGAAAAAACAAAACTCAGAATCCCACCATCCTGCAATAAACTCTAAATATTTTAAATTACCAAAATGATATAATTCTTTCTAGAAAAGTCAAAAACAGGAAAAAAAAATAGTCATTGTTTGTGTCCCCACCTCACCACCACACTGTCCTCATGCCGCTCTGTGTCCTTCCAGGCATTTTCCAGCTGCATATGTTTTTTACATCATTACACCCTTAATGTACACATAATTCTATATGCTACTTTCCCTCAACATGACATTGTGGATGTGTTTGCGTATTACCACCTAGTGTTCATAATTATCACTTTTAATGACTGCCTAGTATTCCACTGAGTGTGTGTACTATAATTTACTAAACTGCTCCCCAATTGATGGACATTTCAGCTGCTTCCAATTTTTTTTGTCATTAAAAATAATGTTGCAATGAATATCTTCGGGCCTGACGCTCTTGCCATATATTGGATAATTTCCCTAGAAGACCATCCCAGACGTGGCATTGTTAGGTCAAAAGCACTAAGCATTTCCACGGTGCTTACTTCACACTGCCAAATTACTTTCCAGGGCTGGCTTGGCTTCCAGCACCCCCTGAAAATGCCCCCCCCCCAGTTTACTGAGCCTCTGGGGATTTGTGGTTTCAAGGACTTGTCTGCTAAGCAGCAAGTGCAGCCCTAGGATGTCAGGATCTAACCCCAACATGGGTCCCATCAAACAGCACCCAACCTACTTTGGCTCTGACTATGTGCCTGGATCAAACAGTGAACAATGTGGTCACAGGCCTGGAGTTTATGGTAGAGCTGGGGAGGGGGCATTTTCAGGGTCCTTGGGATAAGTCAGGAGATGGGATCTCAGAGGACATCTGTGTGTCAACAGTTTCTGGCTTTATGTCTGCAGCCCCCTCCAAAGCTCATCTACAGCCAGTGGCTCAGCATCTCCACCTGGATGTGTGTTGGATAACCTGGGCTCCCAAGGACCAGCTGATGCTTGGCTCAGGCCCTAATGCTTTCCCTGCCTGTGTTCTTGCCCCCATGCCCCCTTCCACCTGGTTGCTCAGGCCAAAACCCTGGAAGCTGCCCCTGAGCAAGGCCTGCTGGCTCTACCTGCTTCTCCCATCACCCCAGCCTAAGCTGCTGACCTCCCACACCTGGATGCCCCCAGCAGCCACCGCCCTGCCCCCCGCACCCCGGGCTGGTATCCTTGCTTCTGGATGTCTTCTTCTTGCAGCTGTTGGTAAACATTTGAATTGAGGCATTCCTATGACTGACATCCCCCAACATTTCCCACTGAACTCAGAAGACCGTCCCCACTTCTCACCACTGGCCCTTGATGGCCTTGCCCACCAGGCTTCATGACCTCTCCCCTCTGCTCAGGACCTCCAGCTGCTTTGGCCTTCTGTTTGCTCTTAGAATGTGATGGCTCCTTACAGCCTCCCAGTCTGTACCCATCCTGTTCCTCTGCCTGTGATGCCCCCCAAGCCCCATGTGACTGTCTCTGCTTCATCTTTCCTGTGTCAGCTTGAATGACACCTCTCTGAGGAATCTTCCCTGACCCCCTGAGTCAATGTCCTCTTCCCCTGATATCCCATCATTATCTAGTTCCTCCCTTCATGTATAATTCATAGATTTCTTTTCCTGTTTGCTTGCTTTTCTCCCCCATTGGCATATGAGCTCCAGAGGTCAGGGGCTTTGTCTGTTTTGCCCATTACTAAACAATGAACCAGCACAATGCCATGCATTTAACTCGCTCAGTAAATGGTGGAGGAAGGGAGGGAGGGAGGGACAGATGGAAAGATGAATGGATGGGTGGATAGGTAGATGGATAGATGGGGATAGGTGGATGGATGGGAATGGGTGAATGGATGGATGGATGGATGGATGGATGGATGGGTGGATAGGTAGATGGATAGATGCGGATAGGTGGATGGATGGGAATGGGTGAATGGATGGATGGATGGATGGATGGATGAATGGATGGGTGGATAGGTAGATGGATAGATGCGGATAGGTGGATGGATGGGAATGGGTGAATGGATGGATGGATGGATGGATGGATGGGTGGATAGGTAGATGGATAGATGCGGATAGGTGGATGGATGGGAATGGGTGAATGGATGGATGGATGGATGGATGGATGAATGGATGGGTGGATGGGTAGATGGGGATGGGTGGGAGGATGGGGATGGGTTAATGGGTGGGTGGGTGGGTGGGTGGGTATGGGTGGATGGGTAGATGGGGATGCGTGGATGGATGAATGGATGGGAAGGTGAATGAAATTAGAGCTTGTATAAAAAACTGAAAGGAACTAAAGAGGAGAAGGAAATTAGGGGTGTGTCACCCCAGGAGCGAAGGAAGATTTTGTTCCAAGAAGTAGACTAGAACACGGTGCCTACCTGTCAGGCCTGGTTGGTGTCTGATGCCTCTGAAGGAGATAGACAGGGATTGGTTTGCCCAGAGTCCCACCCAGGGGTTGGAGCTCAGCCTCTTATTTTAGAATTGTTTTATTTTTAAACTTTGTATTTTGAAATAATTTCAGACTTGCAAAAATGTTGCAAAATAGTGCACCATTTTCTAGTCTACCCTCAGCCAGCTTCCTTCCCCATGTCACATCTTATAGAACCAGTGGTGCACGTGTAAGCCAGCTCTCAGAAAAGGCCCTGCTTGGTGCCTTTCGCTGATCCCACCATAGCCAATTTCAATAATTTCCAACTGGCTTGCGAAATTCCTGAACATGTAACACCGGCTCTTGCAAGACCGTACGAGCTCACTCTGGCACACCTCGGTATAAAGAATAAACACTGATTTTGATGTCCTCGGTTGTCCTCCTGATGTCCGTGTCCTGTCCTGGGCCTCATGCTGCACACGTAGCAGCCCTGTTTCCTTCGTCACCCTCTTTCTGGGGCACTTCAGTCTTTGTCTTTCGAGACACGGACATCTTCCCCAGTGCAGAGCACCCCTTGTGACTGGGTGTGACCTTGGCAGAAACATCACAGCAGTGTCGCTGTGTCCACCCAGGGCCCCATGTCAGGAGAACCTGGGTGTCTGCCCCATCACGGGAGATGCTAACCTGACCACTTGGGGATGACTGTTGTTTTTTTCCAGTTTAAAATTACTATTTTTCTCTTTGTAGTGAAAGTACCATCAGCCTTAAAGAGTCGGCCCCCTGCCCCCACAGGGACAAGGAGCCCAAGGACAGGAATGGAGGGACACCAGCAAGACACAGAAGGACACGCACGGCCGGGGTGGGGGTACCCCACGCGCATGAGGTCCTGCAGTCGTCAGACTCGCAGACACAGAGAGCAGATGCCAGGGCCGGGGCTGAGGGAGCGAGTGGGGGTCCATGCATCACGGGAACAGGGTCTCCGTGTGGGGGATGAAATGTT
This sequence comes from Mellivora capensis, assembly GCA_004024625.1. Classification (NCBI taxonomy): domain Eukaryota; kingdom Metazoa; phylum Chordata; class Mammalia; order Carnivora; family Mustelidae; genus Mellivora; species Mellivora capensis. The sequence goes on from PISX010000912.1 coordinate 83,006, forward strand.
CTGGAGCCGGACGGGGGAACGGCTACACAACAGCGTGGATGCTCTTGGTACCCCTGAACTGGAAGCTGAGAAATGGTTAAAGTGGTCAATTTTATGTCACATATGTTCTACCCCCTGAACCAGGGAAGACAAATTGAATTCACACTGCGGGAGACAGTGTGGTTCCTTGTGTGTCAGACCTCCAGCCGGCAAAGCCAGCACCCATCACTGGCTAAGACACGCACCCTGCATCCCAGGGTGTCTTCAGGCCACCTTGTGTCCTTCTTGCACCTGCAAAGATGCGACTGGGGATGGCAACATAGGAGGCAGCCCAGTAAAGCACCACAAACGGCGGCCATCCATGTAGGTTCACAGTGCCAGACGCTCTCCACCCCCCAGCAGATGGACAGCGGGCTCCAAATTCCTGCTGCCTTGCTGGGATCATACAGCGCCCCACCGGGAGGGGTTCAAAGGAAGCCAGGCCCCCGTGTCCTTGGTAGGTCGGCTGCTCTGGCCTTGGCCTGGGGCCCAGACTCAGGCCAGTATTTCCAAAGAAGCCGTAGAGATCCTCTGGCCTGAAGGAGGAGGAAGGAGGGAGCAGAGGGACCTCAGGATGGTGACCCCATGGGCTCCCTCCTCACCCCCACGGGCCCCCTCCTCACCCCCACGGGCCCTGTTCCACCCGGGACCTGGCCCCATCTTAGGGGCTGCCCAAGGCCTCAGGGCCCCACCAGGGCCACACACACACCATGCTGGTGGACTGTTCGCCTGGTGTGTCCATGGTGGTTGACCCAGCCCAGCCCAGCCTAAAACCTCCCTCTTATCCAAACTTCCCAGAAAGTGTTCTTAGAAGCCCTCCAGTGTTCTCTAGCCCCTCCTGCCACATGCAGGGCAATGGCCTGGACAGATAGACAGACAGATGGGCGAGTGGGCCTTCTTTCTTCCACCCCGAGTCTCTGAGCACTGCCCGAGTTCTCCAGAGCGCTGCCTCAGTTCTCTCAGACCTTCACACCAACCTTGTAGCCAACCATCAGGCCCTGATGAAGCCGGTACTGAAGGCGGGGCTGGCAGCCAGGTGATGAAAGGCCCCTGACGTCCCCGGGGGACCTGGCGGGGAAATGCCATCTATGATAAGCGTAACAAGCACAATGCACCTTGTATGCTCATCTGGACCCAGCCTGGGCCTTGGGTCCCAGCTCACCCGTCTCCCCACTGCCCCCAGGTAAGGGACAAGACAGCTCAGCCTGCAATCCCAGACAGGAAACTGAGGCCCAGAGGGGCAAAGCCACTTCCCCTGTGAGTTGGTGGCAGAGGAGAACAGCCCAGCTCTAGATCCTGCCCAGAGTCCTCCCCCTGGGTGGCTGGGGCCATGCTGGGCCATTCCCCAGGGGAATGATTGGAGAGACCCCAAGAATCCGGACCTGGAGGGTCTGAGGGCACCCAGACACGGAGCCCACCTTACAGACAGACGGGAGCTCAGAGTGGGCGGAGGACACGGGCCCCCAGCAATCTCCCCCCAGGCAGGGCCTCGCCACTGCAGCTGGGTCACACGTGCTCAGACGGCCCGGCGACTCGAAATATCAGTTGTCAGTGGTCAGAGGGCTTGCAGGCCCGGGGGCAGGCTGGGTCATCCGTTTGTTCGTGAGAACTTCCCATGGCTGGCCTTCTCACCTGCCTCTGTTGCCCTCCCTCATACCCCTGCACCTGACCCCACCGCACCCGCCCCCCCAGCTAGCCAGAAACCTTATCCATCCAGCCTGGGGAGCTGCCTCCTGGCCATGGGGGATGGGCTTGCAGCAGGGAGGTGTGCAAGGGCCCCCAGCAGAAGGGCCCAGGCTGGGAGCAGGAGGCTGGCCTGTGTCATGGCTCTGTGTGACCTTGAAAGGCCCCCAATCCCAGTTCTCCCTTCTGAAAAACAAGGATGTAACCCCATGGTCTGTCGTTCAGGCAAGCACCTGCAGGCTGCCTGGAGTTTGGGTCCTAGAGGGGTCACTCTTTAACTGAGATCCCAGACAAATTTCCCTGAGCCTTGGTTTCCCCATCTACTAAACAGGACAAGGAGTCCTTTCCTGGGTCTTGATGGAGCCATGAGATACTGGTTTGCAAATATCCAGGGCCTGGCCTCTGCCCACAACCCCCACTGGGTACAGAGTTCCTGTCCTGCACAGGGGCCTCTGACCTGGATTTCCTGCCAGCCTCCCCAGCCCCCATCTCCATGCCAACGTGTCACCTGACCTGCACAGTGCTCCCCTCAGCCCCTCCCCACAGAACCCCCCTTCTCTGTTCTGAGGCCTCCCACCCACCTGCTGAGCTCACATGAAACCCACCGTGTGTTTTTTTTGAGGAGGGTTGCTAATCTGCTGGAACAGGGGCCTCTCAACCAGCCAGGGGGGCTGCTAGTTCTCAGAGCAGCCGGAGTCAGGGGTCAAGAAGGTGAGGATAGGGAGGGTGCTGTGATGCTGCAGGGGCTGGGAGCAGGGGTCTGGGGGGCCCCTGACCCCTGAGGCTCTGCCTGTGTGTGCCCAGCACTGTGCATGGTGCTATCAGGCACCCCATCCCCTGGGGGAGCCTCAACACCTCTGGGCTCTGGGTAGAGCTCTGCTTCCAGCTGGCCTTGCATTCTTCCTAGGACAGTCAGCTCAGCACCTGGCCCAGCAGTCTGTCCTCATCACCCTCCATAGGAGCCAGCTAAGGGGTCTCGCACTCATGGGCAGACATCTAGGAAGGTTCTCCACCTGCCTGGCCAGGGGACCCCTCCGTTCCACAATTTCTTGGCCCCTGTGGCCTCCACACCCCACATCCACGAACCTGAGTGGAAGGTCCAGCACTGCCTAGAGGAGCTCAGCCTGAATCTGTGGCATTTGTGTCTAAATCTGGGCTGCTCAGGGGGCTTATCCGCCAAACTCCTTCCCTCCTACTGAGGCCCCTGCTAGATACGCCACCCAAGGGGCAGCATCTGAGCTGCAGCGGTGAGGGTCTCATAGTCTCCCAGAGAGCTGAGGTGTCCAGGGTATCAAGCCACGTGAGCGGCGAAGGCAAGGGGAGGATGGGGCCCCGTGCCATTGGGGCAGGGTCCTGACTGCCAGCGCACCTGGGGACCTGGCTCATGCCAGGACAAAGGCACGTGCAGGAGAGGCAGCTGGGTCCCTGGGTAGAAGCCCAGCCCCATGCTGCCCCACTGTAGGGCCTTGAGCACCCCCAAACTCCTGTTTCTTCATCTGTGCAATGGAGCTAGTGAGCTTCCTAGGCTGACAGGAGGGATGAAAGAGGTCACATCATGGAAAGCTCTTTACAGACTGTGGAGTGCAGAACATGTGTGGTTAGGCTCCTGCCTGGGAAAGCAAGGTGCTCCCCTCCTGCGCAGCTGCCCAGACCCCTTGCTGCTTGGGTCAGCTCCCCCAGGGCTAGGGCTCCTCCGAAGCTCCCCAGGCTGGCGTCCCAGGGCTCCTCTGGCTCTCACATCCCTTTCCTGTTCTCACTGACCTGCCTGGTGGCCAGGGCATTCCCATAGCTGGACTCCCACCCCTCCTGGGGGGCTGGCCCTATGCTGGGCCACAGGCCCCAGTGCAGATGGAGGAGGCAGGCAGGTACAGACAGAGCACCTCCTACACGGTCTTATGACCACCATGACACAGGGAGGGTCAGCAGCCCGTGGGGGCTGGAGGAGGGAGCTCTTCACTTGACCGAGGGGCAGAGGGATCAGAGCAGCCTTCCTGGAGGAAGTGGTCTCTTGAGATGAGCTCCGGGGGAATGGAGGGCATGGGCCACCGTCGGGTCCTGGGTGCTACAAGGAGAGGGACCCCGCTGTCCCTGACTCAGGGCCCAGGTGCTCCACTCCCATTCAGACACTCTGCCTGCACATAGCCCTGTCCTTCCGCTTGCAGAAGATGTGTCCCCTGGTTGGGTCAGATTGGACTGATCACAGACTGGGCTCACTGAACAGGACAGGCCAGGCATTCCTACTGGCCATGTTCTTGGAGCTCAGTTTCCCCATCAATGCAGGCGGTGGGGAACCACCCAACCCCAAGCTCTTGGGCAGACCATTAGAATTCTACAGGCGCAGATGGGGTGCCAGCCCAAGACAGGGCACTCCCTGCCCTCACCCCCAGGGCACTCCTGCCCCAACACCCTCACCTCAGCCTCTCCCACCGCAAGCACACCCACACTCACTTGGCCCAGCTGTGGGGCCGTCTCTAGGACCAGGCTTCTCTGCCCAAGATTCTTGGGATCCTGGGTCCCAGAACTCGGCCTGGCCCAAGGACCTCACCTAGGACGGCCACTGGAGGCTGGAGGGCAGCCTGCGACCAGCCGTGAACTTTGTGGACCCCTGAAGCTCAGTTTCCTCCTCTGTGGAATGGGGACAAGAGTAGCACCAGCCTCCCTGGGCTGTGGTGGCAAGAATTGCTTACCCATATACGACCTGAAAACCACCTCCAGGCAGTCCACCTTCCTACATCCTCCATACCCTCCCATGGCCCCCGTGACTCAGCTTCCCTGTAGACACGCACCACCTTTGGCCTGACTTAGGGGGCCATCGGGGGGCAGAGAATGGGGTCCCAATCATGCCAGCTAGGCATCTCCTCGCCTGTCCCCACAGTCTCTAGCAGAAGAGCTAGGGGCAGCCCTGGACGCACAGACCCGGGGAGGCTGGCGATGCCCGCTGGGCGGAGGCAGCAGGCAGAGGGCCCTCCCCAGGCAGCCCCAGTCCCCCATGCTATTTCATGCCACGCCGGCTCATAGGTGTGTTCCCACAGCCCACGCCACCGCTGGGAGGTTTTGCATCAGCTTCCAGGGAGGACGACAATCTCACGATATGGAGAATGGGCTGGTGACGGCTAATTGATTTTACAGCGGTACCGAAGGACAGACAATGAAAGTGCCATCAATTTAATCCACTATTTAATGGCTCCAATTTAGCCTCTGTAAATGCTCACTAAACTAATTTCTCTGGGTTCAGCAATCTGAAAAGCTATCATATCTCTAATCTCCTTCAATATATTCATCTGGAAAAGGGAATTTAGCCAATTCTGATGTGCGGAGATGATCTGTTAGCACAGTGTAAATGTTTATAACACGGCAATCGAGTTCGTTTATAAGGATATGAAAAGTTTTATTGGGGAGGGCACTGGAGTGGAACCGGCGGATAATAGGCAGTTACCCAGCAGGCTCCGGGCGCCCGGGAGTGGGCAGGCATGCAGAAAAATACTCGGATTTGCTCTAATCCCAAATTGTGAGCTGAAGTTCGGCCCCATACACAATGCGCCTGGAACTTGGCTGCACAAAGGATTCGGGCCGCCCCCCGGACCCCGACTCTCCCGCCAGCCAGAGCACCCCCACCACCCACACAAAGGCAGTGGTGAGTGGGGACAGCGGGGGACTTGTGTCCCCACTTGGGGCTCCCCTTCCTACTTTCAGAGCCCAGGGCTGGTTCCCGTCTGCCTCTTCTCCTCCCCCTGTGGAGGCGACAGGCGGCAGAGCCCAAGGGTCCCTCCCCGGCAGTGCGGTTGGACGGGATTTATTAGAGAGAGAGAGGTGGCCAGCTGTCCTCCATCTTTACTGAGGACAGAGCAGGAGGAAGCAAGCTTAAATTACCAAGCAGGACTTAGGTTCACCACAAAGAGTTTCCTCCCTGGGAGGGGTCGGGAGGCCTGTCCCCCTGGGAAGTGCCACCTCCAACTGACCTTTCCCAGGGCAGGGCACCCAGCAAAAGCAGCCAGAGGAGGCCGGTCCCCTAAGCGCTAGCTGGCCAGGAGCCCACGTGCCACCGTCTGCGGGACCCTGGGACCTGGGAGCCGAGCATGCGCCCCAAGGATGGCCGCCCTGGTCCCGAGAGCTTGGTGCATCTTGTTTATTTTTGTTTCCCAGCGGTGTGGTTGAGGCTCGATTATTCAGTGCTAACGAGCCAGCCCGACCCACACATTAAGTGTGGTTTTGGGGCATTGTTGTTTTTCTCATAGCCATCCTGTTTTTAAAGAAAACACTCCCCACAGCAGCACATAAATCAGGGGCTGGGAGTCTGGAGAAATGCCACCGGCCTCCTGCAAATTTAAGAGTGACCGGGCGACTTGCAGGCAGCAGAGGGGCATGGCCCTGGGAGAGACAGCAGGAGGCAGGATGCTGTGTGGGCAGCTGCCCCTGGACCTGGACACCGCCAGCCCTGACAGGGTTGCCCAGAGAAGCCTGAGGCCTGGGGACCCAGGTGGCCCATCTAGGGCCCAGCCCCTCCCCAGGGCCAGGCTGGTGAGGACAGAAATCAATTGGCCACACAGCCGTGACGGTCTCCTCTGTCCCACCCTCAAGATGGGGGGGGGTGGCGGAGGGCAGGGGCCACATCTGGTCCTGGGGGCCCAGTTCCCCAATTGGGAGCTCACGGCAAGCTGGGTACGTGGGCAGATGGATGCCCACACGTCTGCTCTTGCAGAGTGCACCTATCAGAGCAGGCCACCTGGGCTGTGGTCCTGGGCAGCCACTCTGTGTCTGGGCCCCCCGGTGCCCCTCTGCCAAGTCGGAGGTGTGGCAAGCAGGGAGGAGAAGGTGCTGATACACACTGCTGCTCACAGCTGGGCACCTAGTGGACGTGACCCCAGGCACCTCCTCAGGATCTACCCAGTGGGCACCCAGCTGCAGCTGGGCCCGGAAAGAAAGCCCCACCTGGGGACATCTGTGCTGCTGACCCTCCCCCCTGCCCAGGGCCCACGTGGACCCTCCAGCCTCACCTGTTAGACCCAAGATCCTTGGCTGAGGTTGACCTAGGGACAGAGAGGGCTAGCAAACTGCAGGAACGGGGCTGCTGCAGATAAAAGAGACGTACTCCAGCCCACCCCCATAAGGGCCACAAGCCCTAGGCACAGGGGCACAGGCAAGGCCATTCCCTCCTGTCTTCAGCAGCCCTGGCTGGGGCCGCACCCCAGGGGAAGTTGCCCTCCTTCCAGCCCACACCCTCTTGGCTGCCTGCCTGCACAGGGCTGCCTCCCAACTGAGGGAGGCAGGGTCTACAGCTGTCCAGGCACACTCTGACCCCTGCCATCCCCAAGTGACACACGGGTCCATCTAACATTCCCACGGACACTAGCACACACTCAGCCCGCTAGTCAGATGTATGTCACACCCGTACCCACACACCAATACCTATACACACCAACACACACACCCCTATGCTCACCTGCCCACACATCCACACCTACACTTGCTCACACTGATACCTACACCCCCACACAGACCTGAAATGCAGGCTGTGTGGCTCTGGGTGGTGAGGCTGCTGTGCTGGGTGGATTTCCCCAAATAAAAGCTCTGATATCAACCACTCTCCTCATAGGTCTTGAAGGTCAGAAGCTCAGATTTGGATCAGAGCGCCCTGTGAATCAGGTGTGTGACTCTATGCAGCTCTCTTCCCCTCGGCAACCCTTTCTACACCAGTGGATTTCCAGGCCCAACAAAGACTCTCATTCCACATTCCACAGCCAGAGAGGGAGGGAACACAATGAAGGAGCTCATTCTCACTACAGTGTAAATGACTACCAAAGGCCCTCTCCTGTGAGGTTTGACTGGGAGGGAGGGGCAAAAGGAGGACACTGGGTCCCCTGGCCCACGGCTGGGGTCTCTGGATAGGGAAGTCTCCAGGGCTGCCTTGTAGCTGACTCTCTCAGGTGGGAAGAGATCAGGACCAAGGCCAGGTGGGGCCAGGAACTGGTCAGCACTGGGAGGGCTACCTGAAGGCTCCTTTTCTGTTTGGAGATGATTCTTCCCTGAGTTCTGCCTCATCTGAGTTTCATGGCGATATCATGGCAGGACAAATTTGGCAGCCCCAGCCAGCTCCTTTCACCCTGGGGAGAACAGTGCCCACTGCTGCAGAGAGCACCGAGGGTCCAGCTGGTCCACACCAGGTCCAGCAGAGCACCTGGCGGAACTCAGCTGCCCAGCACCCAGACAGTGATGTTGCACACGCAGGTTTATGATGGCAAGGAACATTCTTCCTACTGTAAATTATATTTAACATTCCACAGAACTTTATTGCATTTTGTGTTTGGGTTTATGAAAAAAATCTGTATTTAACTTCAAGCCCTGATAAACATCTTTGCTTATGTTGTTATGTGATTCCTTATTTGAGTATTTCGATTTAATTTCACAGTCCATATACCTTAAAGTTTTGGCTTTTCCCCCTCCCTTCCCCACTCGCTCACAGATGCCCAGCCTGGCCTTGCCCCTCCTAAGGTGGTTCTTTGGTGGGGCCCAGAGAGGCCTGGCTTGGCCCTGTCCACAGACCCTGCTGTCCCAGGGTCTGGACCATGAGGCACCCCACTGCCCCCAGGCAGAATGTCTGGATGCGTCCGGACATTTGGCAGGAGAAGGAACCGCAGAAAGAACAAGGAGGGAGCCAGGAAGCTGGGTTTGGTCCATGCCTGACCCTGACTCCCTGTGACTCTGTTTCCACAGCCTTGGAGGGGAGGGACGAGCTGGAAGACATGCTTCTGGAGGGCCTGCCAGCCCCAGCTCTTATGGTCTCAGCTATGCTGGTGGGGGAGGGTGGGGTGGGAAGAGGAGAGAGGGGCCCAGAGTTGCTGGGCTGCCCAGGACCAGCACCTCCAGAGGACAACTCCCATCGGCCAGTGTCCTTCCCTCCCCCACCTGCCCAGGAGGCTTCCAGCTGGCTCTCGCTAAGTGGCCACGGGCAGGTTCTGTCCCTATTCGGGCCCCTGCCTGCATTAGGTGAGGAAGGAGTGGGCTATCTTCGGGGCAGCTTTACTGAGGCCAGTCCCTCACCCCAGCCATCCATTCCGAGTCACAAGGGATGGGTGGGGACTCTTCTGGAAGAGGTTAAGACCCCAGGAGCCTCCCTGCACAAGTCTGGCCCGGCCACGGCCTCCCTTCCTTCATCAAGCTGAGTGGATAGGGAAGGCTCACCTGGCCCAGCTTACATTGTCTGCTCTCTGCCTGAACATGAGAATCTTGTCGTGGGCCTTCTGTGGCTTAAAGACCCCGGTTAAGGTAAGGACACACATGGCCACTTGTCCACACTGCCCTGGCAAAGAGCACCCTGGGCAGAGGACCTCCCAGGACAGTGGCCACAGCAGTGGAGCATCTTGCCCCTTCCTGTGGATCCTGAGGCCACGAGCTTCGATGCAGACTCCACGTGGCTCTCCAGGAGGGAAGCAGGCAAGTGGGGGCCCTGGGTGTCCCCAGGGTTCATACCTGAGGCTTGGAGCTGTCCACTCACTTGCCACAGCTCACCCTTCCCCACCTGCCTGCCCCATGCCATGGTTCTTCCCCGTGAACCTCCGAAGAGTCCCCTTGGAACCTGCTCTGGTGTGTCCCTGACATAGGCTCTGGCTCAGGCTCACAGGTGGACCCAGCTCTCCCTCCATCTTTCAAGACCTGGATCAAGAAAGCCAGAGCCCCGGGTCCAGCCACCCCCCCAGGTGTCCCCCACTGGGCTGTGCAGGTAGGCAGGCCTCCTGTGCCCTTCTGGTGCCCAGGATCTGCTCAAGGACCATTCTCCAAATGTGTAAAGGGAAGAACGGCGGCTGAAGGGGTGGAGGGCCAGCGAGCCCAGCTTCGGTGAAGCCTGGGCCCCAACAGCCCCAAATTGCAAAGAATAAGCAACTTTCTACTGCTGACAGCACTAACCAACCCCGCCTTGCTTTCTCAGATGGGACCACAGACTCCTTCCCAACACAGAGCCCCAGGAAGCCATCCTCCATCAGGAACGGCAGACAGGACCACAGACTCCTTCCCGAAATGGCACCCCAGGAAGCCGTTCTCAGGACCACAGACTCCTTCCCGACATGGCACTCCAGGAAGCCGTCCTCCCTCAGGAATGGCAGAAAAAATGGAAAGTCTTTGCTGGCTCTGGACTCAACAGTCACCGAACAGGTCCTACCGAGGTGTCCCTGCAAGCAGCCCCAGTGACTCACTGCCCATCATCAGCAACGCTGCATGTTCCACCTGTCGAAGCACCCTGGGTGCCTCCCGCCAGAGACTGCACATCCAGCCGAGTGGGAAGAGGGAGGAGGAGGTGGATACACACCCCAGCAACGATCCCCAACACCAGCCTCCCTGGGGATTCTCTGGCCCACACTACACTTCAGTCCCATCATTCCCCAAAAGATTTGGAACCCTCAGTAAGACAGACATGACACTTAATCGAGAGAATATGGAGAGAAGCTGGAGGTCAGGGGAGTGTTGAAAAGTGCACACCATGGGTAAAACAGGCTGTGATTAGGCACCTGGGGGGCTCAGTGGTTAAGCGTCTGCCTTTGGCTCAGGTCATGATCCCAGGGTCCTGGGATCCAGCCCTGTGTCAGGCTCCCTGCTCAGCAGGAAGCCTGCTTCCCCTTTTCCCAATCCTACTGCTTATATTCCCTCTCTCAGTCTCTTCTCTCCATCCAATAAATAAATAAAATCTTAAAAAAAAAAAAAAAAGCTCTGATTTGAGTTTGAGCTTCCTATGGGCCAAGGCAAAAAGAGTAACACCACACTACAGCACTGTCTCAGTAACACCTGTGAGAGGGAAAACTAAGCCAGGCCTCCAGGAGGATTGTGGCTTTCCCATTCAGGAGGCCAGAGAAGTTTCCAGCCCTCTTTCTACAAAATGGATTTCCTGAGACGCTCAGGTGGCCGCACGGTGCCGGGGAGGGGATTCGAGCCCAACCCAGGAGCATTTATTCTGTGGTCTCAGTTTCTCCATCCAGGAACGAGGCAGGGCTTCCTGCCGTGTGTGTCTGTGGGAGGCCCTGGCAAGGTGCCCGGCTTCCCCAGCTGCAGGAGGCTGGCTGTGCAGCCCTGGACTGGGAAGGCTGCCGCTCGCCTGCCGTGAGGCATGATCACTGAGCGTGTAACTCAGCATCATTGTTTCATCAGTCACAAAATCCAAATGGAAAAACAGAGACATAAATACGCTCGCCCAGGGAGCTGCTGGACCGTGCGTGGGCCCAGAGGAGGTAAGTGTGGGTGCCGCTCAGAGGTGAGAATTGCAGGCCCTTGGGGCCAGCACGCGGCCAACCTGGGTCAGAGGCTGAGTCTGGGCTGGGTGGGGCACCAGTCAGGTAACAAGGAGGTGGCCTGGCCACGAGCAGCCATCCCCGCAGGAGAAAGCCTGGAGGGGTGGCAGGGGGACACCATGGGGCCTCTGCTCTGTCTTCACAGACTTGCTCACTCCCCAGGTGGCCGGGGGAAAATCCATGGCCTGAAAAACCAATTCGGATTTCATGGCCAGCCAGGGCGCAGGCTGTCCCCGCCAGACAAAGGGGTGGGCAGCCCCCAGGGTGGGGGGGAGGCCCGAAGCAGAGGCACTGTGGCCAACTATGAAGCCTGGCAAAGAGGGCTCCAGGGATGTGTGGGGGCAACATCCTGAAGGAGGGGCCCCGGCATTCTGGCCCTGGGACCCTGAGCAACCCCCACCAGCTTCCTGCTGTCCTCAGTTTCCCCACCTGCGGGACAGCAGTCACGACCCGAGTGTCTGGCTGGCGTGATGGGAACAGGCACCTCCAGCTGTGCAAACTGTAAGGTGGGGGGAGGAGGCCTGCACGCGCTGCCCATGGTAACCGTGACGACGACGCGGCAGTGAAAGGCAGCCGGCTGTTCCTGGACCGGGGCTGCGTGTTTGTGGCTGTTGTGTGACACCCACACCCCGCCAGACTTGTTTTCAAACGGCATTTTGTTAGCCAGCGCGAATGCGTTCCCGCGCGTGGCAGCCTCTGCTCTCCTTGCCTGCCAACCTCAGGGGTGGTACGGCGGCTTCCAAAATCTCATTACCGCCACCGTTCCCCGTCCTCCGCAGCTCCCTCCTCAGCTGCCCCCCTTTCTCCTTTTGGAGGATAAATTTCTGTAGCAGCCAATTACAGCCGTTTGATGTGCGTAATGATGAAGCCGTGGAAATTGGAATTGACACCTCGGAGGATCATGGAGGGGGGAACCACAACGTGCACGGATCCAGCGTTTCCTCCAACGTTCCTCCCATTGACAGGGACTGCTGGGGCCGGGGGCCGGGGCGCGGCCGCGGGCGGGGGCTCGGGGCAGCCCTGCGTCTGCTCCTAAGCACCGATCAATTACAGCGCAGACAAGCCAGTGTCACATGTGATTCACAATGTCAATTTCATGCTCGTGGTAACCATTTAAGAAAGAGCCGGGCTGGTTTTACATTTGATAAGAAATCAGCAGCGTTTGTGTTTGTAAAAAGACGGATCACAGAGTGTGACAGGTCCCAGAGATTGCCAGCCAGCATCGACGGCCCGTCTGGAGTCTGTCAGGGACCCGCAAGTATTTATTTCAAATGGGTTCCCCCCTGCCGCCCCCCTCAAGCCGGGACGTGAAAATAAACTGTCAGTCTCTATTTACAGCTGTACAAGCTGGAAATACAGAGGATTTTAGGTTAAATTGTCAGTTAACAGAATTCAAAATAGAAAAAAGAAATGGGCCTCACAGCTTTTATTGCACACTTTGATAGGGAAAGTCATTTCTGTGTTTGGAGGGTGGAAGGAGACCGCAGAGGCAGGCCAGGCAGGGCCTGACAACCCCAGGCAGAGGACTGCGTCATATTAGGCAGAATTAGGGCAATATTAGGACTAATTAGATGGAGATGGGACCCTAATGGAGCTGTGTCCCGAGCCTCATCCCACTCCATGCCAATAGTGCAGAGCGAGTGTCTTTAGGAGCTGTGGCACAGCTAACCTGGCCAGGACGCCATCCTTGGGTGCCCTTGGCTTCTGCCAAAGAGCTGGGAGCTGCTGGGGGCTGCCACCCACCCTCAGATCTCCAGGACTCAGGTCTGGACAGGAGCCCATGGGCTCTGCCCTGACACACAAGAGAAGAGCCCCTGCTCTGCCCACTCTGCCCCTGGTGGGTGTGGGGCATCCTGCCAGATGTCCAAGGTGTGCAGGGACAGGTGGGCCTCACCTCAGCTTGGGCGCACAGAGGCTCAGGGAGGGCCCTGTATGCCCCGCTCCTTGCACACAGGAAGGACACCCAGGTCTTAGGGCCGTACACGTGGAACCTGTGGTCCAGGATGGGGTCTGCGGAACCTGCCCCACAATGGCCCTGTTCACTTGCCGGAACCATGACTGGTTGGATGTGGGTGTGGGGGGACCTGGCAAGGCCCTGGCAGTGGGACAGGGAGGCAGGCTTCCCTTGGCATCTCCAGGGCAACCAGCGGACAAGCCGTCTGGCTTCTCTGGTTTCTAGGCACCCAGGCTCCTTGCTGAGAGCCTGGCAGGTGGGGGCTGCAGGCCCCAGGAGGCTGACAGAGAGCTAGCTGCTCCAGGGCATGGGTGGGCAGGGGGTGCTGGAGAGGAAGGAACACAGGACCTGGAGAGGGGCCTGGCTTGGGGCCTCAATGTCCTTATCTGTAAAACGGGGATGAGACTGAGGATCAAAGGAACTCTTGTCCGTGCCCCACAGACCCTCGGTGCTGAGAAGATGGGCCTCCAACTCTCTGTGACCCTGAACCCTTCCTCAGGCCTCCGCCTGCCCAAGGAAGGGGGTGAGTCTTGGACTGTGGATGGCAGGGGCTTGATTCTATCTTTCCGTTGGCAGGAGGCCCCCTCCCCAGCCCTTACTGGGAGTCAGATGGCTTCACCCCGGAGAGAGCGTCTTTCAGGGCCCTTGGGGTGGGGGGAGCCCTAAGTACTCAGTGTGGCCACCATGTCAATGGCTCGTGGACCCCACTGTCGTACAAGGCCCCCAGGAGAGCCCCGCACAGACCAGCCCATGTTCCCGAGGAGCCTTTCTGTCTGGACAGTGTGGGTTTCCCTCAGCAGTGGGGGCCTGTACTGCCCCAGGCACCCTGGGTACCCTGCCCACTGGGGTAGAGGGTGTTGGATACACAGAGACCTCCCCCCCCAACCTGGCTCCTCGGGGGCGCCAGATGTCCAAGTGGGGCCATGGGCCATCCCCCAGTCCGCGGCCACGAGTGTCCCACAGAACCCCCATGTGCCCGGCACAGTTGAATGCACAGTTGTCCGGGCATTGTGCAGGCCACTCCTCATGCGGGGGCGGAAACCACAGGAGGTGGGGGCATCCGGAGAGAGACAAGTCACACCAGATGGGAAGCAGAGTCTGAGTGCCACGTCCCAGCCACGTGGCGTCCCCCAAGGCTGGCTGGGCAGGCAGCCCACCACACTCTGCCACCAGTGAGGGAAGGGAATGGGGCAGGCCTCACTCTGAACAGACCCACTACTCCGTCCCACATACATGCACAGCTCTCTACAGTTGCAAACACATCCTGTGTCCCCGGCTTGTCACAAGATGTCCAACGTGCCTTCATGCCCATTAGGCAGACAAGTAAGCTGAGGCTGGGTCACAAGGCTGGCTCCTGCCCGGATGGCCTGGCTCACTAGCCCCCTGCCCCATCCCCCAGTGGTCCAGTGGGCAGGGCTGGGGGACAGCCTTGCTCAGACAGCCTGGGGTGCCCACAGCTCCGGCACAGGGCCCGCCAGCCCACGGCTCCCCTCACCCATTGGCCGAGATGGCCGGGTCTGTGGCTGCTCCTCTCAGCAGGCTGGGACCCAGACAGCCAGCCCCTTCTCCTCCATGACATCCCCCTGACAGCGCCCAGGGCCTCCCCAGCGATCTGAAAGGGCGGCTGACGCGCCCCAGCTGCGCCACAGCCCCACGTCCCCGCCACACATGGCCAGCTGGGAGCTCACGTGGACTTTCAGTTATACTGAACCTTACGCTTCAAGTTTACACTGAAGTGATGTCGCGCGTGTCTCCCCTCCACACTGCAGCATTGCTGGCGGGAAGCCCCGAGGAGGGGCGCCTGGCTGGCCCTTGCCGTCAGAGAGCGCGTGCGCGTCACAGGCCCGCACGGAAAGGATGTGGGAGGCCTCCCCTGTGCTCCGTGTTGATGATGTGTTGAAGCAAAAGCAGGTTTGATGTCCTGAGTTAAATAGGATACAGCACCGAAATTAATGCTACCTGTTTCCTTTCACGTTTTTTTTTTTTTAACACAGCCACTAGAACATTAACCACCTGAATGGGGCTTCCGAGGCACTTCTCCCAGACAGCACTGTCTCTCCTCGGCCGTGAGAAAGCAGAGGTCCCTGCCACCCTCCCTCTGCAGGTGGTTAGCCACGGCCACCCTGCCTCTCTGTCTCTCCATCTCTCTGGGTCTCTGTCTCCCTCCCTTCTCCCTGGATCCCCACTCCATTCTGACCCTGAGAACACCCAGCTCTTCCTTCCTTCCTTCCTTCTTTCCTTTGCACCTACTGTCCTCTCTGCCTGAACCCCCCAGATGTTCTCTCTCTGCTCAATATCACCCACGAGAAATGTCCCCACCTCCCCGCGCCCCTCCTCTACCACACAGTGAATCCCCATGCGTGGGCCTCCCCATGGGGTGAGGCCTCTGTTACTCCTGTTCACTGCTGTGTCTGCGGTCCTTGATCCTCGGGATGGCACCAGGCCCGGGACAGGACTCCCCCCACCACTGCCCAGGAGTCCCACAGGTGTGACAGAGCCTCTCCTGGGGATGGAGAGAACCGGGAGGGGTCTGGAAGCAAGTCAGCCAAGCTAGGATCACAGAGGGAGCTGGGGAGGGACCCAGGGAGGGATGCGGGATGCGGGATGTGGGGTGGCATCCAGGGTGGGAGGCAGGAAGGGGGCAACGCCAGAGACCCCCCCAGCTACCAGCAGAGATGTGAGCCACAAGCCACAGCCCAGCCTGCCAACAATGCTTCCCCCCACCCCCCGCGTTCACTCCAGACACCCCATCCTTTCCAGAGGGGACAGGAAGACCCCACCCCCTGAGCTGCTGCAGTGACCGAACCCCCCGCTTCCACTGGAGGCTGCCGGCGGGACCCCACCCTCAAGAAGCCTGAGCGGCCCCGGGGGGCAGGTAGGGGCCAGTGCTCAGGCTTTATTGAGTCAATGCAGCTCATCGATTTGTTAAGAGCTTCTGCACTTCCCTCGATGGGCCGGAACCCTGGGCAAGAGGGCCTTTCCTCAACACCATAAATTTCCATCTTGGTCTCTCGGCAGCCTGTAAACAAGTGTCCACCCAAGTGTGGGGGCTGGGGGCGGTATACTAAATGGTCCCACGGCCCCTCTGGGTCAGGCCTGCTGGTGCTGCCACTGAGAAAACCGCCCCCCGGAAACACACCTACACGCCGTAGGCCCCAGGTCAGACCTTCAGCATCAGTCCAGGGATGGCAGGGATCCCAGAGCAGAGCTGACCATGTCACTCTCTAACCCCACAGAGCTGGACTCCAGAGCTGCAGGGAGAGCCCCCTACCTCTCAGCCTTCCAAACATACCACACCCAGACATCCTGCCTCTGAGCTTTTGTACCCGCTGTCCCTTTGCCCCTCTTGTCACCTGGACCACCATATCTAAGACTCAGCCCAGGTGATCCTCCCACGAGGCCTCTCCTGGGCTGTGCCCCCACCCTACCCTGACTGACCCCCCACCTCATGGTGCACAGTCTCAGCCTGTTTGCGGGTCCAATGCCCCAGAGAGGGAAGAGGGTCCTAGGGTCGGGATAGAGTCTGGGCAGCATCTGAAGCCCCCTCCCCATGCTAGGTTGGGGCCTGGGAGACACATGGCCAGACCTAAGCTTTCTTGCTCATTCAGAGGAGGGCCTCATTGGTTCTCTGCCCACAGGGAGCCTGGGCTGCCCTAGGACCCTTCCCAGCCATGGTCCTTCCATGACCAAGACATGGAGGCCTAGAGTAAGTAGGGGCCTCGCCCTAGGCCCTGCACCTCAGCCCAGGGACCCTCTGCCTAGAGACAGCTCCCTGCTCAATGGAGGGCAGCTCTGAAGAAGGGGTCTGCCTCTGAGCGGGCAGGGGGACAGGGCTACACTCAACCTTACCACACTGGACACAATCACACAGCTAGCAGGCTGCTTAAGGATCCCCCACGAACATCAGTTGTGGAGATGAGATGGGAGGGCGGCCAAGCCAGCGACCTCCAGGCTGCACGAGCAGCTCTGAGCTCCAAGGCCAAGCCCTGGACAACCCTCAGCCCAGCTGGAGGATGGCACTTATCACCCTCCAATAAGAGGGTCCCTGGGGTTTCTGCTGCTCCAGGCCCACAGAAGGAGCTCCTGGGGCTTCCAGCCCACTTCCCATGTGACAGCCAGTCCTGAGGACATCCCAGATTCCCCAGGCCTGGGGTCTCAGGGCCCAGCCTGCCCCGAGAGGCCCCCAACCCTTCATGGAGCCCTGGCCCCTCAATGCACTCAGGATAAGACCAAAGTCCCCCATGGGCAGAGGACTCCTTTGCAACGTAACCCAGGGGCCCCCCACCTATACCTCCTGACGCCCCTCAACCCAAGGCAGCCCCTGGGAGGGGAGGGTGTTCAGCGGCTTGTTAGTGTGCACCAGCGAGGGAGGGATGGCCAGTTGAGGTCTCAAGTAAGTGAAGAGCTTACTTCACTTTCTTTTTCATAATTTTGTTTTTTATATTTAAAATTTTAGTCCAGTAATTGAAGAGAGGTATTCAAACAAAAGCCTCATGAGGGCGCCCGGGTGGCTCAATCGGTTCAGTCACCCATTCTTGATTTCACGGCAAGTGGTGACCTCAGGGTCATGAGGAGCCCGGTGTTGGGCTCTGTGCTCAGCAGGGAGTCAGCTTGGGATTTTCTCTGTCTCTGCCCCTCCCCCAGCTCATGCTTTCACTTGCTCTCTCTAAAAATTAAAAAAAAACAAAACAGAAATCCAAAAACCCACATTTTGTCCCCAGCAGCTCTCTCAACAATAGCCAAAATTTGGTGGCTGCAGCCCAGACGTCCGGGACAGGCGGGTGAGGAACTAGCATCCACACGGGGGGACATTACTCGGCACCAGCACCCCACGCAGCCCAACGAGCCATGGGCACATCGCACCGAGAAAGCCCCTCACGAAAGACCATGAGCCACATCCAGACCCGGCGACTCGAGGGGGCTGGAGGGGACAGGTGGGCTTTCGGGGCTGGGGGGAAGGCCAGCCGCAGGTGAGGGTACTAAATCCACAGAACCCACACTCTAAAATGGCTGCCATGGTGGCTTTTCTGTCACATGGACACCACCTCAGTTTAAACAAATACACAAACTAAAGCCAACTTTAATCCAGTTGGAGGTGGCTCTGAAGTGGGAGTGAGACAAGGACCCAGCCCTGTATTTCTGAGTCTGGCTCCGCATCTGCTAGATCGGCAGCCTCCAAAAGGAAACACGGGCATCCACAGAAGAGATCACTAACTTCATGGTAACCACGACAAAAAGTAAGAAGACCAGTGACATTAATTTAAATAATTTATTTTATTTTATTTGATGCACCAAAAATACAATAATTCCAACCACGGCCTTGACATTAAAAGATTGATAAAATCACTCATGATCTTACTCGTACTAAGTTGGGGAGGTACTTTATGCTTCCTTCACACTAGGCACGTCTGGAGCATATGACCAGGGGTGGCCAGTGGCCGTCGTACCAGGCGGTTCTACACTGTCCCCTGTCAGCTCCAACGTCACCTGGCAGACTTTCTTCCTTCTGACTCATATGACTATCAGGAGGGGTACCCCACCACCCTGCCTTTCTCCATCTTCTGGGGAATTCCAGAACCTCGTGTTCATCCTCCAGGATCCTGACCACATCAGCAGGCTGAGGCTGGGGGCTCCAAGGAGCAAAGCAGGCAGCAAAGGGGCGGTTTGAGCACTGAGGGGCAGTCTCGCCTCTTCCTCCCGGCTAGCAGCTCAGGTCACCCTCAGGTCTGGCTCAGTGCCCCAGAAACAGCCTCATCATCCTGCAGGCTCCATGGTCCCAGAATCCTGCAGCCCCAGGCCCTAAGTGTCAGGTACACACTGCTGGCCAAGTCCTCCTCCCGTCCCCACCTGCAGCTTCTCCCAGGGGCAGGGATGGAACCAGGCTTGGGTGCGAGTCCTGCCCTCCCACCCACCATTTCCTCTGTTCCAGGTGTCACCATCTCTCACTTCACTAACATCCGTGGATTACCTCTGCTATCTGGGGTCCCATGTGAGCACAACATGGTCCAAAGACTGAACTGAAAGGGGATCCATGCCAAATTACCTGTGTGGGGGCAGACTGGGGAGTTGGGGGAGAAGGAGAAGTCAGAGAAGGAGAAGAGCTGAAGCTGAGATCTGACAGGGTTAGAAGTGCTGGGGGATGCTGAGCATAGCATGTGCAAAGGCCCAGGGGCACAAACAGCTTCGTGTACTCAAGAGGCTAGCGGGTGGGTATGAGTAGGATGTGGGAGGAGGAGGAGTCAACAGGACTGACCAGCCCTGGATGTCCCGAAGATCAGACCTGCATCCTTACAGTCCTGTAGCTTTTGATTTTAATTCATGTAACACAAGAGTCACCACTTCAAAGTGAACACTTTGGTGGCTCTTAGTACAGTTAGAGTGTTACGCATCTACCCACACCCTCCAGTTCTAAACATTTTCCTCTCCCCAAAAAGAGCCCCAGTGCCCTCTGGCCATCGCCGCCCCTCTCCCCACCCCTGCCCCACAGTCTGCCTCCTGTCTCTGTGCATTTGCCTGCCCTGGATGTTCTGTACAGACAGAATCATACAACATGTGCCCTTTCGTGTCTGAATCTTTCACTGAGCATGTTTGCTACAGCTTTTTATTTTTAACTTTTTCTTTTGGAAGAATTTCAAACTGAAAAGGGAATTGCAAGAATCCCACAAGGAAGCCCAGATAGGCTTTGACCAGAAGGTCCCTTGCCTCAAGGGTGTCCTCACAGCCAAGAACCCAGTTACCCAGGGTCACGGGCTGCAACTGGCTGCTAGGACACATCACCGCACGGGTCTCCCCTTGACCACCATAGCTTGGCCTCTTGGGAAGGTGGCAAGCCCATCATTTTACAGAAACGTCCCTCCACTTGGTTTGGGGACTTGTCCTCACGATCACACTGTGGTGTGTGTTTTTGGAAGGAACATCTCAGGGTGATGCTCTGTCCTTGTGCCTCGGGGCACACGAGGTCTGTCTCAGCTTTGGCGAGGCTCTCATGGCACCTGCAGCTTTCCCACCATAAAGCCTCTTTCCCCGTGCACACCCTGCTCCCCGACTATGGAAAACCTCGCTTCTCACCCGATATCACCTGCTCATTCTAACATCCATCCTTGATTCCTGCCGGAACCAATGACACTATGATGGCTGACAAACTGTGGTTCTGAAACCCTAGCTTTCCCTCCTCCCTGTGTGTTTATTAACTTATTTATCTGCATGGCTCTGGACCCATGGTGGCTATTTCTTCCATGGGTTATAACCTTGATATGTACCTGGTGTCGGACTGTCCCCGTGTGACCGGCGGACTCCCCTTTGAGGTGGCTCCCGATCCTCTTTCCCAGCCCTAGCCCCAGCCTCAGCCATGCCGTGTCCCTTCCCGCGGATGGTGGTGGGCATGAGGCGTGCCCATTGCTGCAGAGATGCTGCTGTCCCCTGGCCCCCTTGGGGTGACATGCAGAGTGGGGACATCTTACACACTGGCACCCATGGGCACGGCCTTGCATCCTAATCTACCTTCATGAGACGGAAACCAGTTCTGACTGCAAATGCAGAGCCTGTAGCAATTTCCTGGGGCCGTTCTGCGTTCCCCTTCTCTGACCATGGGGAACCTGGGCATAGGAGCCTTCCTGCCAGGAACAGGAGGGAGGGGAGGACCTGCGCCTGTATTTCTAAAACTCATCTGGCAGCTCTGTGAACAATAGATGGGAGGGCAGGGGGCAGGAGAAGTTTCCAGAGATGAGCACTCATGGCACCAGAGGACGCGCACCAGAACCACTCTCACACCCACTATAGTCCCGAGCCAGAAACAGTGGCGGGGCAAGTTGAGCACCGGGGAATAGTGTGCAGCAGTGCAAAGGGCCTGACTCTGAGGGACACAGCAACGGGGGCAGCAGAAACATCCAGACACAAACACAACACTGTGCAAAGCACAGGACATTCAGAAGCAGGGCAGGACTGACCCAAGGTGCTGGGGTCAGAGGAGTGGCCACTGCGTGGTGAGGGCACTGGGACCTCCTGGCCCTGATCTGGGAGCTCTGCAGGTGAACACACATGTAAATTTCTCTACATTTGGGGACTTTCTGCAGGAACCTCAGTGTAAATGGTAACCATAGTCAAGCGGGAAACTGGGGTCTCCAGGGTCCCTCTCAGCCCTGACACTCTGAGTCTGCATCGAAGCCCCATCTGCCGAATGGGCGCATGGTCCACTCCTGGAGCCCAGGGCCCCCTTCTTGGTGCCGCTCTGCCTTGGGGTCCCTGGCCCCTGGGGCCTGCTGCACCAGGGGGATGCTGACCCTGCAAGGCCAGCCAATTAGTGCACCGAGGGCTGTTCTGTGAGTGAGGTGTGGACGGGCAGGCGAGGGAGCGGGCAGAGGAAGGGTTTATAATGATGATTAGGCCCGAAATTGGCGGAGATTTACAGCGTGGGCCAGGAATGGAGGGAGAGGGGGCCGGCACTGGGAGCGGCCTAATGGATCCGTCAGCTCGTTCTGCTGCTCAGCGGGCCGAGGCCGGTCACCCGGCTTTCCGCTGGCAGCACAAAGCACTTCAATTTCGTTAGGAAATGTATCAATTTAACTGACTTGAGCGGCACACTGAAAAACCTAATGAATCTGGACTCAATTTTCCGCCACACTGCTCCTGAGAACTGTCGGAAACAATGTCTGTGGTCGGAGGTGACGGGGTGGCCGCCGATAGGCCGCCTGGGCGCCCCTTGCCTTCCCGCCCGGCTCCCCGTCCCATCCCTGTCAGGGTTAGTGGAGAGAGACGGACCTGTCTCCGCAACCTGGTGACAGCCCAGCCGCCACTTCCCTAACAATGATGTCATTATAGGTAAATTGGCCTCTCTTTCAGCAGGATGATGGTGCTAATTGAGTGGGAAAATATAATACTGGGAGCTGTTGTCTGCAGCTAAAGGGAGGAGGGGACAGACTAAATGGCCTACCATTGTTGGCGGCCGGGCAGGCAGATGTTGCTTCTGCTGATAACTGCACCGCCACATCTCGAGCTTGTCGCCGCGGCTTCTGCCCAAGACTCGCAGCTCTGGTGGCAGATGGCCCTGCTCAATGGCGAGGAGGGTCCCAGCAGCGTGGCGGGGCAGGAGGTAGCCTCTCCACAAATAGGAGGGGCTCTGGGGCCATCCCCAGGCTCCCTGGGGGATGGGACATGGGACTCTCTGTGTTCTGTGCTGGAAGCCCAGTGCTAGAGGCCAGAGCTGGGGTTGCCAGAAGGTTCTGGAAGACAATGTCTGGCATTGGCTGTGGTGTGGATCCCCATGCTGGGTGAGAGCACTGGGCGAAGTGAATCTTGTGGGCTCTAAGCTGCCCTAAGTGTTGGGGGAAGAGGGCAAGACCTCTGGGCCTCCCCAGCTGCCCCCAGATGAGACCCGAGCTCCCTACGGGCAGACACCTTCCCCAGATCCCCCACCTGCCCCAGCACACTGACTGCAAGAGACATACTGGGTCTCCATCCCAGAGCCCCTGGGTGGCCTCCAGGAGACAACGCCCACTGAGATCTCTGCCCTGGGACCTCTCTCAGTCCTGCTGAGACACTCCCTCCAGGCCTTTCCCAACACCCTTGACTCCTTCTGATCTATACCCATTGCCAGGTCATGAAAGGCTTCTCCTACCCCCGGACATTTGGAGCTAGTATCTGCAGAGATCAGAGCTCCCCACTGGCCTGGGGACTCTTAGGGCTAAGGTACCCTCCAGCTCATGCCCTCAACACATCCTGTCCACATGTGCCTCAGCTGCAGCAGCAGAGGGAAACCCTGAGCCAACCTGAGGGCCATCCAGGCCATGGGCCAGCCCACCCCCACCCAGGCTGGGGGACAGAGTGGTCTTCGTGGGAGGGGAGGAGAGGAAAGAGCCAGATACGGGAACCACATGGTCCAGACTCAAGTTCCAGCTCCACACTCTCTGCCTCTGCTGCCCGTCTGCAGAATGGGCAGGATGTAGCCTCTAGGGCCCCACTGGCTCTGGGCAAGGCAAGGGTCGGCACACGGGGCGGGCACACCCTAGCATGGCCTGAAGTGGGTGGGTGAGGGGCTGCGGCCACCAGCCCTGGGCCTCCACTAGACCTCCACATCTTCCCACCAACACCGTCTTGGCCCCAGGCCTCTTTCCCAAGGCCTCAGACATTCCAGAACACGCTTCAGTCATTCTAAAACATGCTTGGGGTGCCTGGGGGCCTCGGTCAGTTAAGTATCCGACTCAATTTCAGCTCAGGTCATGATCTCAGGATCATGAGATCGAACCCCACCTCAGGCTCCACACTGGGCGTGAGCCTGCTTAAGATTCTCCCTCCCCCTCAGCCCCTCCCTTCCCTGAGTACATGCGAACTCTCTCTCTCTCTCTCTCTCTCTTACAAAATTAAATTAAATTAAAAATAAATAAAACCCTGCTGGCCCCACCCGAGGCTGAGGGTCAGGGTCTGGACTTGGGGCACACTGGCCAATTCTGTAGCTTTGATGCTAACAAGCCTGCCCAGAGCACCCACATCCCCAACCTCAGCCCCAGGTCTTGGCTGAGGGCCCTGCAGGTGGAGGGCTAAACCTCTGAACCTCAGCATCCTCGTGTGTGAGTTGGGGGCAGCCTGACACGTGGTTCTCCAAGGACAGGTGAGAAAGTGATGTGTTGGCAGGTAACAAGCCTTCCAAAAGGAGGTCCACCCTCAGCCCCACGCTGGCCTGGCTGGGCTGGGCTGGGTTTCCACAGGGCATGGTTGAAAGGTTGCCCACTGCCCAGCCCACACAGGCCCTGCTCGGGCCACCCCCCTTGCCACAGGGCCAGCCCCCTGCACTGGCCTTTCCAAGCACCTGGCCTCCCATGGGGGCACAGAGATCCAGCATGGGGGTCCGGGGTCTGGGGACTGGACAGGGCTTGCAGCAGCTAGCAGTGAGCACTGCAGGTTTGTGCCCTACTCCCTTCCAGGCACCCTGTCCAGGAGGTGTCAGCGGGGTGATCTGGTCTGGTGACAGCTCCCGCACCAGCTACCTCCCCAGACAAACTGCAGAGTGCTACACAGTGGACACAGAAAAGCATCATGAGGCAGGCAACGAGCTCATGGGAGACAGAAAGGACTTCCAGAAAAGAAGGCGCCAGGACTGGGCCCCAAATAGCCAGGTGCTTGGGGCAGGGAACAATGCTCAGGCAGCCCCGGGGCGTCTGAGGTGGAGGAAGGGCAGCAATGAGAGCTGAGACCACTCTGGGGGGCTCAGAGCTGAGTCCTGCCACCTGCCTGGCCATGGAGCTGGGAGCCAAGGAAGTTTCTAGCACAGGGACAAGCCCAGTGAGGGCAGTGCTTTGGGAGCCAAATCTGGCCCCAAAGGGGAGGTTCAGGGACTAGCTTCGAGGGCAGGACTGGGGAAGGACATGGTCCCAGGACTCTGGGGGCAGGGGTGAAGCCCCGCCCAACCAGCCCAGTACTTAGAGTCATCAAGAATGATTCAATTGACAGGTTTGCGTGCTGTTTGTTAATTTACTCAGATTCATTCATGGGAACAGCTGGCTGGGTCCCAGCAGGGCAGCCTCACGGCCCACCTGCCTCCAGCCAGCCGGCTCTGTGCAGAGGTGCTCACAGCTTAGCCGGCACAGCTTTGGCTGGCCAGGGACCCCAGTCTCTCCGAGAGTGCTGGCCGGGGCAGGCTGGGGACAAGGTGCAGCCCTGCGCCCCGGGGCCCCTAACTGACAGCTGGGCAGGGGTTGGAGGGGTGTGGAGGGTGGGCTGGAGATGGGCAGGAGTGGGTGAGTTGCTTCCCCTCTCCCCCGCCAGCTTCCACAGTAGGAGCTAAGCACCCATCTGCCTTGAGGCCCTAGGGCTTGGCAGCTCACTCGCCCGCGGAGGGGCAGGGGGCCAGTTGCAGGCAAGGGTCACAGGGGAGATGGGTCCTCATACCCCTGCCCAAGAGGGTGCTTGCCCCTCCCTCAGGGCCACTGGGCGGGCCTGGGCAGGAGGGTTGAGGGTGAGTCCACACTGCCAGCAAACAGAGCGGATGGTTTCCCTCTCTTCATCTCACTGTCCCCAAAGCTTTGTTGTCTAAAGTCAGGTTAAGGGAAGAAAAAAAAAAACCCACAGACGGGTTTGGCCGGGAAGCCCGAGGACAGGAAAAGTTAGAGATATTTATTTGACAGGGTCAAGGTTGGCGCCTTTCTCCTCTCTCTCCCCAGGTCCCATAGGTGTTAGGCTGAGAGACATTTAATCGCGGGAGTAGCGGTTTCATATCTATAACAAAAATCAAATAATGCAAGATGATTTACTCCCCCTAGCAACCACGGAGCTCACCCTTAGCAACCAGGCTAGCCTCGGGCTGCGGTGTAATCAGCTTGAAAATATTTCAATTATTGTGTTGATTTTAGTGGATTTGAGAAGCGCTGTGTGGAGAGCCGGGCACATTCTCCCCGCGACCCGGAGAGGAAGATATTGATTTAAACAGGTGTCAGGGAGGGAAAGTGGAGTAAATTTAAATGCGACGGGAGAGCAGCACATCGCACGCTGAACAGGGCGGGGATGACATTTTGTGCGCTGCCTTGAACAAAAGTGACTCAACTGAACTAGAAATTTCACCTTGAGAATCACCTCCCATCCACATAGGCAGCTCTGGCACGGCCCCCTGCATCTTTGGCGGGCGACCAGGAAGAGCTGGCGAGGCCGAGAGACCCCAGCCAACCTGGCCCGGGCCTGGGGCCTGGGGCTCAGAGCCAGGAGTGGACGGCATCCACGGGAGGACCTCTGGAGGCAGGAGGGATGGGGAGAGGCCCAGGCACCATCAGTCCCTGTCCCAGCTGCAGGCACCCCTCCATAAATCAGGTGTGTTTCTGAGGGCCCTGCTCAGCTGCCTTCTCTGAGACCTGTCCCCAGGGTCCCAGAGCTCCACCCTGGCTTCTGGCCCCTCCCCCAGCCACTGCCAGGTGCTCGTCATACCTGGCCTTCAGCATAGCACTCACTGTGTGGGAACCATCTGTCTTCCTCCCCATCATGTCCTCTGCTCCCTGCTGCCCACCCCACACCCAAGAGGACAAGCATGCTCCTGAGATAGGCCCCACAGCTGCTGCCTGTCTCCCTGTCACCCCCAAACCAGGACTGCTTCTGCCCCCCTCCATCCCCAGGACTCACCCTCTCTTCACTATGGAGTAGGGTTCCCAGGAAGCAGCCGAGGTGTGCAGAGGAGGAGACTGAGCTCCACATCACCCCTTGGTCTTGGCCTTGGAACCCTAGCCCACTGCTCCCTTGCACATGAGCTCTCAGCTGAGAATCAGGGGGTGCTGGGAGGAAGGTGGTCAGCCAGGGTACATGCAGCTGCAGGGCAGGCAGGAAGTCACTCGGCTCTTACCTCCTCCACACTGTGCCCTCCTCTGCTCTGCGCTATGTCTGGGATCACTGCAGGCCTCTTAAGGCCACTCAGGTAGAAAATCAGTGTGAACCCCCAAATCTCGTGTCTGGACAGACACGGCAACATCCCACATAATGGAAGCTCTCCCTGGATTTAGGGCTCCTGCAGCTTGGGCCCATGGCCTGGGGCTGGCTCCTGCCTTCCCTTGAGTCACAGGCCAACTTCCTCCTGCCCACCTCGGCTGCTCTGGGGCCCCTCCAGGGCAGGAAAGCCCCCCTTGACTGAGGCTCCCAGGGCTGGACAGTGATCTTTCCCTGGCCAGGTGTGGCCATAGCTTCTCTAAGGAACCCCAGTAGGGGATATGGTGGAGGTTCCCTTGGTGAGCACAGGCTTCTCCTCAGGCTGGACACGGACTCTCCATCCTCCAACTTGCCTCTCCCAGCTTGGGAAGTGACAGCAGGCCTGGGCAGGTGGGGCCCAGCCCAGTAGGTGCCAGGCCATGTAGTGAGGTCAGCACCACCTAGTACTGCCCTGCTCCTGATCTGAAGGTCTTACTTCCTGCCTGGCCACTGGCAATGAAGCACACACACATGGCCCAGCCCTGGCCAGCATGAGGTTGGATCAGCAGCTGGGCCTTGGCCTCATTCACAAGATTGCTTTCTCTATTTCTTCCACAAAGGAGGAGTGAGGCCTGGTCCCTCCCCTTCGGGGCACCTGCAAGGCCCCACCTCACAGGTGTGAAGGGCCATGAGGGCCACTTGTGCAGGAAAGAAAAGTGGTCCACGACTCCCTTGTACCAGGTGAGTTGACCAGGTGGAAGGGAGAGGCAGGAGCTTCCAGGAGGAGCCAAGACCAAGCTGGTGGGCCAAGATGCCCCATCCCGCATGCTGCCGCAGGAAGCACGGGGACCAAACAGTGGGCAGGACCCAGTGCTGGGGCTGAGCAGCAGGAGAAGGAAGACAGGAGCTCCAGAGGGCCCTAAGTGGGGTCTGGCGGCCAGATCTGGGTTTCCAGAAGGCCCCTCTGGGTGCTGTTGGTGGAGAACAAATGGTGGGGACAGCTAGAAAGCAGGGAGGGTCTTGAGAGATGAGGGGTGAGTGACAGGGAAGGAGGGTAGGCAGAGGGGGACATAAAGGGAGCAGGCTGGGGGTGCTGAGCTCTGTTGGGGCTGAGTTGGAGCAAAAGCTGTGGGGAGGGACTGAAGATCCCACAGCAAGAACATTTGTCAAAGGAGTAAATGTTCACACAGGTGAGCCCCGGGGTCCCGGACCCCGCACTTCCCAGCCAGAAGATCCCACCTTCAAGAGGGGCAGAGGGGCACAGCCATTTTCTGGCAAGCCCTCAGGTCACCAGAAGCCCGAGGCCAGGCCCAGCTGTGATCTGTGGTGGGGCAGTAGGTCGGGTGTGGCCTCTCACAGTGCTGAGGTGGGGGGTAATACAGAGTGCCACCCCCATGGGGACTTTGGAAGGGGTAGTGTTATTGGTTGTTGTCATGATGCGGACAGAGGTGATGGGGGTGACATGGACACTCCTGCCTGGGGTGGCAGAGCCAGGGGGCAATGCCGAGGGCAGCCCCACCTGCCTGCCCACCGTGCCCGTCCAGCCCAGAGACCTGCAGATGTAGACTCTAGGGAAGGACAAGGGAGTTAGAACAGAAGAGCTCCCTGGCAGGACCAACTGACATGGGGCTTTCCTGGGATAGTGTCCAGGTGGAGGAGAACATCAGAGTCTCCAAATTCAGGATCCCAGGGTGCCCCAGTCTTGGGAAGCACCCCACACTCGGGCTCTCCCACACACCACCACAGTGACCATCCACAAGGGTCTCAAGACACACCGTGTGAGTGCTGGGAGGGCCCAATCCGTGGCCCCCATTCCCACAGGGTCCTTAGGCCACGTGCCGGCAGCTTTCCATGGCCCCTGGAATGAGAGCCCCAATCCCAATAAGTGAGCCATGCCACTCTGACCACACCCTCACTGTACACTAGACACACACACAGACCCAGCCCCATTCAACTCAGGGCCTTTGCACTTGCTGTCCCCTCTGCCCAGAAGGCCTCCGCAAAGTACCACCCACAAACACGTCACTTCCTCCTGCAGTCCTTTCTGATGCCCTGGCTGGATGATGCCCTGTCACTCGTGCAATTTTATCTTCCATGTAGCACCTGTCTGCCTATAGCATCTCGAACCACGAAGTGTCAAGAGGCTTGTTTCACTCCTGCTCCCCAGCCCGGCAGGACTGCCAAGTGAAGGGCTGCAAGGCCTGGGGTGGTGGGGCTGGAGTCCAGCTCCTCCCGAGTTCCCCAAGCCAGCACCGCCTGCACATAGGGGGCCGTAACATTCCAGAGGCAGGCACCTAAAGGTCTGGGCAGGTGAGGTGGGGCGGGGCCGGGACCAGGCACCTGGCATCATGGTTCCTCCTGCATTCCACTGGGGAGAGCAAAGTCTGAGAATTCGGTCAAACTGTGAGGTTTACCCTAACCCTCAGACCATCCCCAAAGTTACCCCAGAAAAGATGGCAGCAACGGTGCCTCCTCGAAGCCCCTCCACAGCCCACATGGATGAGCAGCCATGGGGGTCTGGGGTTCCAAGACTCAGGAAGACAAGAGGCCCAACCACGCCCCCAGCTCTTCCTGGGGCCTCAGACAAGCCCATCTCCTGTGGAAACCTCAGTCTGCTCAGGCGCAGGAAGGGGACAAGCCAGGCAGCAGCATGGCTCGTGGGGTCAAATCTTAGAGTTTCTTTGTGCTCGTGTCTGATCCAGGCATTCTCAGTCGGGGGCCTTGAGGGTGCCCTGAGGGGCTCCACAAATGCAGGGGCGAGGGACCCAGCTCTCCCATGGGTCTCTAAGACATCTCTGGCCTCCCAAGGGTGATGCTCCACGGATCACCCCAGAGATGGGGAAGTGGTCCACCCTGTCTCACACGTGGGGAAACAAGGTTTCCCTTCCTGAGGACCAGACTTGGAAGTCACCTATAACCATGACCCAGACCTGCCAGCCAGGCGCAGCTCTGTACGGCAGCACTGGCCCCACTTGGAGGCCGAAACCTGGGCCACAGCCCCGTGCCAGGCACGACGCTGGCTCTGGATCGGTAGCAAAACCCCGTTCTCTCCAGGTTTCCCGGCCCCTTTAGAACCACAATATGCTACTTAAATGTGTATTTTTATTACTTTCTCTATTATAAGTAAAAATATTGTAATGCCATCTGATGATCCACCAGCTGTCTGTGTGGGAACGGGGGGTGCCATTGCAGAGTGGAAAGCGGGCAGGCGGGTGCAGTGCGCTGTCTGGGGAGGCGCATTTGGATTTCTGCTTAGGTTGGCCCCACATATGCCAGGCCACATGTTCCCAGTCTGGGAACCAGATAATTGTGCCCATTTATCTTGCTGTAGTTGAAAGTGCAAACATTATACAATCACACCCATGTTGGTGGCAATGGAGGGAGAGGTAGGGGCACGGACAGGCCGTGCAGGCGTGCAAGGGGCCACGGGCCTGGCAAGTGCTGCGGGGGCCCCAGCGGGAGCGGCCCGCTGGACACACAGCCGTGGCAGGCAGACTCCCCCCAAGCAGATCTGTGGTTAACGGCATCCGAAAGACAGCATGGCTATGCTGGAGAGGAGAAGCCAGCAGTTTCTTATTGAGACCAGAGGGTGCAAGCCGGGCATATAGGACAAAGCTGGCCAACAGGCATTTGGCTGATGCCATATTTTTTTAAACCTTTTTGAAATAGTTGCCAATATTGGAAAATCAAGCAATTTTATCTGATCTAGACTTCTGGTTTCTCTTAAAAAGTCCAAATCTGAGCCCTGGCCTCTGCCTAACAAAACCGGCCCCCTCTCTCCAAGCCCAGTCCAGCCTGAGAGGAGGTGACCAGGGTGCCAGGCCCTGGCGACCCAGAAGGGAACCCAGGATGTCCCTGTGGCAAGCCCAGCCCCAGCCCTGACTTGCTGAGTGATGGTAGGTGTCCTCCCAGAAGGACACAAAGGGCCTCCAAGGTCAGCCATACCCTTTGGAATGGCTTTCTGTCCCCCACAACCCCCTCCCATTCCCCAGATCCTGCTGCTTCTTCACCACCAAGGGAACAGCCTGTGTGTGCTGCTGCACACCAGCCCCTAGAACAGGGCCCAACACACAGTAGCTGCTCCATCAGTACTGTCAAATGGGCGGCTCTCTTTTTGGCTGACACACCCACCAGGTACCACCCATCTGAGACTTGCCTGACCGTGGTGGGTATGTGAGCTTAGGGCCCTGCTCTGAGCCAAGGCTCCCATTTTACAGGTGAGAAAAGAGACCCTCAATGGGCCTTAGGCGCTAGAGATGGTACAGGACCTACAGGAAGCCTAAGCCTCTGATCCGAGAGCTGCCTCCCTTGTCCTCAGCATCCTCTGAAAATCCAGATGGAAATGCATGCCCCCCCGACACTGGGACAAAGCTGACAGTGTGGCATGCCACGCTTGCCCCTGAAGGCCTGGGGTTCAGTGAGGCTGGAGTGTCCTGTGTTGCTAATAATGCTGGCAGGTGGGGCCCATCAGGGCGGGCGGAGGGAAGGAGCAGAGAGAGCATGGAGAACAGTCCCAGCCATCACTTTGATGTTCAGCCCATGAAACTTCTCAAATTATAAAAGAGAATCACTTTTGAGCCTTTAAGTGGCTCCGAATAAACCGACTGTCCAAAGATACAATGAAAAACCGACACCGGCTCTCCGTAACAAGGCAGGAAAAATTGTCAGTGCTGAGATGAATATTAAAAGCCCTATCCGTGAAAAACACCCTAGAAATATGTTTTAAAGGAGCAGTGTGAGGCAGACGATTATCTAGGCAGTTGGAGAGGCCCCCGCCCGCCCTGGGACAAGGGCTGCTCTGTAGGAAAGTAGGGAGGTTTATGCTGCCCACGGCACATGGCCAGAGGCCCCGCTGACCTGGCCAGCTCACCTGGCGGCAGGTGCAGGAGGAGGCCCTGGCCGGCCCCGAAATGTGGGATGGCCGACACTCTCATCAAGGTTTCAGGCACAGCCATGTTGTTGTGCTGAACAAGGGCTCATCTCCACCTTCCCCTCTGGGGGAAGGAGGTAGACCAGGGTCGGGCTGGGCCACACTGGTCATTGGCTTCCTCGTGCCAGCCCCTGGGATCCCAGAGGGAACAGGGAAAGGAAGGTATGATGTGCCAAGGCCTGGACCCCAGGGCAAACAGCTCCTGCTGGAGCAGAGCTGGGACTGGCCTCCAGGAGGAGGTGGGTCCCCTGCCAGCACCCACTGCCTCCTATGTCCAGCACCCACCGCTTGGCAGGATCCTGGAGCCCCCATACTCCACACCCATCCCCAGTCCTGGCCTCCTATAGGGCTGACAATGTGCTGTCCCCACAGTTTCCTCTCTCCAGCCCTCTGTGTCCCCTCTGATGAGTGACCTTCAGATCCCCCCTCACCCTGGCAGCCAGTGGGGGCCCAGGGCAACAGGCACTAGGACATATAGGAGGGGGACACAGGTTCCTGCTTTCAGGGCTCTAAGCAATTGTGACAACCAGATGCAGAGAGCCCCCAAAACCAGCCTGCTGATGGCATGCCCACCGGGGAGTTCCTGAGGAGGAATTCTGGGAAGCTGGACCACCTGTGAGGGGCACCACAGGCCATAGCCACCCCTTCCTTGCTCATGGACACCCTCGGGGTCTGGAAAGACAAGACCTTCTTGGTCTCACTCATAGGCACCACGTCCCAGTTCTACTGGACTGCCGAGCTCCTCCTACACCCCATGGCTCCCCTGGGGGTTCCTCTTGGCTGGCCCCACCCCATCCCTGTCAAGCAGGCATTTAAACACCATCCCAGGTAATCCTGCAAACAACCCTGCCACCATATACTCTGGAGAAGAGGCCAAGGAGGCTTCTAGAGGTGAAGTCATTGCCCCGGTCACCCAGGCTGGGAAGGGGGTCCTGGCACGCTGGCTCTGTGCCCACGCTCCTTCCACCCCTCAGGGCTCAGGAGGCCACAGCCCAGGGGGTCCAGCACTCGCCCCAGGACACAGACCTCCCTCCCCCAGCACTGGTGCTCCTCTGAGAGCCGGGTGTTGACCAGAGTCAGCAGACAGTGGGATTCTGAAAGCCTCTGAGGCCTGGAACCTGGCAGAGGAGGGGGGTGGGGTTAGCGGGGGAGGGAGGCGGGGAGGGGTGCAGCCTTGTTTTGTCCTCAAAGCCGCTTCCTTGTAATTAAGAGTAAACTTTGTAGCAATGTCTCCCTCTCTGTTGTCTCCCTTGCCTCCCAAATGATAAATTGTTAATGAGCACCTGTTACAATGCTAATGAAAGTGGGTTCGTGTGTAAATAAAGAAAATTTAATAACTTAACAAGGTGGATTAAATGCCCCACCTCCTCCTCTGCTCTAATCCAGGCCAAGCAGCAGAGCTGCCATCTACAGCAGGGAGCGGCAGCTAATGCATTCACCTCGGAACACTTTCCAAAATATAATTAATATTTTAAAAATTTATAAAACTGAAATCAGAGGTCTTGATTGTAACAAACAAAATATCCATCTTTAATCTGCTACCCAAGGGCCAACAGGGCCCCCTCCCTCCCCAGCACCCACCCCTCAGTGATTCAACTGGGAAAATGCAAACCTGGGTGCTCCCAGGGGCCCAGGAAGGGCTGGCAGGAGGTAGCTGGGGCAGCAGCAAGAGCTGGGGCAGAGGCCCTGGGTGCCAGTTGGCGCCCCAGGTGGGACTTTCACTTAGCCCCCTGCAAAGGCCCCCAAGCAAGTGTCTGTCCCAACTGCGCCCCTGCCCTGGACTCCGACCTCACTTCTCAGAACATCAGCAGGGATGGGTGGGAGCCAACAGAATCTGGATGGTCTCAGACCCCGTGCTACAGAAAAGGCCACTGTGGGCCGCTTCTAGCCCCTGACCAATGGCAGGGGGTTGGGTAAGGTTGTCTACCTCTCTGAGTCTGTTTTCCCCTCTGGAAAGTGGGAGTAATCCTAGTGCCACCACACAGGGCCCAGTGAGTGCTTCATACCTGGAGGCTCCCCTTTGTGAGGACTCCCAGTGCTGCTGGGGAGCCCCCTGGGGCAGGGCCTGGTGGGAACATGGGGACAAAGCCTCTCCTCTGTCCAGCTCTGGACCTGTTTCCTTGTGCAATTCTGGTCCAAGTAGCATCTAGTGGGATCTGCTACTGCTGGAGTATTGTCCTCTCATGGCAAGAAGGGGAGTGGGGGATCTAGCCTCATCCCTGCAGCATCTGCCCCTCTGCCCTTGTCCCTAGTTGGCTGTCTCCTGGGCAGGGCCGTTAAGCCATCAGCTGTGCCCTCAGCCCTGACCCATAATGAAGGTGGATGTCTATGGGGCAGGGGTGGGGCTCTCCTGAAGCCAGTTTGCAGCCAGGAAACAAAGGACACCTCTCCCTGCAGCATCCTTCCAGCTATCCCAGAGCAGAGGGGACAATGTACCATGCTGGGGGAGACGTTCCCGGTGAGGGACCTCAGGGCTTGTCTTCTGGGTCTCCATCTACCAGGAGGACAGAGGGAGAGAACGCAGCAGAGCAAGCCAGCAGCTCAGCTCCTGCCCCTCACTGATTCCTGTCCCCAGTGGGCTCTGGGCTGGGGAGACACCTCCCTGGTGCTCAGCCTCCCCTATGCCCATTGTGTGCTGGGTGCTGTCCTAGGTGCTGGGCACACTCGGGACCCTGATACTCTCTAGTTGAAGAGACAGACAACTCAATATAAACCAGAAGGCCAAGTGGTGAGAAGTGCTGCCCAGAGACCCGGGTGGGGAGTGGGACAAAGGGAACAGGCCAGCAGGGCAGACAGACGGCTTTGTAGCCTGTGTGGACAGGCAAGGGGACATCAGAGCTCAGACCCAAATGAAGTGAGGAAGAAGCCAAGCAGATATCTGGAGAAAGAATGTTCTATAAAGAACATACACACAGACCCACAGCGGGATGGGGCTGGTGTGTATGGGGAATGATGAGGGGTGGTGGCTGGGGGCAGGGGGAGCCTCTCAGGTGGCAGTGGTGGCAGGAAGAAGGGGTGTCTCTGTGTCTGCCCCGCAGCCTCTCCCTCATTCAGAGACCCGCTGCCTCCTCCGTGGTGAGCCAAGGGACACAAGAGCCTCCTGCCCGCCTGCCTTGGATCTGCCGGCAATTTAATGCATCATGGTGCCACCAGATATCCAGCCATTTTTCATGGCTTGACCTCACTTTTAATTAGAGACTAAATTATTCATGCCGTTTGATGGGAGATGATGCTTGGGAGGTGCCTGGGCCCTGGGCCGGCTCAGCAGGCTGAAACATCAAACCAAAGTGGCCAGGAGGAAGAGAACTTGCCCGAATGGCTCCTGTCACCCCACACTCATCACCTGCCTGCTGCGGGCAGACACAGACTGAACACTCAGCATGCATGGGCTTAGGGGGAAGCCCTGTTGGCCCTGGAGGGCCCAGAGCTCCTGCCCAGCACCCAGCCTGCCCCAGTCACAAGCACCTAGGCTCTGTGTCCAGCAGGCACCCGGGCCCTGGCTCTTTCCGAGCTGACCCTGAGGGGCCTGCATGAGGGCCTCCCACCCCCACTGCACACTTAACCACTCCCTTCCAATTTAGAGCAACAAACATTTGCTAAGCACTGCTGGGTGCAAGGCTCCTGCTGGGCACCTCCCCCCCACCCCGGGATGTGATCTCTGCTGCTCCAGCTCCTGCCCAAGAAGGACTCCCAGGAAGGAAATGTCAAGACAGAGCCTGCAGAGGGGGCTGTGGGTGCACCCAGGGGTGGCCAAGTGGTCCCAGAAGGCTTCAGGAGGACGCACAGCTGGGCTCCTCCCCTCATCCCAGAAGGTGTGGCTTCCCTGGCTGGCCCCACCCCCAAGCTTCATTCCATACAGGTGTCTCCTGCCCAGGCCCAGCCTTGCCCTTGGTGGGGCCCCAGACCTAAAGGGCATCTGAGGTCTGGGCCTTAGGAACGCTCTCAGGCTGGCCCAGTGTAGTCTGGGACCACAGTCTGGGGTAGGGGCAGGAGAGGTTTCCACAGCATGGGGTTGGAGGGATCCTGAGAAGAGACACAGGATGAGGCAATTGAGGCTCAGAGCAGGTAGGGGACTGAGATCCCATGAGAAGGTGGTGACAATGCCAGGATGGGGATAGAGGTTTCCTGTGCCATCCTGAGCTCCTGAGCCCCTACGTCCTCAGCCCTCAACCGCTTCCCTAACTCTCCCAGGGCCCCCAGCAGCCACCCACCCCACTGGTGCTCCAGGACCCACAGTCTCTCCTTTGAGCCTGTTTCCACACTGCGGTCTGAGGAGCCCACACTGCCCGCACAAGGTCACATGAGTGTGACGGGCAGCCCTCAAAAGTGACGCCCGCCAGCACAAGCATAGCCCATGCTCCAGCAGCGTCCCTTCTCGTCCGTGACCACCTGGGAAGACTAAGGGAGGCTATGGTGGAGAACCCCCGAAGGTGCCAGTGTGCATTAGGCACTGAGGGTCGTCATCTCTCCGGGCGGCGCTGTGCTGGGCAATGTGGGACACGAAGCTCTCTGCGGGGACCAAAGCCCTGATCTGCAGCATTTGCAGCATTACACCAATTTCTGTGGTGTAAATATTCCTACTGGGGCACATTTCAAGCCAGCCACATGAGGTTACTGACAGTGACATGGCTCTTGTGAGCTGAAGGCAGCTGCCTGCAGCATGCCCCAGATTCCCCGGGTCTCGGGTTCTGCACCCCTAAAATGAGAGACACGTGTCAGAGGATTCCCACATGGTCTCGCCCTCACTGGAGCTGGGGGGTGGGGAGGGAAGACACCCCAGAAATAGTCCCCAGGGGCTCAGGCAGGTAAGCTGGGACCCAGCAGCCGGGCTGTGAGGCAGGGGCAGCAGGACAGGGTAGGGCAGGAGAAGGTCACCTCTCTCCCTTTCTCTGTCTCTGCCACACCTGTCTCTACACCGGGGTCCCCAGGACTGGTGCCCCAGGGCTGGCAGGTAGCTCTCAGGTAGCCAGCAGGACAGGGCCTTATTATTTCAGAGGAGTGCAATTGTCCCATGTCAGAGTCCAGATGGATGATGGGAGGGGCTACTTTTGGCCCTGACCTCTGGCTCGGAGACTGTTCTGCCCTGAAGCCCTGTCCAGCCCTAACCTGCCCTCATGGCCTATTCCAGCCTCTCTGTTCCTTGCTGTCAGCTCTCCTGGGAAGGCAGAGTGGGGAAGGCATCTTCAAAACCCAGCTCTGCCACTGCCCCGCTCTGTGTCCCTCAGCAAGTGTCTGACCCTCTCTGAGTCTCTTCTTCCTCCTCTGATAGCCTCTACAGGGTGGGACAGGGCCAAGACAGGAGGCCTAAAAGGGGTGACCCCCAGGGTGGGACTCACTTTTGGCCCCAGGTTGTGGAGAAACACCTGGGCAGAAACTCATTCTGCAGGTTTCTCATCCTAGAGGAGGGATGAGGGGTCCCAGAGGACCAGCGTGGGATCTCTGGCCCTGGTACTGGGAGGGCAAGGATGAGCCATGTGGGTGAGGAGAGTCCCGCTGGCTGGGGGATGGGCAAGTTCTCACTCCCTTGCTCCCCATGGGAAGATACCAGCTCAGCCCAGCATGCAGTCTCCTCTGACCCGGGCCAGGGGCTGGGGGAGGGAGGGAAGGTGGTCTGCTGTTGTTCCCACGGAGGGCTCCCAGCAGGTCTGAGAAGGGATAAATCATTCAGCTGATGTGAGCCCTTGGGCGGCTCTCAGGCAGGTGGGCAGGACCCTGTGGGGGTGGGGGCGTTCTCACCCAGCAGGAGTCAAATTTCTCCATACAGAGCACCTAGGAACTCACCCTTCTCGGCAGTATTCGCAAGAAAATAAATTAAGTGCAACAAGATTGTTCTAAAGTGCCGTCCCCGTAGCGTCATAGTGCTAAATGACAGATGTTTCACTCTGAAAAGTGGCTCTAATGTCTGTGCAGTAACTTTGTCTCAAATGATTTCAGCAGACGTCAATAGAGGGGGACTCACAGCATGGTCTCACCATCACTCGCCTGGCCCAGAGGCCACAGGAGGCACGGCAGGTGGGGGCAGTGCCCCCCATGTTCTGGGAAGAGCAGAGGGAGAGGCAGGTACCCAGGGATGGGAGTTGGGCAGGAAAACGTAGGACCCAGCCCAGAAGGAGGGACTGGACGCTGTCATCCTGAGCAGGAGGCCTGAGGACCCCTGTGTCAGGACCCAGAAGACCCGGGAACGTGTCCAGGCTGGGGCAGCAGGAGGCCTGGGTTTAAGCCCTGTGTGACACCATGCCGGGATGACCTGTACGAGTCAATGGCCTTCCCTGGACCTTGGGGTCCTCATCCATAGGGTGGGTGCGTCAGGTGGAGACCTCACTGGCGGGATGCTGGCCGGGTGCCAGGCGCAGGGTCCACATGAAGCCCTCCAACTGGTGCTATCATGTAGATAAGAACTGGCAGGAAACCAGCAGTCCTGCCTGAGGCAATCCAGAAGGGC
Organism: Mellivora capensis; assembly: GCA_004024625.1. Taxonomy (NCBI): domain Eukaryota; kingdom Metazoa; phylum Chordata; class Mammalia; order Carnivora; family Mustelidae; genus Mellivora; species Mellivora capensis. The sequence goes on from PISX010000912.1 coordinate 120,682, forward strand.
CTCCCAGAGGAGAGGGCACTTGAGGGAGGCCTTTGAGGATGAGAAGGACTTTGACGGGAAAGACAGGGAGAAGAGGAAAGCAGTGTGAGTCACGCAGCAGGAGCAGTGTGACTTCATGTGGCTGGACGCCCTAGAAGGGGAGGAAGGACTCTAGAGGAAAAGGTGTAAGGGGCCCAAGTACCCAGTCTTCATTCTGTGGTGACTAGCAAGCCACCAAGAGATTTTATACTAAGTCCCATCCGTGACTTAGAAAGTTAGAGGTGTTTTTCCTTCTGCTTTACTGTTGCATATTTGCCCTTTCCAGATGTGCTATAATGCACACAGACAGGTGAGTCTGCAGGCCGGAGGGAGAGAGGGAGAGAGAGGCCATGGTCTTTCTCTACCAGACACTTCCAGCAGAGAGAGCACCGTCAGCCTCCCGTCCCCACCCCCCGCAGGTTCCCGGACAGAGGCGACACACCAGGGTCACTCTCCCCTCCTACCCTCTGCAATATCACATAGAGGACAGCCCCCTGGGTGGCAACTAAGCTTTCAGGGGGCTGGAAGGAGGACACAGTGAAAGAGAACAGTAGACCTTGTGCCTCCACTCCCTGTTCCTCTTGCGGCCTCAGTTTCCCCTTCTTTAACCAGAGAAGGCCTGACTCAGCAGCCCAGAAGCCCTCTTCCAGTCCCACATGGGCTCCTGTGACCCTGAGGAAGGCAAACTGACAGGAGAGACATCCCAGAATGTCCTGGGAAGTTTCATCAAAATGGCTTCTGGCTTATCCGGGAGACTGGGCAGCTCTGTGTCCCTTTTAAGGTCTTTGAGCAGCTCATACTTCACAGAGTGCTAACGAAGGGCCAGGGCTCTGTGAGCCCTTCATAGATAGCATCCCTTCACTTAAAGCTCCCCACAAGCCTACCGGGTCACCTCCATTTCACAGATACGGAAACCCACAGGGAGGTTCGGGATGTTGCCTTAGGTCACATAGCAGGCGAGTGGCGGCACTGGACCCAGGCTCCTTACTCTCAGCCACTGTTGTTCTGTTCCCCCCAATTACCGGGTTAACTGAGAGCTGCTAGGCGTCACCAAGCTTTGCAGGGGGTGGGGTGGGCCTGAGCAGACAGTTCTGGTAGGAAGCTGGGATCAGACCCTAGCATACAGGCCAGAAGATCCCATTGGCTCCAGATCTCATTAGCCAACTCAGGGGCTCCCATTACACAATGTGCAAACCCCAAACCTAGCAATATTTCTAGAAATCACTTCCACAACAGCTGTCCCAATAAGACACCTAGTGACTCGAGAAGCAGGGAATGACAGGAAGAAAACACAACAGCTCGGTTTTCTTTTTCTCTTTTTCCTTAAATTGTGGTGTTATTTTTCAGAACAGAGCGGCCACTCGAGCTCCTGACTGGGCAGCCCCAGTATCTCTCAGTGCAGCCCCTAATCCTCCCGCGCTCTTTAGCAAATATCCCGGCCTTTAAAGTGTTAGTAAATGCCTTTTTTTGGATTATAATTTTTTACTCTTGATTATATGATGACTATATAATCAAATATTCATTGGATAATCATGATTAAAATATATAATCCCCCTGAAGATGTTTAGAACAATTTAGGACACCATTGACTTAATTAAGGGAGTTAGGGGATTAGCAGTGAAGTGAAGGGGTAATTTTTTTAGAACTAATTTCGTGGTTCTTGTGGCTCTGAAACCGGCGGGAGAAGGGGATCAATGGCGAAGCTAGAAGACGAGGGTACATTGGTCACCTGCACATAGGGGATCTCGGTCCTCCCGGGTGGCAGACCAGGACAACTCCACGGGCGCGGGGCAGGCTGGGGCCAGCCCACCCAGAGAGGCTGAGCACGCAAGGCCCGTGTTCCATGCCACTGGCACACCCAGTGTCTTGGCCCAATGTGACATGGCACACGCTTCTTGTTAAACTGGACAACATTCGCATTCTCAATTCTGTGCAACCCCGAGGAAGCCTCTGGGGCCCACTCCCTCCCTGGGTCCTCCTTCAAGGAGCTCTCCTGGAAGGAGAGGGCCTGTCTCCCGGCAGGGCTGGCTCTCCATTCCTGGGCCTGTGAGTGTGCAGGAGGCTTGGCTCAGTATGCCCCAGCAGACCCTGCTTGGGCTTTAGCCGAATGCATGCCATTGTCCTGTGTCTTTCTAAACCAGAGGTGGCAGAGGACAGATCATGCCCTTAGGTGTCAGGTGTCGGAGTTGCAGGTGGCAGGCTTCCTAGCCTTATCCCCAAGCCACGCCCCTGTGGGGCAGGTGAGTCTGCTTCCTCAGAGCTCAGTTTGTAGAGCACACGACTCTTGGTCTCGGGATTGTAAGTTCAAGACCCATGTCCAGGGTAGAGTTTACTTTAAAAGAAAGACATAAAGGAAGGAAGAAAGATAGATGGAAAGAGGGAGAAGAGGGGAGAGGAGAGGGCCCTGCCCAGAGTCACAATGCCAGAAGAAACTGGCATGACTGCGGGCACCCCTTCACTCCCCTGCTCCTGGGGGCTGCATGTGACACTTACCCTGAAGCCGGGAGGAACCACAAGCAAGGGTCAGGAAAGCTCCCCTGCTCTGTGGCCTGCTGCACCCCTCCCTTCCCTTCTACCCCCTTCCAGGCTGAGCAAGGCGGTTCCTTGCAAATACCTAAGTCCACCACACAGTGAGATAAGTAGACATTTGCCTGAGAATTAACTGCTGCTCATTGACAGGCTGCAGAAATCCACCTACCAACTGGGTGCTAATGCCCAGTCTGCTCTGGGGTAGGGGAGGAGGGAAAGGGAAGGGAGAATTGGGGCCAAATTCCATAATCCATATTTACATAAATCTGCAGCTAAAAGCTGGGAACAGCCCTCTACCCCACATGTCAGCAACCTCGCAGAAACCAAGGCCAAGGCCAGCCTAGCCTTTCTCTCCGCCTGTAAAGAAGGCTCCAGAGACAGAAGCATGCCCCTAATAGGACCTCTGTCCACTTCCTGACAGCTCAGCCAGAAGCCCCAGGAGACAGAGGAGGCCAGAGCTGCCACCCTCCTCCCTGGCGAGCTGGGCTGGGGGACAGCCCTGACTTCTAGACAGGGACACGAAGGACCCTTCCTGGGGAAGAGCTAAGCATTATTCCTAATGGGAACAGACTTGTCCCCAAGCCTTGGAGAGGCCCAGCAGGAACAACTTTCCCAGTGAGGACACTGAGGCCTGGGGATGTCAGAACCCCCACCCCAAAAGTCACCGCAGGGCTCAGATGAGACTGACGGTAACAGCAGTCAGGCAGCAGGCACCTCCTTCACGCCAGGCCCGTGCCTCCCCTGTGATGGAAGGTGTGTTCATCCGCGAGGGCGGCCCGAACTAATGTCCCAGGCAGGGGGCTGAGATGGCAGACACATACTGTCTCTCAGGTCTAGAGACCAGAAGTCAGAGGTGGAGGTGCGGTCAGGGCTGGTTTCTCCTGAGCCTCTCTCCTGGGCCTACAGATAGCCATCTCCCTGCGACCCCTGGGGTCATCCCTCTGTGGATGTCTGTGTCCTCATCTCCCCTTCTTACAGGACCTCAGTCCTACTGTAGCGGAGCCCACTTCAGTGACCTCGCTGTACTTTAATCCCCTCTTTAAAGACCCCCACCTCCAAATACAGTCACATTCTGAGGTGAGTTACGGAGGGCTGGGGCTTCAATGTGTGACTTTTGAGGGGAGGAACACAGTTCAGACCATTGCAACTGTTGTCCTCCTAAGCCTTCAACACCACCTTGAGAGGGATCAGAGAGGTGTATAGGCCCAGGAGGCTAGGGTCCAGGGCCTTCCCGTACTGCAGAGACCCTGCTGATGCCGTGCTCAGGCCCCTCTCAGCCTTCTGAGAGAGGCATCCGGATGCCAGCACCAGTCACAAGCCCAGAAATCAGCTCGGAGAGAAGCAAAATCCGGTGGCAGGAAATATGACCATCCTTCCACCTTCCTGTGGCTGCTACTCAGCCTTCAAGGCTCTGGGAACCAGAGGATGGGGACCCCCAGGGGACTAGTGGGGAGCTGAGGTTGCTCCCCCAGCTGTCTCACAGACACTCGACCACCGCAGCCCCACTCCCTGTCTCCTCAGCCTGTTGCCCAGAGAGGTGTCTGGGCGGCCTCCACACAGTCCAGTGACAGCCCCAAGTCCCCCTCTGGGCAAAGTGACCCCAAGTGGCTGCCCTTACCAGCCCGCTGAGCCAGCATGGAGCCCACCTAAGACAGGTCAAGCCTAAGTGCAATGATAAAGCTCAGGGCCCCTCGCTGGGCCCCGGTTGGGGGACTGGGGAGCACCTTACTTCTGGACAGGTCTGCAGAAGAGCACGTATGTGCTAGCCATGCACTCTGGGCCCACATCCACCTCCCACCATGTGTCCCACAGAAGCTCTGCTCTCCAGCCCCGGCCCCTCCCCTTGGCCCTGGGCCACCACCCTCCTCAATCCCTGTATTCGGGCAGGTGAGTAGTAATGGGTTTGAATCTTCAGCCTCCCTCCCCCCACAAAGCTGGGGGGCGCAGTGTATTAACCATGTTTTCTAACTTTCCGTACTCCTTTTTCATTCCTTTTTTGTTGTTGTTGTTCATGTATTTATTTATTCATTTCTGTGAAGTACTTGCTGCCCTCAGTGTGGGCCTCAAACTGATGATCCGAGATCAAGACTGTCGCGGTTGGTAGAGCCAGCCGGACGCCCCTGACTTTCTGTGCTGAGATGCTCTGGCATCTGCAGCCTCACTGACTCGGGACAGATTATGCCTCCCAGACTGTAAATAACTTGCCCCAGGACCATGCCTTCTCAGATGCAAACCAACCAATCCAGAGCCCACCCAAACCGTCTCCTGTCTCCTGTCTCCAGCTCTTCCGCTCCAGGAGGCACTCCCACCCCCTGATGCTAATCACCAGGGCCAGTTACCAGGCGAAAAGTGACAACTTCCCTGCTCAGAAGCCTGCCAAAATTATTCAAACCAGCCAGTCCTAAACTCTCTCAGGTTTATAGATCTCATGTCACCCGTTCCTTCCCCGAGACACCACATGAAAGCCCTGGGCCCTGCTTTTTCCCTGGCTCCTTCAGCCTCCTGGGGTGTCCCCACGTGGCCCTGCATGGTGGGCCTCATCTCTGGATCCAGGAATCTGTGTAAACCTCTTCCTTCATGACAGTCCTTTCTGTGCCTGCATGTCTCATTGTTTCTTATTAAAACAAATCCCCAATACATTTTAACACCCATGTCTGACCACTTCTCACAGGATGCTGAGGCTCAGAGACCTCCGCACCATCCTGGAGTGTGAACATGGTCAGGACGTGGGCCCCTAGGCACATTGTTGGAATACCTGAGCATGGGCGGGTAGGAAGGATGGGTCCCCGAAACTCCAAGTCTGTGATGGGACAGTCTCTGCAAGGCTGGCTGAGACAGTCTTGCAGAGGGGACCTCAGACTCAAAGCTTTGAAGGCGTGGAAGGGCTCTGGGTGCCTGGGACACTGGCTCGAAGAGGAAGACAAACTAGTTCAGGCCCTCCTCCACACAGGGATTACAAAGCTGTCCTGGGGCTCCTGGGACATGCCTCACCTGCGACACACAACAAGTCACGCAGTGAGGAGAGCAAGCTGAGGGCTCTTGACCCCACCCAAGGCTCAGAAAGAGACCCCAGTGTTGGGGGTCTGCCCTGCCCTCCCTAACCCTTCTAGCTCAGGACACTGTGTCCAATCCCTCCATCAAGAGTGCCTAACAAATCTTAGACAGGGTCATGCTTCTCCATGGCCTCCTCTGCCCTCTCTGCTCTCCATTGAGCTGTGGAAGCAGGAATAGGCAGAGCAGGGGGGCTGGCCTCAGCCCTGCCAAGGTCTGTGGGTCTCAGTGACAGGGGTCCCCACTGGAGCTACCCAACTCTAGCAGTGGCCCTTGTACTGTTACCCACCCACAGCACCCAGAGGATACGGGAGCAGGTCCAGACCAGTGTCCCCTGTGGTGGGGACTGACTTCCCTTTCCTCCCCAGCCCCTCAGAAAAGACTCCAGTCCCCAAGCAAAGTGGCTGCTTTGGATTTTTCAAAAAACAGAAGGAAACCTGGAGAGGGCTTGGTTGGGGGTCAGGGCCTTAAGGGAGAAAGTAGAATCGGAGAAAGAGGAGCAAGGAAGGAAAGTAGAAAGAGGAAGCCCCAGAGGAGGAACAAGGGGGAAGATGGAGTGCATGTGTGTTCTGAGAGCCAGCATGGAGCCCCCACATCACAGTGTCCAGCTCCAGAAGACCAGCAATGGGATGTCCTACTGGACCTCTGTCCCTCTCCACCTCCCAGTTCATCAGCAAGCCTGGTCTGCTGGGCCTCGGCCTGGGCAGCAGCTGAGGGACATCAGGGGAGTTGCAGTGGGAGCTCTGTGTGCTTTGGTGGAGGCCGCTGGGGGAGGAAGGCGGGAGGCAGGGGGTGGGACAGAGGGAGAGGTCAGACTGTACCCCACAGTGGCTCCTGGCTCAGTCCTTCAGAGGTGTCCCAAATGGAGGCCCATGGCAGGCCTTTTAATCCACAGTGAGGGAGCCAACTTTGAGGGGCAGGTCCCCATAGCCAGGGCAATGTTGGGGGAGGGCATCAACGGGGGGTCCCAGCAGTTAGGGCAGAGGACAGCGGGAGGGGCCAGTGACACATCACACCATCCTCTTGGGCAGTCACTGAGATTCAGCTTAGACCATGACCCTCCCAGCCCCTATCCTGCCTTGTTAGCACTCGGGTGACCGTTCCTACCTGTCCCAGACTGCACCTCCTCTCCCTTTCTCTCTCTCTCTGTGAACTTTTGGCTGTCCCTAAAATTGCTGTGTGAGATAGGCCTTGCTTTTCTCTCCTTAAAATAGAGACAGTGAGAGTAGTCACCCTGCAGGTTCTCCGGAATATGCCTGAGATGGTGACTACCAAATCCCAGAACAGACGGGTCCCAGCAGGTGTCCCCCAGGGCTCCAGTACTGGAGTATCAGGGCCAGGAAAGCCAGGAAGGGCGTGTCCAGCACAGCCCGCACCCAATACACTGACACACCACACATCCTCTGAACCCAGCAAAGCCAGCAAACCCCGGGTGGGAATGGAAGAGCATCCCCTGGGCCCTTCTGGGAAAGTTCCCGCATGCCTGGTTGGTGCTGCTGTCCCGGCTGTGGACAGCCACCCTCTCCTGGGTGTGCGGAGGGCTAGGAACCCCGCTGAGAGGAGAGGAAGCTGCCTCTGGCGTCCTGTTGTAGAGGTGGAGAAGGAAGAGGGCGCCTTTGAAAATCCTGCCAGTGTACCAGCGCGCTGGCTGAGGGCATTGGAGCTACGCTTTGTTAATTAAGTGAATAATTAAGAAGAAGTTGATTATCAATTAGCTAATTAAATAATCCATTTTATTTTCATATTCCAGCTTTCCCCCTGTTTTTTCTTCCTTACTTTTTTCTTTCCTTTCCCTTTCTTTTTCCTTCTTTCTTTCTTTTTTTTTTTTTTTTTTTTTTGGTTAATCACTGTGGCCGTGGTAATGAGCCGCCGCGGGTTGCCAAGCAACCGGCTCCCAGTTAAACAGTCCCAGCTGCCTCCCGTCCGCGCCCCGGCGCCCGCGGGGGGCGGGGACCCTGCAGCCCCTTCTGTGAGGGGGGCCTGCTGACACCCACTGCCTAGAGATCCGGCATGCAGCACAGGGGAGGGGCGGGCCCGGGGTCCCGCCAGTGCGCCCCCATTGCCCCCCTCCATCACTCGCGCTCCAGCCGGAGCCCTCTGCTCCACGCACCGGACGCTCTGGCCACAGCGCCGAGGGCATCAGTTTCCCCGCTGCGCGGCTGTGGTCGCGCGGCCACTAGGACCGGCTGCAAGGGGCTCAGGCCCAGCGACTGAGGCCAGGAGGAGGCGGTCCGCGGCCAGGTCTGCGTGCCCTCCGCTGGGCCACGGAAGAGGGCTCCCGGGCGCCCGCTGGGGGAACGGGCACCGCGAAGCTGAGATGAGCGTCCTCCGTGGGGCCGCCGTGGCCGCCGCCGCTTCCGGGCCCAAGGCAAGCCCGGACCCGCTCCAAAGATGCCCTGAGCGCGGCCTGCCAACCCGGGTCAGTGCACGCCTACGCAGCCCCCAGCCGACTCCTGCGGGGTCGCTGCCCAGAGACCGACCTTGGGTCCCGGCTCCACTCCCGCGCTCTGCGCCCTTCCAACCCCCGCCAACCCAGCGCTGTTGTTGGTGTGCGTGTGCGTGCGCCCGTGTGTGCGTGTGTGTTTCTCTAATTCCCGGAGTTACTCTTTTGTTGCCAATTGTTTCCATGCCCCGAGGCCGCGCTGTAAATGAGATGTTACATCTGCACCGAGCTAAGTAAACACTTTATAAATGAATAAATAAGTGAATAAATAACAAATAGTCATCTCGAGGACCGGACTGGCTGCCAGGGCTCCCGGCCGGCCTGTCTGCGACCGTTCTGTGCCCAGGGCTCCCAGCCGGAGGGGGGTGGATGGGGAGCCAGCATCCGACCTTCCTCCCTGCTGCTCCCCACCCCTGGTCCAGCTGCCCCTCAGTCAAGGGTCCTTCCCTTTCTCCAGCTCCCCAATTCTCCTCCAGGCTCTGTGGCATTTTCCCCAGATGTCGTTTGGGATTCATCGCTTTCACCCACCACTTTTCAAACAAAAATGGACTGCTGCCACAGCTCTGAACCCTGGGTCTGCCACTGAATGTGCCTCTCAGGGATGGCAAGGCTCGGGATGGTCATACCCCAAAGAAGGGCCCCGCATTTTCCAGCCTGCATGTTCGGTCCCTGTAGCTCCCGAGGACCTGGCTGGGGGGCTGTGTGCATCTACCCTACTGGGGAAGTCAGACAACAGCGCCTGCAGCAGCCAGAGCCCCCCACCTCCCAGTCCTGCCCTTGCCCTGCGCTGGAGGAACCAGAGAGGCCTCCCAGGCAGAGCAGGGTCTCAGCTCTGAGAAAGGCTGAACTTCACAATTATCACGGACAACGAGAACAAATGAAAAAGCTCTCATTGAGTAAGTGATATCAACTATAAAACCCGGCTTTAGAGTCTGGGATAAATGATAGGGGAATCGGCCTGAGAGAGAAGGGGAGCAGACGTGTTATTATTTACGCCAGATTAAGAAAAGTATCCAATTTGCTGGCCATCTCCCTCCCCCTGGGAATTGGCATCAATTTTATTATTGTTCCTCCAATTTTAATATTCTCTAAATGAATTACTATTGAGCGAGGTAGTTAGTCAATAGTTTAATGCAATTAATTATCTTTAAATCGCTTTATCTTTTTTTTTTTTTTTTTTTTTTTTTGTGAGAGAGTCTTAACTCCAGTAAGCAGTTGTTTACAGGAGTGTCCAGAGAGAGTGGGTTCTGCACAGCAGGGGCCCAGGACGGACTCAGGAGACCTGGAGAGAGGCTTTCCTGGCCCAGAAGCAGGGCAGCCTTAGATCTTGGGACCACAAAAATCCGAGGGGTGGCCACACCGGGAGACCCACCATGCAGCCTTGAGGTGGAGCCCCGGGGGGCCTTTGTGTTTTGTTTTGCTGGTTTGTGTTTTTAGTTTAAGTAGATGGGGGAAAAAATGAAACTCATAGGCCACTGAGCTAGTGTTTCTTCTCTGGATTCTCCATGGCCCTACCCTGATGTGATGGAGGGACAGAGCAGCCAGGCTGGCCCTTCTGTCATCGCTTCTGGCTTGTCCTCCTCCGTGGGACTGGGAGAGTAACCTTAGGCAAAGGTCTTGGAAGAGAGAATGTAATGGGAGGATCAGTGGGGACTCTGATGTTATTTCCACTTATTATACTCCAGCTTCTTTCTTATTTATGGGGTTGGGGAAGGCTTCGTCTCTCCCCACAAATACTCTAACGTGTCCCAGACTGTTGACTCTACAGACTTCCCTTCAGGCTCACTTTGGGTGCCTGGATCTCACTGCTAAATCCCAGCACCTGGGAAAGGCAGCTCCAGCCTGGCTTCGAGGGGCCCCGGCAGGCAGCCTGCGGGTGGGGAATGGGCAGGCCCAAGCAGACTGAAGGCCTTCTCCTGGTTCCCAGCTGCCTGTTCTTGTCTGCTGCACTGATTAGAAGCAAGAGGGGGCATCCATCTCCACTCAAACTGAGCACTGAAAATTTTCCAGAAAAGCCCTCTTTTCTAGTGCCACTCCCAGCCCCAACCACAAACACGGGGAGACAAAGTTGTCTGCTACGAAGTCTGGCAAAAATGGAATATTCACTAATGCAGAAAGGGAGGAACTTTTTTTCCCAGCAGGTCAGAGTAACTTCTCCGTGAGATCAGGGTACCAAACAGAGGAGTGCTGGGAAGATACTGAGGGATCTACAGAGACCTGGAGGCAGACAAATCATAGATCGCAGGTAATCTTGTAAATAGTCACTCGCCTAGGCCTGGCTCAGAGTCGAGCCGGAGAGTAATAAAGAATGTAAATGCACAGAAACAGGCTGGTACAAGGTGCTGCGCGTTGTATCCGACCCTGTCTAAGAAATGTTTACTGGGTGTGAGCGCATCTACATGAGCGCTGGCTGGTGAACCCAGACACCAACAAGGCTCTCCAGAATGTCAAGACAATCCCTGAGAATTTTCCTCTTCCTCCCGTGGAGCTGCTGATCAGCCCCCAAAAGAAATGCTGGAGCTTCTCACCATTCAGTAAAAATTGAATCCCCCCGAAATAGCACTGAGGACAGGACCTGGTATTTCATAGTGTTTTAAAAGTAATATTCCGTTTGTCAGTGCCGTGAAATAGGGCACCAGGAATGCTACAAGAAATAAAAAGAGTAATTTCTCAGTGGAGAAGTTGCCTGTTTCCAATTCAGGGTCCGGATGGCTGGAACCTGGATGCAGGATTATAGAGTCCGACCAGGGTGGCTTCGTCCTCACCGGCCAGGAGCCAGGAGCCAGGAGCCAGGAGCCAGGAGCCAGGAGCCACAGCCCCTCCCACCTCGCACATCTGGAATTGGCATCAGGGGCGCCGGGGTCTCAGGAAGTTCTCACACTTCATGACTCATTAAACTCGGAGCTTGGATTCCTCGGGAAAGGGGATGAAGAGCAGGGGAGTTGTGAGGGGGGGCAAGGGGGAAGATTGGGGATAAGGAAGGGTGCCCCTGCCTAGCTCCTCTGGCAGCTGTTGGTCCGGAAGGAGGGGCTGGGTGTGATCTTAGGGGAGCCCCCACAATAAGGCTTGGGAACTGGCCAGGTGCCCACCTCAATGGGACAGGCCTGAAAGCACCTCTTCTGGGGTTGGGGGAGCCCAGACTGTCTCTCAAAGGAAGAAACTGCCTTCCGATCCAGGAAAGCTCAGTGTCCATTCAAGAGGAAGGGTAGGCCCTTGGTGGACTGGACAGAGTGTGCAGATGGGGCCACCGATCAGACAAACACCCTGACCTCCTCCAAGAGTCATTTCTCTCAGACCAACGAAATGGAGGAGATCCTGCCCACCCAGCCAACCTGAGAGGCCTGGAAGGGCTGCTGGTGCTGCTTGGATAGGCCATCCCTCTGGTGAGGTCTCCCGGGGCCAGGGGGCCTCAAAGCCTCTCCTCCTCACACTTCCATTTGATGGTTACGGATACTGCCTTAATGTCTGAAGGGGATAATACTTGGGAGCTTAAAATTACAATTGCTTCTACTTAAATTTATTTGATGGCCGGAGCTTTCCCGTTATACACTCGTATATGGGTTTTCAATATCTTAAATGTTTAAAAAGGTTTTATTCTGTACTTACACTGAGTGAAATTAAAAAGAAACAGTAAAATGTTTGAAAATGAAGTGCATTATGTTTAATAAATTTAAAATGAACAAAGACTGCTATATTGCCAGCAATATCATTCCCTGCCCAGGGGCATTAATAAAGACTGGAGGTTTGGAAAAACAATATTTTCTATTAAAATTCTGCG
>PISX010000912.1:137500-145000 GCA_004024625.1 Mellivora capensis
TTTCTTGGGGAATTGGTGGCTTTTGCGGTACCAAGGACTCAGGGCCCAGGAAAATGAGGAGGGTGGGTTGGGATTTTGGAGGGGGGGAGGTGGAGGATTGGTGGTGGTTCACTTTGGGGTGGGGCGGCTGCGGGCAGGGGAGGGGGCCAGGGGCTGGCTGCAGGCTCCAGCCAAGTTTGCTAATATTTCTTCGCTGCAGATGTCCTGAAGCCCCCGAAGGGTCCCCCGGGGACCCGGACCCTATTAGAACAAATGTGCACTGCTTTTGTAAAGAGGCGCGTTGGCGGCGCCTGTCCTATTACAGACGACACATGATCAATAGGCTGATAACGCAGCAACATCAATATAAGCGACAGAACAATGAGGGATATCATTGGGCATCTATCTTAATATAGCCGGCTACAAGAGCGCTGACAAAGAGTGCAGCTCATGAAAATTCCGCCCCACGATTCCCCGTCTCCGCTCCAATATGCGCACGCACTCCCCCAGCTGCCGGCGCTATTATTCTCCAATTTCAATTTGACACCCCAGCCTTTCATGCTAATTCTATTATTGTAGGAAGTTTATGTGATTTCATATCACTAGAAATCGGTAATGTATAATAACCCTTTGGGCAAGAAACCCAGTCCCCGCAGCAGCCACCGGAAAATAATTACTTTCATATCAAAACTCTGCAGGAGCCCAGCGGCCCGGCCCTTGCAGCCCCCGGCTCCGTCACCCCGCGCCGCGCGCCCCGGCGTGTGCCAGCGCGCGGGGGTGCGCGCGGGGGCGCGCGTGTGTGTGGCGCCGGGTGGGAGGGGGAGCGCAAGGGAGGGCAGGAGAGGGGGAGCTGCGGATGCATAAATTTGTTCAATCAGAAAACACAAACACACACGCACACAAAAGGAGGCATTAAGCGGGGACCTCGGGGGAGGTGAGGAGCCTCGTGCCTGCCCCGCCCGCGGGGAGAGGAGTGGAAAACAGAGGGGAGGAGGGGCCATACTGGGCGCTCGGAAATTTGAAAAAGATGGGTCTGAGAGCTTGCGTTTGACCAGCTTTATTTATCAAAAATGGTACATATATAAATATTCTTAGACATTTTTGCATTTTACAAGGCTGAGGATTCTTGTTGTGGGTTTTTGTGGGTGATATGGGGTTTTTGTTTTTGTTCTTTGCTCCCCGAGAGGAGGGGGGTCTCACCCCAAGTCCTGCGGTTGCTGCCTAGGTCCGAATTGATACAGCGGTTTTCTTCAAAAAAAAAAAAATATATATATATATATATATATAGTAATAATAAAAGGAAGAAAACAGAAGAAAGAGGAAAAAGCAGTGTTTCTAAGCCGATCACCTGATTTCGTTGTGTGAGTCGAGCCTGAGCGAGGGGCGCGGGTCGGCTGAGCGCCTCTCTCGGCCCCGCCACCCCTCAGTCCATGTCCACCTCCTCGCCATCTGGCGCGCTGGGTCCGGGCTCGGCGCTTGGCTCTGGGGCCCCGCACAAAGCCGGCTCCCCGGCGGGGCTGGGAGCCCGCGGGCCCGGCGCTGGAGACGGCGCAAGAGTGAGCGGCAGTGTGGCCGCTGGGCAGGCGGCCCCTGAATCCGCGCAATCCTCGCCGCCGCCCTCAGCCGCAGCCACGGCCGCGTCCCGGAAGGGCGCCGGGGTCGGGGCCCCGGGGGAGGCGACGGCGTCGGGGCTGCGGCGCGCGAAGGCCGAGTCCGGGGCACCGCCGGGCCCCGGAAAGGCCCCGAAGCTGGCCTGAGCGGGCGGCGCGGGTGGCGCGGCGGGTGCGGGCGGCGCGTCTTTGGGCGCGGGCTCCGGACCCGCTGCGCCCTTAAGCGCGGCCTGCGGCACCAGGAAGCCAAGCGGCTGCGTGATGGGGTAGAGCAGGAAGTGGCCCTTGCCAATGAGGGTCCGCGGCGCGCAAGGCAGCCCGGGCGCGAAGTCCAGCCCGGCGGCCGCAGCAGCTGCCGCGGCGGCGGCGGCGTTAGCTGGGGCGGCTTTCCGGCGCGGCGGCGAGTCGGACAGCAGGCTCTCCACGCTGAACGGGCTGGCCTTCGGCAGGCCGGCGGCGCCACGTTCCACCGCCGCCCCGGGCGCACACGGGGCCGCGTCCTTGTCCGCTGGGCGGCCTAGCCGCTGTTGCGGGCCGGCGCCACTTCTTTGGCTCGGGTAAAAGGCGGGATCGCAGGTGCCGGGCGCGGGCGGTTCACCGGGCGCTGCGGGCACGGAACCGGCGGCGCCGGCGGCGTGCGCGCTAGGGCCCTTGGCCGCGGCGGCCGGCGGCGGCGGCTCGGGCGGCTCCGGGGACAGGCCGCCGCCACCACTGTCGCTGTCGGAGCTGGGTGCGCTGTGCAGGGACAAGCCGCTTGGCGAGTGCAGGTGACGGCTCTGACTCTTCAGCAGCTTCTTCTCATGCTTGCGCTTCTTTTTCTCCATCTTCTCCAGTTCTTTGCGCGCTATCTCCTCTGGGTCCATTGGCTCGCCACTGCACGTGGTCGGGTGTGAGTTGTGAGCCGGCCGCCCCGGGCCCTTCTTCGTGTTCTCCTTCTTCCTCCACTTGGCCCGGCGGTTTTGGAACCAGACCTAGAGCAGCCGGATAGGGGAAAGGAAGGCACAATCAGGCAGCGGGCTTGCCGCTGGGGCTTCGGGCCTCCCCACACCCCCCAGACAGGCCTGTACAACCTCGGCTCCGGCCAGGGGGAGGGAGCTAAGGCAAGCGGCCGGCCGGCCCTGAGCTGGGTTTTGTTACTCAAGCTGCAGGTTCCAAAGAGCATCTTTTCCACCCAGAAGAAGGTAGATGGGGCCTCTCGGCCAGCTTCCCACTCTGGCTTCTCGCCTCTGGGAACTGGGAGCTGCCCCTTCGTTGGGCACGGTGGGTCTGGCCCCTGAGGGCATCTGGTTCCTGGTCGGGAGTCAGGCAGGGAGCAGGGCCCCTCCTCGCCCCTCTTGGCTTCTCACAGCTCCTGTTCTAAGCCGCCTGCCTGGCCTGAGGACCACCAGTGGCTGGGCTCAGCTGCCCTCCACATCTGTCTTCGGCCCCCTGGAGACTGAGTCAAAGGCCAGATTTGGGGGTTTCCCATGAAGGGAAATCTAGGTGCTTCTTCTTCTAGAAGGTCCTGGTAAGCCAAACTTAGGGGGAGGGTTTCCATCAGCCTGCCCCCCAACATATTCACACACGTCCTTCTTTCTGGGGGCTCCAGCCCAAGGCACCAACACAGCCCCTGAAACCAGTTGTTCTTGGCCTAGGCCAGGGGGGAAGGCAGACAGGAAAGCAAGAGGCCAGTTGCTAGGCCGTGCAGAGGAGTCCTGGGCCCATCCAGCCTCTTCTACCCTCCCTGCAGGCCTTGTCCTGAGGAACAGCTGCGCTGGACACTGGCTCCCCCACCACACACACACAGTCAAATCCCTGCTGGGCCTCAGGCACAACACCCTCCCCAAGAGATCATGGTAATTCGAATTCTTTGTTGTGGCCACAGAGAGACCCGGCACAATAGCAAGCCCGGCCTGGTCACAGGGAGCCTTGCTGGTGCCAAGGTGCAGGTTTTAAGCTGTAGCCTCTCCAAGGCTGTAACTGCTTCTTCCTTCCTTCTTTCAAATACTTCTTTTTTTGGTGCAAATTCCATGCTCACTTGTCACCGAGAAATGCCCGTTATTGTACAGGGGAGAAACGAAGAGGTCTTCACTTAAGACAGTGACACAAATTGGACGAAAGGATTTACAAACAGAAGAGGTCATGAGGGGCAGTGCAAGCACAGGTCGAGAACACCTTTTAGACAAAGCTATTGGTGCTAAACAGGCATCTTGCTGGTCTCTGCCTCAAAGCCCTGCACCCATAGCTGCGGCCGCACACCCGACTCACCACCACACCGACCCCAGAAAAGGATTTCTGGACTTCAGGGAAACATCCGATTATGCACAATTTGTCTTGAATTTTTAATCCACCAAATAGACGCTGTATTTTTTAAAAGCATAACGCCGGCAGTCTTCAAATGAAATCAAAGTGCGTGGGGTGGGGTGGGGGAGATATAACCGAGAGTATTAGAGACTCAGACACTTCTCCCCACCATGTGTTAACTGTGTAAGTTTCCACCTCCCCTTCCTCAGCTAACCTCCTTCTGCAAAGCGAAGAAATAAATACAGGTCTCCATCTGAGTATTTTAGAGGTGAGAGGTAAACAAACAGACTGTTTGCTCCAGGCTGGTCACGGAGACACGGAGACCCAGGGCAAGGGCCAGGAGGCTCCGGGTCTACCTGCTCCGGGTCTCTTCTAGATCCCAGACCGGCTGGCTACCCCACTACCCCCACCACCCCGCTTCTCCCGCCCAGTCCTCTGAGACCTCATTTCGAGCCCAGCCGTGGCCCGAAGCCCCACCACGAAGCTCCCGGTTGGGACGCAGCGCTGTCCTGGATACTTCGGGGTCATCGTCGGCCCCTCCCAAGCCTCCTGGGGCTTTCTCCCTGAAAGGCGCGGAGCCCCGGAACCTCACCACCACCTCCAGCCAGGCGAGCGCTAGGGGGGCTCGGAAGCCAGGCCGAGGTCCCCCACTTAGAACAAAGACGGGGCCGGTGCGGGCCGGCTTCCTAGCGGGATGCTGGCTCCCGGGAGGAACGGCGGGTCTTTACCTGCACTCGAGATTCGACCAGATCCAGGCGCAGCGCCAGCGCCTCGCGCATGAACACGTCGGGATAGTGGCTCTCGTTGAACGCCTTCTCCAGCTCTTCCAGCTGCCAGCCCGTGAAGTTGGTGCGGGTGCGCCTCCGCTTACAGCCCGGGCTCTCCTTGTCCGGGTCCCCCGAGTCTGCGGGCACGCAGAGGACGCCGCAGGGCTCAGCCAGGGCCCAGGCCACATCCACCCCCTTTGTACCTGTCGGCCGCCTGGATCTGGGAATCCTGCGCCGGGGCGACAGACCGAGAGTGCCCCGAGCCTCGGCAGCCGGCACATGCTCTACAGCCGCCCGCGACCCAACTTCTGCTCCCGACAAGGGTGCCCTGCTCCCCCCACCCCGTGCCCTCTCCGACCGCCGCACGTACCTGACAGCTTGAAGGGCTGACTGTCACCTCCCACCCCGCAGGCGGCCGGCAGCAGCGGCGTGGGGTTGACCACCGAGGCGGCGGCGGCAGCGCAGGAGCCGCTGAGCAGGCCGTCGATGGAGAAGGGCACCGAGGCGGCGGCAGCGGCGGCGGCGGCCGACTGCAGCTGGTGGCCGGCCAGCTCGTACACGTGGTGGTGGCCCAGCGGGTAGGGAAAGCCCACCACGCCGCCCAACGAGCCCCCGAACTGGGCATGCGGGTGCTCCAGGAGGCGGCCGTCCATCATCTCGCGCGGGGGGCCGGCGGGGCCGGCGGCGGGGCGCGGGGGTGCGGGCCGGGGCCTGGGCGGGCCAGCGGCGGGAGGCGCGGACGGCGGCGGCGGAGACAGGGACCCGGAGCCCTACACATGCTTCGCCCGCACTCCGGCGCTTTACTTTATCAACATCAAGCTCCCGATAATTAGCCGCGGCCCGGGGAATTTGGGACCAATAAGAAGCGCTAATCGGCTCTGACGTCAGAGGCGTGCTGGGTGCAAGGAAACGTTTTCCATATCGATTGCTAATTATACCTGACATGCACCTCAATAAACAGTATCAGGAACTGTCACAACAAGGGGGGGGCAGCAGAGAGGGAGGGGCGCGGCTCGGCGCTGGGCGGGCGCCGGCTCCGGTAGGGGTCCAGGCAGGGGTCCCCGGCGAGCCCCCCACTCCAATCCCCGCTGGCCGGAGCCCGCGCCTCCCCCGCCGCAGGCTCCCCACCCCTCTGCAAATCACTAATAGATTTCCCTTTAAAACATTCACCGGCGTGTTGTGGGGATTTTTCACCAGAAATGCTGTACTCTCTGAACCTTTAAAGTGATGTTGCTCCAATTACAGAGAGACATTGAGCGGCAAATAGACTGATCCAATAATAGGAGATTCATCATCCGCTCTTTCCGAAACTGTCACATTGAATTTAAAACTACAAGGGCTTCTCATCTCCTCTCTGGCTCCAGGCGGCGGGGGAGAGGAGGAAGGAAAGGGAGGAGGAAGAGGAAGGAGCGGAGGGGGCAGAGGGAGGAGGCGACTCCAAAAGAAAATGACTCCTACAGAATGTAGCACCCTGTCAATAAAAACGCATAATTAACGCCCTTTCTGACTGGCCGCTGCCCGGGCTCTAGAAACAGAGGTGGGGGGCAGCTGTGGAGACACCCTGACACCCCCACCTGGCCCCCAACTCCGTAGAACCAGAGAACAGAGCTGGGGAGGAGGGGTGGAAGGATGGGAAAACTAACTTTGGGGTGGCGGCCCATCAGGCCCCGGACAGGGGAATAAAAAAATAAACACTGCTGCCTGCAACTCGGCCTCTGAAGAACAGGGCCCAGGTACTCAACCATCAATTATAACTAAATTATGTTCCCAGAGAAGAGTCTGCCACTCCCTTTTCCACTATAAAATATTGATAGACTCAAAGCACAATCATTAAAGGACATATTCTTAAATAAGCAGCAAATTAGGGCTGTGGGCAGGAGGGAAAGGAGTCGTTATATCTATATATCTATATAGTCTTTGGTAAAAAGTTTGCCAACGAGGAGGGTGCATTTTGCTGTGGCCCCAGGCCCGTGGACCTCATCCCTGTGGTCCCAGTGGCTCTAGGTAGAGTCTGGGAGGAAGGAGCTCCTGGGCCTCGGACTGACCAATCCCGGGTATCTGGCTGGTCCTGGTGGCCCGACCGCTGGCAGCCTCTCACCCCAGGACAAGGAAGGCGACAGGCAAGTTGGCCTTTGGTGTACGTGGCTTTGACCAGCCTTCCAAGCCCCAAATCCGGAGCGAAGGCAAGGGTAGGACAGAACCTGCGTGTCTGTAGTCTAGCCCCGGCTGGGTGTCCTTGCGAACGGAGGGCGCACACAAGGCTCCGCCAGCGGGAGTGGGGAGGACCTGCCTCGCGGCTGGGGCGCTGGGCACGCAGCCGGGCGTTCGTCCTTATTGAGCGTGCCCTGGCCACACCGACTACGATTTAATTGCTTTCTCTCGTCGTTTGAGAGGAGGGAGAGGTGCAGGGGCTGGGGGCAGGTCGACGTCTCGCAGAGACCGAGACAGGGCTTGGAATTTGGGACCTTACACACCCCCCGCACCGCCTTACCCGCCCCTCCACCACCCGCGCGCACTAGGAAAACGCTGCAAGTATTAATTCCGAGGTCAGGGGCCAAGAGCACTACTTTTCACCATAATTTAATTTCTTTCTCTATAAATACTAAATGTAAACTCTGTCCATCCGACTCGATTTTGCCCGTAGCTGTAAGCGCCTCGTTCTCTGCCGGGTTCGCAAGGAGGAATGTGCGCGGCGCGTGTTTCTGAATACAGAGCTGTAATCAATTCGGCCCGAGGGGAGGGCAGGGGAGGGGCGGGCGCCGGCCGGGCTCCCTCGCCCATCTCTCTTTATTATAATGAATTAATTCTACTTTATTTATCCCATTTTCTGGAGCTGACAGAATGTTAATTTGAGTTGAAAT